>JAXCMG010000063.1:137087-170573 GCA_034642415.1 Podarcis siculus
GGGGGGCGCAGGGGTATGCATACCCTTAAACATTTTGTGAATCTTTGTACTTTTGTCCGTTTACTATATTAATTTAGCAGGATTTGAACTATAAAATGGTGATTTCCTTGAGTCAAAATGAGAGTACAGTGGTACCTCGCGTTAAGTACTTAATTCATTCTGGAGGTCTGTACTTAACCTGAAACTGTTCTTAACCTGAAGCACCACTTTAGCTAATGGGGCCGCCGCGCCGCCAGAGCATGATTTCTGTTCTCATCCTGAAGCAAAGTTCTTAACCCGAGGTATTATTTCTGGGTTAGCGGAGTCTGTAACCTGAAGTGTATGTAACTCGAGGTACCACTGTACCCCTAAACATTTTTTAAGGGGGGAAAAAGCACTGGTGCTGGACCAGGCAGACAGGCTTGAATTGTCCCAGTACATCAGGGGTTATCCTTATGTTCTTAAGATGGGGCAGGCAGGTATCGTCCTTCGAAGGAATGGGGCGGGATGACCGCTCATTGTTCTTGCCATCAATTGCATTTGTATTCCGCCTTTATTCAGAGAGCTCAAGACGGAATACAGAAATTCTGCTCCTCCACATTTTATGCTTGCAACAACCCTGCAAGGTGGGTTGTTAGGTTGAGAGGCAGCGGTTGGCCCAAGGTCACCCATTGAATTTTGTGGCCAAGTGGGGACAGTGGTAATCTGCCTGGTCTGTGCTGAGTGGCTGTCTCTGCTTCTTGCTCTTAAACACAAACTGACAGGTTTCTTGGAATACTTCACCTGTTGGATGACTAGTTCTGTGTTGCCTTGAAAGGCTTTCATAGTCTTATGGCAAACTTGCAGGGAGTCCAGTTGGTTCTTCAAAAAGAGATGCAGATGCCTGTCTAGCATCTGAAGTACCTTAACTAAACTAGTAGAAGTTGATTTCCCCCTCCCCCAAGCCATCTCTCAAATTATCACATCAATAGCTGATTTCAAAAAAGTTTTTTTGGGGGGGGGCACACAGTGGTTAAAGCTGAATGTGAAATGTCTGTTGTGATTTTAGAAGACAAAAAAGTAAATGGATTGAAAGGCCAGGTAAGTAAAGATTTTAAAAGATTTTTTTTGGTCAATACATGAGATTAAAACTGGAACAGGGCATTTTAAAATCTGGCTAATGTGGAGAAGATCCTTAAGTTTATTTTTGGCCTGGAAGCCAAACAGGTCCAAAATCTGACAGGTTTTTTTGAAACTGGGTTAAGAGGTTGTTTTGAGTATCAGAAGAAAGAACTGTCAAGTCAGTCATCAAACTATAGAAGCATATGTAGTGGGGTTCATTTGTCCTGGATACAAATGGGATTTTAAGAGTGTTTTCATATACTGCTGGAATGGCTACGCGGAAGTATTTACACCATTGTAATAACAATACTTAGTGACTGTATAGTACTTTAAAATTTCTGTTCATTATCTCAGTAATTCAGTTCAGTAAAATAGACCAGTTTTATCATCCCAGGTTGAGGCTGGGGTTGCCAAAGGTTGCCTAATGAGCTTATGTCTGCATAAGATCTGAACTGGATAGTCCTAGTTTGCAGCTCCCAGTTTAAGCTACTCTGCAACACCACTGGCAGATTCCGCTGCAGTTGTGACATCCTAATGCTGTGCTTTGTGTATGTTTAGTTAGCTAGGTCCTTCAAAGGGACCTGCTATTGTATACAGGATTGTAGTTCCAGGTTCCCAAGTAACAATGCAATGCTGAACCAAGTCTACTCAGAAGTAAGTACTATTCGATTCAATGGGACTTCTAGGTAAGTTGAGTTAAGATTGCAGCCCAAGTCAGTCATACATAGCAGAGTAGTGCAACTGGCTTTTAGCTTCTGGGACAGAAACACTTCTATCAAGTGCATCATTCTCTGAATGATTGGTGGACAGGATTCCTAGCATTAGGAAGAAAATGGGAAAGTGCAATGAAACTGGAGTATGTGGTTCAAAAGGGGACCAAATTGTTACCATGGAAGTTATCCAAAGATGTTGTCATTCTAAGGGCTTTTAATGTGCTCACATCAATGAAGGAAGGAACAGACTGCAGCCAATGGGTGTGCATATATTTACAACAGAATCAGCCTTGAATTGGGCGCCCTAGTAAAGTGTCTGCATTTAGACCTGCAGAGAACATAGTCACTTACTAGGTTTAACAAATAAGTGCCTCACAGAGTGGACTGTGTGTGCTTTTAGCTCTCATTCTTGCTTGATGATGATGCCTCTTCCGGAGACGACTGCAGGGAGACTTGAAAGACTTGAAGCAGTGGAAAGAAGCCACTGATTTTATTAGAATGAAAGCACTGCAATCCTGTGTGTTGCAACACAATGCATCATGACTCCTCAGTAGGGTGACTACAACTCAGCGCTGGACTTGACAGGTTCAGAATATTTCGTATACATGATCTCTAATCCTTTCTAGCTTGCATACCAAGTGAGCTCTTGGTGTTTGGGGCCTGCAGTAGCAGGGTCAGGGGATACAGCTGCAGTAGAACTGACCACTCTGTTCAGGCTTAGTTGGTCTGACAAGTGATGTGGAAATTTTGGTAAACTTCAGCACACATGATGACTCTTTAGTGCTGGCTTAGGAGTTTATGGCCTCCATGACAATCAACCTGTTAACTGGTTGAAATTGAAACAAAAGCCCCCATGAAGCTGGCCACATACTTCTCTTGTGTTGCAGGGAACAGCAAGAAACCACCAAGCTAATGTACAAGACAGATTTCTCTAGGGAAGGTTATAGGACTCAGGAGTGCAAATGCTGCCAAGTGAATAGGTTTTTGTCTTTCAAAAGGCCTGGTTTCTTTTTTGCTTGACTCTGGAAGATTCACTCATTGTAAGACTGTCCAGGGGAATGGGGCCTGCCTGTCTGCGAGACCCAACAATGGGTGGGCATTTTTCTAGTGCTTTTATTTTTCTGCAGAAAAATGACTGCTCCATAAGGTCATTAGTAACAATGAATGAATGCAATTGCAAATACAATATTAGGCAAGCATGGCAGTTTCAGTTTTTAGATTTATGTATTACATGCATGTAAAATAACTTGCAATAAATAGGCTGCTTTCTAGGGTATCATAAAACTTTCTTTTGCAACTTACCCAAATTGGCATAGGGAAGTTACCCTAGATTGAATAGGGTTTCCCCGTCTTGAAAACTTACACCACTGATAAAGCCCATCAGCTAAACACACAAAATTGCTTTTTCAGTAGATTACTCTCACCATCTTGAAGGAATTGTATGATTCTGACAAATCCAGTGTGGTGGTTGAGAATCTGTAACTTCCCTTAGGTGTTCATCAGCTTTGCAGAATTGTTGCTAGTTTAGGTTAAATATGAGGAAAATATTTTGACATCTGCTTTCATGCACTAGTGTAACAAACTCATTGGTAGATGTGAGTTTGCAGAGCAATTGTTTGTTGCTTTTGTTTAAAACATTTGAGAACTCAACATGGGTCCTCCTTAATCCTCTCTTTAGGCTACACATAGGTCTTTCCAGCTGTCTTCTAAAACCTTTTCAGCTTCTCAAAATCCAGTTTGAAGGGAATCTAAAACTCCAGAGAAGGTGGTTGTTGTTATTATTATTAATTAAATTTGTATACTGGCTGCTGTATCTACTACCAGCACTGAGCAGTGTGACAGCCATTTTAGAAGCAGCTGGCTCAAGGGGTTCAGCCTAAAACAGAAGTGATTTCTGCTATGGGAGGTGTTTTCTCTTGCAAGTGCCACTGCCTTGATCCCTGTTTTTGACCTCTAAACTGGGCATTTTTAGTGCCTACATTGTATTGGACACGAGCCTCACAATACTTTACTTCAAATAACTCTGAGATTTGGTGTTGTCTTCTAACAGGAGAGAGCACAGAGAAATAAGATAATACGCTATACTCTAGTGCTTGGCTATAGTATGCTGAAACACACTGTGCAATCTGCAACCTCCATTACCAGTATTTTCTTTTTAATAATATAGCTTTACTGATTTTTTTCTGTGAAGTATGCAAACAAACGCAAAACAAACAGCAACAGTCATTTTGCATTAACCAAAACAAACACGCGCTTGGTGTCCACCAGCAAATTCTGGTATCACATAAAAAAGAAGAGAGTTTGATATTATCCCTCCAGACCCATTACCAGCATTCTTGAAGGTATACCTTGTATACTTTCCCCATCTCACCTCTTGTAGAAGTTAATTGCTAGCTGACATTTAGATACACCTTGTAAACCTCAGACTGGACTTTTGGTAACTTAATGAATAGATACAAGTTATTTCTTTTCCTCAACAAGAAGATCTCCAGAATGGCTGCAGTCAAATATAAAAAACACACACATTAAAATATGTAAAAGAATAAAAGATGACAAAAATCTGAATTACATCAGCAACTCAAGAAAATATAAAAAACTGGAAAGAACATGGAATATAAACCTTTGAACCATGTCACAAAAGTGAATTCTTTAAGCTTTGCTGCTGCTCCAGGTTACCAGGAGACAAAACTTCACTTCTCAAGTAGCAGCTTTCAGAACATTCTTCTAGAACAGTGGTTCCTATTTTGGTTACGCGGACCCGTTGGATCTGCAGACCACTAATTGGGAACCACCCTTCTAGGGTAAGTGACCTGATGTTTCTCAGCTTGTAGTTTCTCAGGTTTAATCTGTTGTGAGGGAAATCTTCATGTTAAAAGCCAAGAAAGACCTCGGTCCATAGTGTATTGGTGGGCATGTGGGCAAACTACTAACCCCACGTCTTGGGGAAGGGATACTATAGCTTGTTTATCAAGCAACACTTTTTGCTATGTTGTCGTCCTATGTTTTCTCTTGCAACTTTGATTTCAGTGGATGCTCAGTAAATGATTTGAAGGGAAATTGACAGCTCTTTCTTTCCAGGTTTCTTCCTAACAAGTTTCTTGTTTTCCTTCTACCACTTACTTTTCTTTTTTCTAATTACCAAAAGGAAAAATACCAGGTGAACTATTGGATCTTCTTTAAACAGTATTTCCTACCAAATTATGGCTTCTGTCCCAAATAATGCTGTAAAACAGGGGTTCCCAATGTCTCTTTTCTCAGGGCCACTCTGCTGACGGTAGTTCAGGGACTAGAAGTATATTTTTATACACAAACTGATCCCCTTACAGATGCCCTAAGCACAAACACCTAGTAGAAAGGGCTTGACAGGGATTGGGCACCTCCGACCCATCACAGCCATGACAACTGCATGCAAAATCTAAAAGAGATGCCACTGTCCTGACTGCCACCCAAAATATGTAAACAGAGGCTCTTACTTGTAAAAGTGACCCTTATTCAGGCAAGTAACAGGGTTCGTGATAATAGTGAAGTGTGGGGCACCTCTCATACCTTGAAAACATTTCCCTTATGAGTGAAATACTGGGTCAGTTTCTTACAATACATTGATTAAAATATGGTAAGGCCAGCCAGGACTGAAAAAATTGCTTTGGAATCTCAGTCCGGTCAGCCATATTTCCTTGGTTGTTTGGGGTTGAATGAAAGTGACAGCTGATTGATTTGACACATCCTTTCTGGTTGGATGGGGCAAAGTTAGGAATGTGAGAGCTGGCCAGAGGTCTATATAACATGTTCCTGGTAGTTTCAGAAAAGAAAGGAATGGTGTTTAGTAGCGCAATCTGATCACTGGAAAGTTTCTTCTAATGCCTGACAGTTATCAGGCAAAGTTTCCAGTTGCTAACAAAATACACTACGACAATATGCAGATGATAGTCCTGCTTCACTATTTAAGCTAAGTGTTACTTGGAAATCCAGCTGCACTCAGATCCTTAGTATCCACTGATCATATAGCTGAGGGAGCGTTTGTATAATTAAGGTGTGACCATATTTTTAGCATTCTGTTAGCTGAGCTTTCTATTAGTGAACAATAAGCTATTTAAATTTCACAGAAATCAGATAAAAATTGGTATTTTTTCATTCATCTACCAGAGAGTTTCAAAAAAATGAAGGTGCAGCCCTGAATTTCTCTTTCAGCAATATGGTAGTTAAATACCACAATATGTATGTAAGATGATGAAAACTTCACATACGATTGCCTTCAAACATAAACTGGAATTCAGATTTGTGAGTTTTCTTTTTTAGCTTTCTGATATATATAGAGGGATGGGGATTTCTGCCCTCATGATTTAAACATGCATTTTCCACCTGATTTTTCTCAAGTTTTGAACTTTTCTATCCCTCACCCAAGAGATACTCTATGTAAATTTTACACTGAGAAGACAGATTGTATCAGTTTTACAAGAAAAGTAAAGATAGCGAGTCCCCCAGTAGAAATTCAGCACAGCGGCAAGCAAGCGTAATAGAAACCCTGTCAGACATCCAGCAGGTACTCCCTTCCAAATAACTTGCCACATATGTAGCTAATGAACTTCAACTAGACAGGGACATAAGGTTGCTTGATTGTTCCTTGCGAACGTTATTGGTCTGGAGTTTAGCTCTAAATGACTGGGTAGACATTAGACTAATGTATGTTCCCCGCCCGTGCACTATTTAGTGTTTAAGAATTACAGTAATGACTCCTGTACAATTTTAATGCTTCTGCAGAATTTAGCTAAATTCTGTTCTTTACTGGGACTGTTTAAGTAATGTTATGCATTATAAAGGCCCACTGTTGCCTAGCACAACTAAGGATTTAACCAGTTCTTCAGAGGAGAAGGGAATTTTAAGGACTGTATACCTCTTACACATTTGCATCGTATGTAGCTGGGTTGTAGAACTTGTGAATGTGTTGCTGTAGCATACAGAGTTGGAGAATGCAGACCTGGAAGAGCTAGAGAGCTGGTGTAAGTGTAGAGTCCAGACTGGACTGTGAAGATGGGAGACCTTGTGCAAATCTTGTTTCCATCATGGGTTGCAAGGTAAAACATGTGAAATCCTTTGGCTCCTCCAAAGCATCATATAAATGCTAAGTATTGGTGAGGATGTTGTTTCTGCTAAAGAGGAGGATATACATGGATATTAGAGGGAAACAGAAAAGATTGGTGCCTGCCCTGAGCACACTCTGCTTGGTATTGGGTCTTGGCCTAAAGGCTAAAAAACAATGCCTGCTCTGAGCCCACAAACCTGAAGTATTATGTGTTTATATTTGTTAGCCAAGTAAATGGAACAATAGCCAGAATCCAGCTCAGCCTGTAGTGGTGGAGCCAAACCTGGGAAGAAATCAAGTACCTTATCCACTATTCGGTTATCGAATGAGATACAGATGTAATAGTTAAGGTGCTTCATGTCATTTCATTTCACTTTGGTCCCAACTTGTGTGGCCTACTACCTGGGCTCTGGATATTGCTTCCTTTACTTGGTTAACACGTTAAACTCATATGTCTGAAGATGTTCAGACAGGCATCAATCTTTTCTGATTCCTTCTAGTTCCCAAGGTATCTCCTTTGTATTCAGTTCACCATACATTTGCTTCACTATTCCTCTTGAAAGATAATGACTTGGCGTAGTAGAAAATTGAAGCTGAATCTCTTTGATCCATATACAACATGGATCCACTACACCACGCTGTCAGGTGGAGTAATCACTGCATAACTGCTATCAGTAAGGGAATTTTTGTTGTGATACATTCATAGTTAGAATCCCTGTTATAATTGAATTCTACCCATTTAACTCATTGTAGTGGTCTCAGGGTCTATAAGCAAGAGTGAAAGCAATATGGTTGGCCATAAAAAAACCTTGTCAGTTGATTTTTTTTTATGTCTTTAGGTAATGCAATTAATTATTTTAGTAGAATTGTATTACTACAAAACCCAAGTTAAGTTGTGACCAAAATCCAGTGGAGAAATAGGTATGCTTAATTCCATTTCTTTTAGTTGGCTTAAGCATGCCTCTCTTTTTGTTGGTTTTATGCATATTAAATTAAATTCTAAGCTAGTAACAGTGTTCAAATATATGTCATTGATCAAAGGATTGCATAGTTCTTTGCATTTATTTAGAACCCTGGGGGAGCTCAGACAAGGTCTGTGTAGCCATAATCCAGGATGGCTAAGGAGCAAGGAGTTACCTCTCTGGCTTCTTCAAATTCAGACGACACCATGATGCAAAGAAAGGCAGCCTGCAAATCTGCAGTAGGGCATTCTTGGTTTCATGCAGTAATTGACCACAGCTGTCCAGTACCCAGCACTGATCCTATTACTCGTTAACATTAGCAAAGTATCCTTTGTAGAAAATCCCCATAATTCTGTTCTGTGAAATGAAACAACTGAATACTAATGCTTTTAACTTTTAAACAAAGCGTTTTAAATGCAGTGTGTTATATCCAGTTCTCTGTGAGTGACGTCATGCTTGTGCAGTATGATACCCCCACCATCTGCTCCAGCCTGTCCCCCAACCCTCTGGAACACATTTTGGCGGTGCGCTGTGGGGCAGGGGGTGCTGCCAGGAAGATGGGTCAAGGAAGACGTCCTGTTGTGCAAGCAGAAGTCTGTTGTGTGAGCAGAGCGAGCAGCACTGGAATCAACCCAGTACATTGGCGTGTAAGTCATGGGTGTTTTGTCCCAGAGTAATGATTTCATGATTGAAGTCTCTACATGTGTAAATCTACATATTTTGCATACACTCAAAATATTAACTGAAGTTTCTGCATAGCCTTTTTTCATTTGTACAGAGTAGTGGCAAGGGGAAAGGGATGAATGTGTGACTGACATTTGTGGTGGGTTGGGTGTGCTAGTGACAGACTGATTGGGCTCTGCCCTCTGTACATCTAGGATAAATACACTGTCTGCAAGTGTTTTAAGTAAAAGAAGTCATAGGTTATGTAAAAAGCACTGGCTAGGGTAGTGTTGTGTGCACTAACATACCCTTTCTCCTTATTTAGTATTCTTCGTACCTTTACAGCAAGATCCACAAAGAGCCTTGTGGCACCTAAAAGGGCTATTGTATTTTATTGTTGTTGTTGTTTAGTCGTTTCCGACTCTTTGTGACCCCATGGACCAGAGCACGCCAGGCACTCCTGTCTTCCACTGCCTCCCGCAGTTTGGGCAGACTCATGTTAGTAGCTTCAAGAACACTGTCCAACCATCTCGTCCTCTGTCGTCCCCTTCTCCTTGTGCCCTCAATCTTTCCCAACATCAGGGTCTTTTCCAGGGAGTCTTCTCTTCTCATGAGGTGGCCAAAGTATTGGAGCCTCAGCTTCAGGATCTGTCCTTCCAGTGAGCACTCAGGGCTGATTTTCTTAATAATGGATAGGTTTGATCTTATTGCAGTCTCAAGGACTCTCAAGAGTCTCCTCCAGCACCGTAATTCAAAAGCATCAATTCTTTGGCAATCAGCCTTCTTTATGGTCCAGCTCTCACTTCCATACATCACTACTGGGAAAACCATAGCTTTAACTATACGGACCTTGGTTGGCAAGGTGATGTCTCTGCTTTTTAAGATGCTGTCTAGGTTTGTCATCGCTTTCCTCCCAAGAAGCAGGCGTCTTTTAATTTCGTGACTGCTGTCACCATCTGCTTTTTTGATGACTAAAATTCCTTGGTGCTTCTCAAACTGTGGGTCGTACAAAAAGGAGGGTCCCCCCCCCACTTTCCCAGGACAAGTAGCCACCTTAAGAGACATGCTTACTCTCTTGCTTGCTCCATATATGCCCTACTTAAATCATATTCAGAACATGATTACAGATTGTGTTTGAACTAAGTACAACCATGTTGGTTCTCCAGTGACATCCACACATTCCTGGTTGCTGGGATTGGTGTAGTGGTGTGTGAGGCACCTAGCTACTAATCTTTATTTAGGGAAAGGATTATTGGGATGTAACAGAGCGGGTGAGGATCAACCTTTGGTTCCATGGACTGTTCTGCTTGCAACTCTCTGGATTGCTTGGGGAAATGGTGCCTGAGGCATACCATAATATAATGTGTCTGAGGCATACCACTACCATTGTAAGACAAGTTGAAAGTATTTTATTTCGTTTCACAGCAGTAAGGGAGATGAGCCTAAACGTTGGGAAATGTAAAATCTAAATTGGCCGTATTTGGATTGCTTATGCTTATTCCAGATGCTTCTCCTGTTTTGTGAACAACAATCACATGATAACATAAACAGTCTTTCATTTTTCCTCTTCTGTATTTAAGCCTGGTACTTGCTGGGAATACACAGAGAAAGTACCTAAGGAAGAATGTCTTCCAATGCAGCAACTTTTTCTGGCTTTGCAGTACTAGCATTGGAGCTTAGCATAGATAAAATCTTGGGAGGTGGGTGAGACACAAGCTGCACCCTTGGAATAAGCCTGCTATTGGAAGAAGAAATCTGGACTCTGGAGTGGAAGCAAGGCAAGCATCTCATCTCATGAATCCAGCTCTGATGTGACAAGCTCTGGCGGCCTTTTTGAATTCACCAAGCATTCAGCCCTTTTGTGCTCAGTGTATGGAAGCCCAGGGCACATCTGCTGTGCCCCTTTTATCACTCACAAAGAACTTGGAGGCCTAGCTTGACAGCTTAATTAATGTGCATGAGAGACATTTACATTGAATAGCTTTCAAAAGCAGAATCTTGAAAAGGCAGGGCTCTCTTTTCTAGGATCTGAATTGTGTTCTTTGCAAGGCACACAACTGCTCTGGGATTTTTATCCCCTCCCTGTCTTGGGCTAACCCTTGCCTTTCCAGTCAATTTCAGTCTGAGGCATTGTTCATATCCTATCCTGGCTGCTTATGTCTTCAGGGAGACCAAGCCTCATTGTGTTAATTTTACTACATTGTGCAGTAAAATGACTCCAACTGAGCTCATGGCCTTGTCTCTGACCTGCCATTGAATTGGCAGCTCTTGGTGTTGCAGGGAGATTGCTTGGTGGAACTCTTGATTTTTTTTCCTCTTCACCTCCATCCTGTCCTCTTGGTTTTTTGTCCCAGCACAACATGCCATAATCTATCCAGGGGAATGAGCTGAGCTTTAGAATAAAAAACAAACAAAGGAAAAAACCCCTCAAAATTGTCAGGTCCCTCTCCGAACTCTTAGTATAAAAATTGCACAATGTCTTTACACTTCAATTTCAGACAGTTTTGCACTGGTTGTTGCATTCATTTATTATACAGGAGCCAAGAGGGCAGTTTGATGCTCAGGATAAACTAAAATAAATTACAAGAGTGCCCACTGGAGTTACCAGAAGGATGCTGTGTTTGTATTCTGTGACATTCTGTGCTTGTATTCTGAATGCTTACCTAGTGAATGCTTGCCTGTGGGGCAATCTGAGGTTGTGAGGGTGAATGTGTGTGGTGCCCACAGCCTGGTGCTCCTTTCCAACTGAGGAAATGAATGTTCATTTCCAGGAAGCACTCTTTTTTTTGTACTATAGGAATAACAGAGATTGATGTGGTCCCAGCATTATATTATTTAGAAGCCCCAGCATTCGGAATCTTGTTCTTTAAGGAAAGTGTGCTATGTTTGATCTTGCCGCTTGAGTAACCACTTATATTCAACCTCATATTAAAAGGAGAGGGCCTTCTTTTCTGAACCACTCAGGGTAGGATTCTGGGCCTTCTATGGTGTAGTATGTTGAGCTCTTGAATTCAAGATGAGCCTTGAAATATTAGAATGGGATTTGGTACATTGCTCAAGACCCAGTTTAAAAGAACGAACCCATCTTGATCCCTGCACCCATTTCCCTGTCAAAAGATGCGAGACAGAAAGCCGCGTGCTGTCTTTGATGACTCAGGCATGCCACTTTTTATTCTGGAGTGTTCCGAACACTATTGAGCATTTCGAATGTGAACCCCAGTTTAACCCAGCACCTGTCTTCAAAAGGAAGGGAATGCAAGATGCATTGCATCATGATATGTTTCAACGTATATTTAGACCCTGTCAAGTAAACTTTCCAGGTCATGGAAAAATGTTGTTCTTTCCAGTAACTACCAGCCCTTGTTTCTGGAAAATTCTGATACTTTTCAAGTTTTACGTGTGAATATAGAACAAAATAGAAATTTCACAGTTGCGCACCTAAATTGGCAACGATTCAGTAGCTCAAAAAGACATGTAGGCCTTGACTACTGGCTTTCAACTGCATTCCGGGCTTGTGTTATATGACATTGCTGAGCTATTGCATTTATTCTCACTGGTTCCTGAAATATATTTATGAAATCTTAGTCAGATTTCTTTGAATACTGCATGTAAGACAGCTTGCTCTGCCACAAGAATGCTGTCATAAAAATAACAGGACATTTAGCTAAAACCAACATCGGCATTTGCTGAAACAGTTGAGTTTTCTCCTGCTGCCTCGTTGTGAATTCAGTTGTGGTTCTGCAACATGCTTGGTGGTCATGGACGTAGCCTTCCGATAGTTACCTGGGACAGAGGTTCTCCATATGTTTTAAGGGTTTGGAGAGAGCCCTACTGGAGAAGGCACTTTGACATCAAAATAATTTCTTAGACACTCAGACATTATGATCCACAGCAGATGCAAACACTGCTGAATAGATGCTGCAAGACAGAGGTGAACCCTCTTCCTTTGTTTCCCCCCTTCCTTTTGACAAGCCATCCTGACTCAAAAGATGCTTAGGCTGCTTTTCCTCAGGCCATGATTAAGTGGACTAGCGTCTGAACAGAGTATTGCGTGGCGAGTTCCCGCCCCCTACCAGGATAAATAAACACACGAGACACCATAATTAAGGTTAAATGGGCGAATTAGGCCACAACTTTATTGAATTCAGGAATGAGAGGCATTGGCTTAGGCATTGGTCCTATCGACTATCCCGCTCCAGCCCATTTGCTGGAGACACGGGGAAGGGTTAACACTATATCGGGGGAGTCTCCTGCCGAGGCACTTCGACTAGGAGCTCCCTCGGGTCACCGCTCTGGGGCGTGCCTTTGGCCCACACCTCCATAGGCTTCGGACAGGGCCACGCCCCCCGGAGTCCTTTAACGGACCACCCTTCGCTCACTGGGGAGAGGTGATGGCGTTCCTCCCCCCCCACATCCTCTTAACCCCTTCTTACCAATGCCTACCGCCAATGCCGAAGAGTTGTGACGAGTTGCTACGAGGTAGGCGAAAAACCAAAAGGCTGTAAATTGCCAATTGGGTAAAATTCCTACCATGCCCCTTGCGGCGACAGACCGAAGTCCATAGCAAAGTCAGAGACCTACCTAAAGCCTAACTAAAGGGAGGGAGGGTGGGAAAACGTGGGGGCTAGCCGGTGAAGAGAGGGCGAGCCCCCTCAGCACCGGCCCTAAATAGGGCAGGCCACGCCCCCAGCCAGCCGATTGGCTGGCTGGTGGGCGGAGGCGGCCGGGATTCCCCTGTTCTCGCGGGGGCTGAAACCAGCCCCCCGCTCACATGGGGTGGGCATGAAGCCCGCAACCCCACCTCCTGGGCAGGCCGGAAGTGGCTTTGCCAAAACTGTTAAACTTAAACTGTTGACAGAATAAATTGTTCTGCTTGTTAACCTTCGCCAGCATGTGATTAACTTGCTCAGCCCACAGTGCACCCTGAATGGATTGTTAAGATGCTTAGGAAGAGTTTGGATTGACTTGGAATCTACAGTGGGTTATTCATTTTATCTTGTTTATATAAGATTAATTAATATTAGGGGCTAGGCACTGTTCTCCAAAATTTATCATAGCTGATGCACATCTTTTTCCAGAATTAATATTGAGAACACATTTTACAGCCTCAAAAGTTTACCTTTAAAAGTGCAATAGTAAGAACTACCTACTTTTAGAGGAGCCCACTGTGATGTTGCTGTATAGGGTATATAACCATTGAATCCATTGTGCTAAACATATGTAAAAAAAGCAAATAATGAATATAGGTAGTTGGGACAACATATACTTTTGGAAACATCCTTATACATTATTATTTGAAAACTAAATATGACAAATGGCTGAAACAGCTTTCACAAATACTAACTAGCTGCCTAACTGCCACCTTAAGGAGGGCTGAATATGAGAGAAGATTGCTGACAAACCACAACTTGAGAATTAAGCAATACATCTGCCAGGGAGATAATATGATTTACCATGTGGGAAAAATTTCTCATGAATGAACATATACAAGCATAATAGATTAAAAAAAAATAGGTTGGAGGAATTCCCTCACTGTAGCAAATGTGCAAAACAAAGAAAACCGAATTGCAAACCTTGCACATGCTAGGCACTCAGTGCATTAAAGGTAAATGAAGCAAAAGCCTGTCACTGGTTAGGGTTCAGTTTCCTAGAATCCAAACCAAAAAAATCTTGACTGCATATGAACTTTCTTCAAAGTGACCCACCATAGGGGACTGTGGGGCAATAACTACTAGAAATATGGTTGATGTGAACTAACAGATGCCTACTCACCTTACTGAATATCGGTAGGGAATGGCTACAGGTAGTGAGGCATTTCATTGCTGTAATGAAGATTAGGAAGTTCTTGAAATTCAGGTTCTTGCTTCTGCAGAAGTCCCTGTTCTGCTGAAGTCACAGATCTGCTCCAGAGGGCTAGAGGAAACCCCACAACAGATTTAGGGTGTGTGTGGTGGAGGGAGGGGGGGGAGTTCAGTTACACAAGGGTAAATCCTTGTGCTGCTCGAATGAGATATTTGGATATTTGCCCTTGTGTCCCATCTTTTAGGAGACAAATGTTTTCAGCATTTGATGGAGTCACTGATTCTATTTTCTTCTTTCCTTCCTTTCTCTCCACAGAAGATGATGTTTGCGTGTTCAAGTGTTCTGTGTCGAAGGAGACGGAATGCAGTCGAGTGGGCAAGCAGTCTTTCATTATTACACTGGGGTGTAATAGCGTCCTTATACAGTTCGCAACGCCAAGTGGTACGTACCACCAGATTTGTGTTTGATTTATGTACGTCTGCTGCTCAAGGGGCTGTGAAACTCCAGATTGCTTCCTTAAAAACAACTTCAGAAGAAAATAACCTTGCTGGGTTCAAGATGGCACCAGATACATTTTATATGGGCAGCTGTCTGATCTGCAATGCTAGGGCCTTGACTGTAGGGTGCTATGTGGTCTCTGACTTGCTCATTGCTGAGGCTGTGAAGCTTTATACAGTCAGAGGGCTAGATACTATGTTAATAGCCCACATAGGTTCAACACAGCATATAAGACGATTGCCCCTCTCCTTTCGCTACCATCCTAGTCTCCATCCCCCAGAAAGTATGTTGCCTGTTAGTTCTCCAAGTTCTGTGTTGGGTCTGAACAGTGACATTTGAATACTAAACAGGCCGTGTTTGACTTTTCTTTTAGACTTCTGCTCATTTTATAATATCTTGAAAAACTGTCGGGGCCACAACATTGAGCAGTCTGTGTTCAGTGAGCGTACAGAAGAGTCTTCTGCTGTGCAGTACTTTCAGGTAGGTGGGTGAGTTCAACAGCTGATGCTTTTTTCTGGTGTGTCACCATAAGTTCCTTGTGTTCATTTCCAAATGTATGTCTCTTGCAAGTTGGAGATTTTTAAAGCTCCTTATTGGTAAACAAGGGACTTCTGCTAATTGAGTGTGTATGCTTGTTTGCTACTCAGTCATTAGCTTTTTCAGCTGTTGAGGAGGAGGCTTGGAATTCTGGGAAGCAAAGCAAAAGTTGTATGTTAAGGATATAGGAAAGATAGGAGGATGAGCAGAACTTTGTCTACTGGAATCCTCCATAAATTCTTGGTGTGCTGTAAAGCATTCAAAGAACTGGCCAAATTGTGGGCACAGATTTCTTCAGAATCATGGGCCTTAATTGCAGCTGTGCAGATTGCTGGATGCATGTCCTGGTCGTTGTCAGAAACTGGGACAGTGTAGTGTCAAGAGTAGTTCTGCAAACTAAAATTACCAGGGCTTGCACACTGGCAATATCTGTGCATTTAATATTTCCAAGGGGCTTCCACAGCACTGCCGCATGGAGAGAGAGTGAGTGCAAGAAGTGAGTTCTTCTGGTAGCAATTACTCCTAAGCATTGCTGTCATTTTGGATACTGAATGCTTATATCGAGTGAGGTGCTTCTTTCTTTGAGTTAAATGTTTACCGGCTTTAGCAGAGGCTTTTTGTTTCCCTTTAGTTTTATGGATACCTATCTCAGCAGCAAAATATGATGCAGGATTATGTCAGAACAGGCACGTACCAGCGAGCAATCCTGCAGAACCACAGTGACTTTAAAGACAAGGTAAGGGGGTGGAGTCTATTGGCACTTTCTGAGTGCATCCTGTATTTGTGATGCAAGCAGTACAGGCACCTCCTAATAATCCAGAGTTTGTGAAAGGCAAGACCAAATGTCTGCAAGTTTCACACCCAGGCTGCATTTCTTCTCTGTTCAAAATAAATGTTATCTATTTCGCATATTTGAAAAGTGGTGTAACATGTGAGCATTTGAAAAGCAGTTTATAACATTAAATCTAAACATAGATGTGGCCTGAGGCCCATGGCAAGGGTCCTGAACTGAATCCTAAGAAATTCTGTCTGTACACCACCGCTGGGCAGTGGAATTCCAGGGTCAGTGAAGAAATGTTGACTAGGTCAGGACAGGTCATAGAATGAAGTCTTATGCTTAGATGCTTCTAGCTGGCTGTCTTGTTCTCTAATATGAGGACACTGCCACTTAAAATCTCTGGGCACTGGAACTGCCTCCTTCAAAGATGGAAATATTCCACACTTTAGAATTTTGCAGTTGGTTTGGTTAGAATTTGTGTTACATACTAACTTCCTGTTATACAAATATTAAATGAATTTACAAAGTCATTCAGGAGGAGGGAGAATTGACTTGACTATTATGTCTTGTCTATTCACTTTCCCCACCAGATTGTATTAGATGTTGGCTGTGGTTCTGGCATCCTGTCGTTTTTCGCAGCACAGGCCGGAGCAAGAAAAATCTATGCAGTGGAAGCCAGTACAATGGCTCAACATGCAGAGGTCAGTGATGTTTCAAGGCTTATGGAAAAGCCTCTGGGGATCCACCCAAACTTAGGTCACAAATGCTGACATTTTGCAGCTGACAGGACAGTTTCCCTTCTCTTCCTTGTGCTGCTCTATCCTTATAAAGAGAAAGTGGTGTTGATTTAGGCACTGAGAAGAAACTAGGCTTCGATGCAAGGATGGAATTAATAATCTTTCCCCCCATACAGTCAGTTTGCTTATGTGCATTTTATTTTTAAAAATAATATTTATTAAGTTTTCCAAATTAACTATCTAATAATGGCCACATTACAAACATTCTGAATTATAAAATAATCAAACAGTCCAAATATTAAGCCAAATCATAAATCTTTGTTTGACTTCCCATGCTCTTAGCTCCTCCGGCTTGTGTGCATTTTATATGACGATCTGGCTCGGATTATCTCGAAGGTCAGGATGGGGAGAAGTCCAGAGGAAGGTTTTTGAGCACACGTATGAAATTCACTTTGGACCAGCCTAACCTATTTCACAGTCTGGTTGTGAATATACTGTAGGGAGCGTCCCATGTTTATAGTACTGAGTTTTGTGGACGCGTTTCCAAATTTTCCACGTTTCCAAATTTTCTCCACAGCCATTTTGTGAAGGTGGGATTGTTATTTCTGATTTAGCATTGGAAGTGATGTCTCATCAGAACGGGGCTAAACCCAAATTAAGCTGATTCTGCACATGTCTAAAATGCCGGTGGGCCTCTAATTCATTACTTCCCCTGAGCCATTTTAATCCTTGCTGCAAGTTTGCAAATAATAATAATAATAATAATAATTATAATTATACCCCGCCCATCTGGCTGGGCTTCCCCAGCCACTCTGGGCGGCTTCCAACAGAATATTAAAATACAATAGTCTATTAAACATTAAAAGCTTCCCTAAACAGGGCTGCCTTCAGATGTCTTCTAAAAGTCTGGTAGTTGTTTTTCTCTTTGACATCTGGTGGGAGGGCGTTCCACAGGGCGGGTGGCATTCTGTTCCAAGGAAGATACTCGGGATCCCTTTAAGCTATTCAAACTATTTTAGCATTTACGAATGCTCCTTGTATTTTGCACACATGGCAGGAACCTGCATCCCTTCTGATGCACTAGACTGAAGGGATAGCTCAGTCGGTAGAGCACGAGGCTCTTAATCCCAGGGGATTGAAGCCCCACGTTGGGTAAAAGATTGCTGCATCACAAGGGGTTGGACTAAATGACCCTCGGGGTCCCTTCCAACTCGACAGTTACATGGTTCTACTTTTTGCTTTTATTTAAAGGAGAAAATGGCAAATTGTTCACATGCGCAACCTTCAACTGAGGGCTGATTCAGACTTCCTTTTGCTCCGGGCACAAGTGGCGCTTTAAAGCTCCGTGTCCGAGCATTGGTGTGGTTTTTTTTGTGCTGGCACTTTCCCTGGGAAAGCCCGCATTTTGCCTGAAACGAAAAACCCGATTGCCATTTGCTCCGATTCAGCAGTAAAACATGGGTTTTCCCAGGGAAAGTACTGGGACAAAAGAGCACACGCTTGGATACAGAGCTTTAAATCCTGGACAAAAGAAAGTGCGGATGAGCCCACAGATACTACATATGTTTTTTGTATCAGGATATCTCTACCCAAGTATAAAACATATCTGTAAGACGCCAGGTGTCTGAAACTGGGGACTCTTATCATGCGGTCCCAGGTGCCCTGTACATGCTGTCAGTGTTTGAAACTCCCATTGTTCTAGGCACATTTTGTGACAGGGAATTTCATTAGCGTGAGCAGTTTCTGAGCTCTGGTTGCAGTACCTTGCCTAAGATTTTAGAGTAAAACTGCAGAGTGGAAGGAAAGGAGGACCTTTTTTGCCTCCCCACTTCCAACTAGTCCCTGAAGACTAGAGAAGAGACCCTCTTAAGAATATTCGGGGGATGGGCACTAGACCATATGAAAAGTGAACATAACATTTTAGCTGCAGTTCATTCATTTTCAGCTTTGTATTCTTGTTATTAAAAAGTGTGCCTAGACATTCTGTTTCTGCACTCATAACCTAGGTTTTAAGGTGCCATTTAGCTCCTAGCTTTTATATCTCAGTTTCTAACACTGCATGCTGTGGCAGCTGTCTGGAACTGCAGCACCACCTCCACTGCTGGTCCAAAAGATTGTACTGCAGCTGCTACCAGTCCAGCAGGGAGCAGATGACAAAAAGAGTCAACAAAGCATCTGATTCTGGCCTGACATCTCAGTGTGAGGAATTCATTGCTTAAGTTCAAGATGAACTGCTTAGCCACCTGCTGAACTTGTTTCCATGTACCCAGTCCTGACAATGACATAAGCAGCAGCCCTGAGTATCTATCTACCTGTCTGGGATAATATTGTTTTTGGTATACTGTGGACGTTCGGGTTGCAAACGTGATCTGTGGGGTAGGCACGTTCTCAACCTACAGCTTTCGCAACCTGCGACCTGTGCGTCTGTGTACGTGTGGGTTGCGGTTTGGTGCTTCTGTGCATGCGCCAAAACCTGGAAGTAACTGTTTCGGTACTTCCGGGTTCGGCGCGGTGCACAACCCGAAATCATGCAACCCGAGGTATGACTGTACTGTTAGAGAAGCCCTTAAAAGTATCCACCCCTTTCTCACAACAGATAACTAAGGACCAAACAGGTGGGAAATTTCTGTGAGTGACTGGTCTCTTTCTGATTTCCTCCCATGATTTCCTCCGGAACAGGTTTTAGTAAAGAGTAATAACCTCACCGACCGGATCGTGGTCATTCCTGGGAAGGTAGAGGAGGTCTCCCTTCCAGAACAGGTGGACATCATTATCTCTGAGCCAATGGGGTACATGCTTTTCAATGAACGTATGCTGGAGAGCTATCTGCATGCCAAGAAGTATTTAAAGCCCAGTGGTAAGTGACTTCCTCTTGTGCCAGTGGTGCAGTGATGGGGCTTGGGTGGGCAGAAGAGCTTTTGTCAAGGCTTCTTCTGGCACACTAAGCCAAAATGGCACTGGGTTACGCAATAAGCAAGTGGTGCTTCAAGTACCTGCAGAATAATATTTTAATATGAAGGGAGTGCATTTTAATACAGCAATAATCTTACAGGATGCAGGAGGTGACCCTACTCTGTTTTGCTCAATGTGACTCTCCTCTGTCTGCCTTAGATGCTGGTGAAGGAAGAGGTGGGGACGACCTGGTTTCCTGTTCATGGTTTAAACACTCACCTTTTGATGCTAGTATAAAGTAGAGGTGGGCCAAAGAGTGAAGGATTAGGAAGCCATGCAAAGCTTCCAGTGTTTATAGTAGGGGCTAGGATCAAAAAGCCCCTTGGTTTAAGAGAAAGCTGTTCCAAATTCACTCATGCAGCAGAAGGCATAAAAACTGGCAGGTTAAGGCACCTATCTTAATTTCTGCGGTTTGTAAGCACTAAACATGTTCTGCCATCTTGCATGTGGTGCTCACTTACAGCATAAGCTTCGTGCACTCAAGTCTTTTCTATTAGTCTTTCAGCCCTGATTCACTTGTTTTGCAGGCTGGGGCAGCAGTGAATCTGGCGTCAGTGGTGTTAAGTCAGTATTTAATAAGATACCTACCGTAGTTGTTTAAGGGCAGGACAGAATTCAGCAAAAATAAAATTTGCATGCAAAGCCTCAAATCCCTTCATTCTCACAACCGGTCCGTTGCAAAGCTTATCTTACGGAAACTCGATCCTTTGTTGTAATTTCTAAGCCTTTTAAAGTTCCGGCATCATAGTGTGCATTGCAGGGTGGAGGGATGTTGAAGCCCTACCCTTCCTGTAATGTAGTGGATTGGCTTTAGTGGACTGCAGGGAGTACAGCAAGGTGCACATTGAGACCTGAAACTTCTCTACAATGTGTGTGTATATGGGAGGGAGTGTGTGCTTGTGGGGGGGAGGGAGTTTCCCCCCCCAACCCCAATCCATCTTGAGGAAGAGGAATTTGGTTTGGATGATGCCTAACGGCACACATCCGCCAAGCCCAATTTCCTCCACTTTGCCCCACCAGACTAAAGGGAAGCAAGCGGCAGGCTCCGCTATGCCGATGCAGCTCTTCCCTCTCCACGCAGGCTTCAGTAGCACAACGGAGCGTTCACTAGGTAAGTCGCCCACAATTCTCTCTTCATTGAGTAAAATGGAAACGTTTTAACTTAGCAAGTTTGATCCTACACAATGGATTTTTTGAAACCAACAAGGGGCGCCCCCTAGCAACGTAAACATGCATTTGGGGAATTCTTTCAACTTCCAAAAAACAACAACATCTAAGTCAGTGTTTCCCAACCTTTTTTGGGCAAAGGCACACTTGTTTCATGAAAAAAATCTTGAGGCACACCACCATGCCAGATGGGGAAAGGTCACTTTTTACTTATGTAAAAAAAAATAAAAAAATAGTAACAGCATAGAAGGTAATGGTTATCTCTTTGATGTCTGATGTGAGGGCATTCCACAGGGCGGGCGCCACTACTGAGAAGGCCCTCTGCCTGGTTCCCTGTAACCTCGCTTTTCACAGTGAGGGAATTGCCAGAAGGCCCTTGGCACTGGATCTCAGTGTCTGGGCTGAACGATGGTGGCGGAGACGCTACTTCAGGTATACTGGACCGAAACCGCTTAGGGCTTTAAAGGTCAGCACCAACACTTTGAATTGTGCTCGGAAAGGTACTGGGAGCCAATGTAGGTCTTTCAAGACTGTCGTTACGTGGTCTCGGCGGCAGGTAGCAGCGCTCACAGCTTACGGACTGCACCGTGTAACAGGTGTCTGGCCCAGCAGCCTAAGGCGGACAAGCCACTGAAACAGGCATTCAGAATCCATTCATTTCATAAAACCTGCAGGGCTCAATCTCTGTGTTTGTGTATGTGTGTGTTTCTGTTTTGCCCAAGGGTCTGGGGGTGGGAGAGAGCTCTTTAGCATGATGCTTTTAAAACAATTAAATTATCAACAAACAAACCTGATGATACGAATAGCAACGTCAGGTGCTACCGGGGGGGGGGGGGGAGAAGGGGGCCTACTCGGAAGTAAATACTGCGTCCAGGCGCAATTAGCGCTGATTTAAGGTGCACCAAGACTGCCTCACCAAAGATATGCAACAAAGTGCTTCGTTGCAGAGGGGAGAGTTTGTGCACCGTGGAGGCTGGAGGGCTTCTATTCTACATGCGGGGGTTGGGGGGGCGAGGAAAATGTGCTCCGTGGGGGGGCGGGGAAGGCAAGAAAAGGAGCTGAGCTCTAACTATAGGCTCCCACGCTTGAGCACGCCCGACTCGGTGGGGCGGACCACCCTCTCTCCTGGAGGAGGAGGAGGAAGAGGAGGAGGAGATTCCCATCCACGGCGTGGCCTCCCGCGCTCCTGAACGGGAAATCTCTGCAGCCCAAGACTCTCCGCGAGGCAGCTCCTCCCTTCCTGCCTTGAGCCGCCGCCAGCCGCACCCCCCTCCCCAGTTATCTGCTGCCTGCCAAGCCCCGCCCCTCTTCATTGTCCTCCCCTTCTGTTTATTCCCCTTCCTCCATCCCTCGCTTTTTTCCCTCTCTTTCCTTTTTTTTAAAAAATATTTTCTCTTCCCCTTCTTTTTTCCCACCCTTTCTTTTTTCTCTTTCTCCCCCCCCTCCCCGCCCTCCTGGGTTAAAGGATTTGAGCAATGGGTCTGGAGGTGGAGCTCGTCGGAGGATTAGCCCGACTCGCCCGCCTCCCTCCCACGGCACACTAGGCAACGTCCGGCGGCACACTAGTGTGCCGCGGAACAGCCAGAAGCAAAGGGCCTTCATTTCTGTATCCAAATTCCTAAACTGCTCAAACTCACCTTTTTACATCTGGTGTTTTTAACATTCAACTAACTCGTACACCTGAGCTAAAAAAAGACCCCCCCCCAAAAGACATATCATAAATCAATCCTACAAGGAACTTGTGGGACCTGCAAGAAGGTGTTGCAGTCTATTACTCTTCCCTTTTTTGATCCTGAGGGCCATGTGGAATGGGGGCTGGAGCCAGTGATAAGTGGCGCTTGGATCCAATCTTCCCTAAAGCAGTCTCAGCTTCCCCTTCTCTTGTGCACTATCTCTCCCCTTTCCCTCCCCCTATTCTCAGAGCATCAGGGTGGGAGGAGAGAAGTTTAAACCTTTCCTCCCAGCATGTTGAGATCCCATTGTGTGAGGAGTTTTCCATTTGGTGTGCTTCCTCAAGCAGCTGGGCAGTGGAGCAGGAGTGCAGTGTGCAAGGCGATCTCAGCATTCCTATTGTGTGCCTCCCTCCCCTCCACTTCCTCACTGACCTACACTCAAAGCAGCAAAGCAGCATGCCGAGCAAAGTGCTCTTTGACACCAGTCATCTGCTGGGCAATGAAGAGGGAGCCTCTGGGCTGCAGGCTGCATGGGTTTCCCATATGTACCCTAGAGCAGTTGTTCCCAATTGGTGGTCCTTGCTGTGGATCCCAGGGGGTCCGTGGCACCATTCACAAAACAAAAACTACTATAGAGATAGGAGAATTTTCAAAAACTTGGCTTTTGAAAAACGGGGAATCCACAATTGAGAACCACTGCCCTAGATCAAGCGTGGGCAGACTTCGGGTTTGACAGATCTACTTTGTGGGTTTTTTACTTGATTCCTGAAGTTTGTCCATTCGAGCTAGATACAAAAGACATGCTGTTAGAATTGAACCACAAGATTCATCGGAGCACATTCAGATCCTGGGAATTCGTTCTCAGTATTATTATTAATTATTATTATTTAAATTTCTATACTACCCTTCATCTGAGGATCACAGGGAGGCTTAGAATATAAAAACACAAAAATACGTAACCTAGTAACAAACAAAAACAATACCACCCCCCTCTCCAGTACCTGAACTAAACTGACCTCTCGGTAATTTAGCACAAAAGTTACTCCAGTTTAGCGTTCTTCATTTTGGCCACTGGTAAGGTAAAACAACTGGGAGTCAGGAACGCTTGCTAATCTATTGCCAATCACCCAGCAATCTTCTGCCCACCCCTGCCCTCAAACACTGCAGTTCAGGGTCCAGCCAGCCTTAAGTAGGAGCCTCCTAGTGTTGGTTCTCTATAGCACTATAGAGGGGTTAGGTTCATGGCTAGCTTCCTGTTCTAAACCTGAGCATCTGAGTTGTATTAGCTGGGGTGGCAGTGGCTCTGGAGAGAGTGAAAGGGAAAAGGCTTTCTCCATTCCTTCCTTCTGAAATGTCCCCATATAGACAGAGAGAGGAGTTCCATTAACCATATAGCACCAATGGGTGCCCCCTGTTGCCAACGCTACCTCTGTCCAGTGAGCTTCGGCAGGCCAGTTTCCTCTCTCTTTCCTCTGCCTTCCATTTCCCTCCCGTTTTACTCAGCTGACATCCTAACATTCTGTGTTTCAGATGTTTCCAATCCACCAGCCAATCTCCCCCTCTTTTTTTGTGGTGGGCACCATAACTGCTCTCAGTCATAGACTGCATTGATAAGCACTCAGCCTGCCCCATTTATAGATCAAAATGGCAAAATCCAGGTTATTTACATAGTCAGGGTCCTTCCACCCTGCTCCCTAAAAAGCAACAAAGACAGGAGTTCTTGTTGCTGTTCAGTGCAAATCTGGAAGTTCACTCTTCAGATAATGAGTTACTATTTTCTTACCTCTAAGCCATTGGTCCCAAAGGCTCACAGGTGCTTGTTGCGCACTTTGACTTAAAATTTTTTTTTGTGTTTAATTTACAAATTTAAGTCACTCAGGTGTATTGTATCCACTGCCTTTTTCTTGGATGACCCCATTTTGCTTCCAGACTGATCTGCACTCAACCAGCCAATTTTGCTACTGGAAGGAATTGCAAAATTGTCATGCTTTATAATAGTAGAACAATTAAAAGTGGTCACGCCTTGATTTATAGAGACGCTCCCTCTATTGGTTCTATAATTAGCAAGGCATCATTGCTGGTGTTCATCAGAAGCTTGGTAGAGACCAAAGGATGATGCTGACAATGGTAGCATTTCCCATAAAAATAGTAGATCAAATAAAAACCAGTTTTAAAGAGGAGAAGCTATGCGGAAAGTGGATAATAAATGCACCGCGAGGAACAACCGCCATCATTTGAAACAGACACATCTTCAGTGGGCTCCTGGTGAGGTGATACAGTGGGCCAGTGGTCAGGATTGAACTCAGTCAATTCTGTGGGAAGGTTTTGGCTGAAGTGCTGTTTATTTCCTTCAAATCCTTGTGGCAGTGACTCAAGGTGCAGCAGTGTTAAGGAAATTAGTGGTTTGAAGGCATTCATGGTGCCAGTTTAAATAAATCAAGATTTGATTAAATAAATCAAGAACAGATTTATTATTAATGACAGTTTTGTTTTGTAAATCTCACTCTACTTTTACCTGCTGCTCCTATCTCTTTTAACTTGTTTTTATTTTACAGTGGTGCCTCGCAAGACGAAATTAATTCGTTCTGCGAGTTTTTTCGTCTTGCGAATTTTTCGTCTTGCGAAGCACGGTTTCCCATAGGAATGCCCTGGGTATTAACGGTTTTAAGAAAAAGGAAACAAACTTGCAAGATGTTTTCGTCTTGCGAAGCAAGCCCATAGGGAAATTCGTCTTGCGAAGCAACTCAAAAAACGAAAAACTTTTGTCTTGCGAGTTTTTCGTCTTGCGAGGCATTCGTCTTGCGAGGTACCACTGTACTGTCTTCCCAATTTCTTTTTCTTTTTAACCTGATCAATCCTAGCTGCCATTCTGTCTGATTTTTAACCTGTTCGTTAATTTTTTTCCAGATCCCCCCTCCTCCAAATCATGAAGTTATCCACCTTGGGGTTTTTCTTTGTTAAACTTGGAAGGGGACCATAAGTATATTTCTGTAAATAAATAAACTATGTCCATCTTCCATTCAATTTCAGGAAATATGTTTCCAACCATTGGGGATGTCCACTTAGCACCATTCACAGATGAGCAGCTCTACATGGAACAATTCACAAAAGCTAACTTTTGGTAAGCCACTTTTCCTAGGAAGTAATGCTCTCAGCCCAGTTCCACAACTGCTGCAGTTTATCTGACAGAAAACTAGCTGCTCATGTAACAAACTGCAGTGCTGATCTGTGCCAGACAGCCTCAGGTTTGGGTAAACCTTAGCAGTCCCATCTTTCCTAGTCTTCTAGATAGCAGTGAAGAACCTCCATGGTCCTCTGCAGTGTAACTGCTGTCTTTCCAGTATTGGTTCTTTGGGAGGAGACTGGTATTTGAAACCTCACACTGGTGCATCCTTGGATACCCGGACCCTCCTAGCCTGCTGTGTTTTGTCTTGCAGGTATCAGCCATCCTTCCATGGGGTAGACTTGTCAGCACTTCGGGGTGCAGCAGTAGATGAATATTTCAGGCAGCCTGTTGTGGTAAGTCTGTCCTATAATGCTGACATCATAATAATAGTAGTAGTAGTAATAGTAGTAATTATTATTATTATTATTATTATTATTAATACCCTGCCCATCTGGCTGAGTTTCCCCAGCCACTCTGGGCAGCTCCCAATCAAGTGTTAAAAACAATGCAGCATTAAATATTAAAAACTTCCCTAAACAGGACTGCCTTCAGATTTCTTTTAAAGATAAGATAGCTGCTTATTTCCTTCACATCTGATGGGAGGGCGTTCCAGAGGGCAGGTGCCGCTACCGAGAAGGCCCTCTGTCTGGTTCCCTGTAACCTCACTTCTCGTAATGAGGGAACCGCCAGAAGGCCCTCGGTGCTGGATCTCAGCGTTCGGACTGAATGATGGGGGTGGAGACGCTCCTTCAGGTATACAGGACCAACATGTTGTGGCAAAAGTTGACATTCTTTCTGATGGTGGGAGCATGGTGAGGTGGAAGGATGAAATGTGAGCCTTCCTAAGGGAGCTTCTGTCAGAAGAATTGGGGTGTGTGTGTGGATTTTCCAGCTTTTGGAGTCTAATCACCAAACCTGTGTGTGTTCATTAGAGACTGATACCATGTGCTAGCTTGGTTACTTGCTCACAAGTAGCACAACCAGTAATCAGCCCAGTTGATGAGAACCCACAAGCTTCCAGCCTCCTCTCAATGGCTTGAACACCTGTTATACTTTAATTTTTGAAAACCATAGTGCACCTGACATGAGCATTTTTCTTATATCGAGAGCCATCAGTTTTATGCCTTTGCTGTTGGACACATTTAAACAAAGGTCAGATTGGGTGTCCTGTAACTTCTCCCAGGTCTGACTTCTTCAAATGGAGCAAGTAAACACCAGGGAACTGGCATTGCCATCTGAAGGAAGCATTGAGCACTGGGGGAGTAGAGTGTCTTGGTTCATGCCACTGTTTTGCATGGAACAGAGCAAGGCTGGCAACCATGATGCTCATCTCCGCTTCCCTCTTAGGGTGGCAGGGAAGGAAGGCATTGTTCTGTTGTATGGCATAATATTCACAAGCATCTTCTGGCCCTCAGAGTAGGTTAGTAGTCTGTTGTCTGTCTTCTTTACATTTGTCTGGGAGTGGAGAGCAGCTCAGACTTGTAGTTTTCCACTTCCTGACCCAACCAGAGGTTTTCATTTATGTGCTTCTCTTCCCAAGGACACCTTTGATATCAGGATTCTAATGGCCAAATCTGTTAAATACACAGTGAACTTCTTAGACGCCAAAGAAGCGGATTTGCACAGGTATGTTATCCCCTTTATAGGAGACAGAGGGATAATCCAGTCTGGCTCCCAGCTGTCTGTTACACAGGGGTGGGAGAAGCCAAAGTTATACTGTTTCTGTCCTTAAAAAAGAAAAGAGAAAAAGAAATTGTGTCTGCAGTACATGCCAGTGTATGAGTCTTCATGATTGTATTGTTACTGTTGTGTGGCAGAGCCAGATCAAAGTAGCCTGGCAGTATTTCCTGAGCCATATTTTGGTCCTGCATAGGAGCCCAGTCTTCTTGCCTTGACCCTTTAACCAATTAAGGTTCGCTAGAAACAGTCTAAGGGACGCGGGTGGCGCTGTGGGTTAAACCACAGAGCCTAGGACTTGCTGATCAGAAGGCTGGCGGTTCGAATCCCCGCAATGGGGTGAGCTCCCGTTGCTAGGTCCCTGCTCCTGCCAACCTAGCAGTTCGAAAATACGTCAAAGTGCAAGTAGATAAATAGGTACTGCTCTGGCGGGAAGGTAAACGGTGTTTCCGTGCACTGTTGTGGTTCGCCAGAAGCGGCTTAGTCATGCTGGCCACATGACCCGGAAGCTGTCTGCAGACAAACGCCAGGTCCCTCGGCCAATAAAGTGAGATGAGTGCCGCAACCCCAGAGTCGGTCACGACTGGACCTAATGGTCAAGGGTCCCTTTACCTTTACCTTTAGAAACAGTCTAGTGGCTTGCAGGAGACCTCAGACTCAGGGGTCAGGAGAAACAAAAATGGGCTGAGTTGGTATAAGAGAGTTCCATGCTCAGGAGGGCCAACGTTTAAGAACTGTTCGTGTTGACTTCCTGTTCTTTGTGTTTTCTGCCATCCATCACTCTGCTTGTTGAGGTTTCAGGCCATGTCTGCTGAGGCTATTTATGGTTCATTCAAAAAATTACAACCTGTTTTTGAGGACACACTGTCCAATGAAGGGAATTTTAAGTAAGGTTTTAAAATAAATCAAAATAACAACAGTTTAATCATTAATTTAAAACCACCAGCAGCTAAAATTCTTCTAGCATAGTAAATAAATCAGACATAGATTAGAATAAAAATCTCTTCAGAGTTTTCCTAAAAATCAGCAGTGACAAAGCCATACATATTTCTCTGGGAGTTTCAAACATGGAGAACGCTCAGTCTCTGGTTTCCAACAGTCTAACCAGTCTTACAAGTTGGTTAGAGAGCAGGGCCTCTGGTCTTAATTCTGGTACTGTCTCATGGGGAGTCTCTTGTTTTGCCACTTCCTATACAAAAAAACAAAGTTGAAAAACCTTCCTCAAGCCAATGGAGTCTTGTCTTAACTATTTCCCACCCACATCCAGGTTGGGCTTGTTTCCAGAAGAAGGCTGTTGAGCAATGACAAGATACAATCGTCTCGTGTAGAATGACTATGCATAGTTCTTGCATGTCTCAAGTCTGTATCAGCGAGGTGGCTCTTATCTTTTGACCTTCTGAAAATGTGAATGTCCAAAATTTATATTCAGGTTAGAATGAAAAAAGCAAAAAACAGTACCCTTAAGAAAGCAGCCACACACTATTAATTAGTGCAGCTGGAGAAAGTGGCAGCCACAGCCTGACCCAACTTAAGACCCAACTTAAAGGAAGATCTTAGATGGCCTCTATATGAGACAGAGGCAGTCTCAGATTTCCAGCTACATACATACATACATATGTGCACATACATGCACGTGAGTGGCGCTGTGGTCTAAACCACTGAGCCTCCTGGGCTTGCCGATCAGAAGGTCGGCAGTTCGAATCCCTGTGACGGGGTGAGCTTCCGTTGCTCTGTCTCAACTCCTGCCAACTTAGCAGTTCGAAAGCACGCCAGTGCAAGTAGATAAATAGGTACCACTGTGGTGGGAAGGTAAATGGCGCTCCATGCTCTCTGGCTTCCATCACAGTGTTCTGTTGCAGCAGAAGCGGTTTAGTCATGCTGGCCACATGACTTGGAAAGCTGTCTGTGGGACAAATGCCGGCTCCCTCTGCCTGAAAAGCGAGATGAGCACCACAACCCCATAGTCGCCTTTGACTGGACATAACCATCCAGGGGTCCTTTACCTTTTACTTTGTGCTTACTAAGAAGAAACCATTTGACTGCGAGGGAAAGGGTGAATTCGTGTGGCATCTCCTCTTGTTTTCCAGGATAGAAATCCCGTTCAAATTCCACATGCTGCATTCAGGTCTAGTCCATGGGTTGGCTTTCTGGTTTGATGTAGCCTTCATCGGTTCAATGTAAGTGGTGGCAAAAGTGCTCTTTCCTCCCATCAGAACTTGGATTTTATAAAACAGATAACTGATTATCACTCCTACACTGCAGTAAACTGGCAAGTTCAAATTAAATTATCTTTTAACTTGTGTCCTTCGGTAGATGAATGTAAATATGTTTGTTTAACTTGGCAGCAGTGAAACGTATTTAGAAAAAAACAGCCCTTGGGATAGTAAATGGAAGCTTGCATTTCTTCCCAACGCTAGATTTGCTCTTGGCTGCACAGTTTGATAGAGCGAACGCTTGCTTGCCAATTCTGATTTTGTTTCTTTATTTAATTCCAAGTCCAATTAAGGTACTGGTTGGTTTTAAAGCTCTTAATTTTTAAAACCCTGGCTATCTTGGGAGAATGCTGCCTCCCATGTGAGATTTTGAGATTATCTAATGAGGTCCTATTGCAGCGACTACCTTTTATGGATGCCATATTAGTTTCAAAACATAGCTAAATTGTTTCTGTAATTGTCTCAAAGCACTAGAAAGAACTCCCTTGGGATATCTGCTTGTCTTGCTGTGTCACTGTTTTGCAAGCAGACTAAGGTGGCCCTGTTCTGTTGGGTGTTTTGGAGGAGATACTCTCTTATTACACTGTTTTTATAGTATTTTAGCTGTATTTACTTTGTGTGTTTTGTGATTAAATTTTATAGTGCTTTGAGAATTGTTTTTTTCAACAACCACTAGTTAACAAAAGTGACTAATGATTAGAAGGAAAGCATATCTTCAGTTTCCTGTTACTGCTAACATAACAGAACCAAAATATCCTCAAAAAGTAACAAGTCTTGTATTAGTTGTGGCCTTTCTAATTAAAGTTGGCCCTCATTAATCAAGTGAACCTTCAGCTGGTTAAAATTTAATCAATTTAAAATTGATTTAATTACTAATAAAAGTTGACTAAAAGGACTGTACTGTAACACTAACCATTAAAAGCAAGATCAAGCAGGAAAGTCTTGACAGGTGCTTCCAAAATGTGCACCTGCCACCAAACTGAACTTTCAAGACGGACTGACTTGAAGAGGAAAAGCAGGAGCCTTGGTTTCTCTGTGGAGAGTGAAAACAGATTGGTATATGACAAGCCAGGCCTGAGTGCAGCTACTTTGCAGCTGGGGATATGCTGACAGTTGGGAAACAGAGCAATCTGAGAGGGGTAGGATGTGGATTTGTGACAACTCAAGTCCTTGTGTCTAAACATGACTCCCTTGCCTCTCTCCTTCCGCTAGAATGACCGTTTGGCTTTCAACCGCTCCGACAGAGCCTCTAACCCACTGGTACCAAGTTCGGTGCCTCTTTCAGTCTCCACTTTTTGCTAAGGCTGGTGACACCCTCTCAGGGACATGCCTGCTCATCGCAAACAAGAGGTAAGCTGAGAGGGGCCAGCTCAGCCACATGGAAAAACAAGCCCTCTTGCAGCTAGGTCAGATTCGGCAGCGGCAGTGTCGTCCAGGGTGTTGTGTGCTGGACTTGACCCAGAGAAAGATGAGTTCAAAGCTATGTGCCGGGCTGATTGAGTTGTTACCAGGGTGGGGAAAAATTGATGATTTAAAAAATAATAAATTTAAAAAATCAGATTTTTTGGGGATATAAATCGGATTTTTTGCTTTAAATCAGATTTTTAAAATAAAATGCTTTTGGAGGAAAAATATTTCTAAAGCTAGTTTTCTATTTAAGTTACATTATAGTCCAAAGGCTCTTCATCAGGAAATAAAGATTTGTTTTATGTTTTTCATGTGTGCTAAAACTCAGTCTCGATTTTTAAATTTTTTTTTGTTTAACTACATCAGTTAACAAACATGGATACATATGCTATAATGTTATTGTTTTAGTTAGATAAATTGTTTAAATTGTTATTAAGGAAATGATTATTTTTCTCCTTCCAATAAAGTACAGCACAAAAGTTGTCCAAATATAAACAGTTAACTTATTAAACCTCACAGTAATTTCATAATTATCTGTCTATGTATTTATACTAGTATAACCAAATCAGTAATTTGCAAAAACTACACTGAAAATTTTTTATTCCAAAAATGAAACCTTCTTCTGGTTGTAAATTTTAAGATTTACCAGCAAGAATGAGTCTTTCTGTAAAAAAATTGATTTAAATCAAGTCTTACTGACTAGTGATTTAAATAGTTATTTAAATCGATTTGATTTAAATCAAATGCACCCTGGTTATTACCTTCTCATCAATAAATAGGGATAATAATTACTTTCCCAACAGGAAGATGCAACTTGAATCCAAGCTCAGCCTTCTTGGCTGCTAGCTGTTTTTTTGCACTTCAGAAAGGTCTTGTGAGCAATATTTGCCTGTCTTCCCTTTGCACAGCTCGCTTCGGTCACAGCTGTCATTTTGGTGTTTCACTCTGCTTCATAGAACCCAGCAGTATGAGTAAGCCCATTGCACTCCTGACATTTTGGGATTTGCCCCAACTTCTCCTGTGACTCACACTATGAAAGAGCCTGAGTTTTAGGCCTTATCTGAGTCCAGTTACACTCCTTCGTGTCTGCTGGCTTATTGCCATTGCGAAGACTTCTGAAAGTATAGAATCAGGGAGGCCTTCAGTTAAGATGAAGAGGCTTATGGATCCAATCATGCTGGTGGCTGCCCCCAAATTATCCTTTTTGGTGATGGCCCGCCAAGTTCTGAAATCACTGCCGTGTGATATATCCAGGAAACAGGCCCTCTTAAATGAGCTATTAAAACATTTCTCTTCAGGCAAAGTGCTGCTAAGATGTTGTTTTTAATGTTTTTAATGTTTTATCATTGTCACTCTAATTTTATTTACACTGTTATACTTTAGCTCTAACCCACTTAAGGAACAACTGTTGAAAAGTAGGCTAAAGATCAATAAATTAAGATATCCCCCGTCCAGGTAGAACTGGTAGCACAGAAGGGGAGCTGGCTTTGTTTGAGCTTTGAAGCTTTCTGCAACACTTGGGAAGTGTATGTTGCCGGACTTCTCCATCTCCTTTCCCAATAAGCAAGATTCTCTCACCCTCCTGCAAAGTCCTGGTCTCCATTAGAAATGGCCCTGCTGAATTGTCAGAAGGGACTGGGGAGTCCTTTACCAGTATCTCTTCCCCTTCTCTTTCAGGCAAAGTTACGACATCAGTATTGTTGCTCAAGTTGATCAGACAGGCTCCAAGTCCAGCAACCTCCTTGACCTGAAAAACCCATTTTTCAGGTATGTCACAGCGAATCTTACAAGGGTTTTTCCCCACCTCTATAATAAAATTGTTGCTTTTTTAAATGTGTGCTTGTGTGAGTGAGGATGCAGTGTGTTTGAGGAACCGCTTTTCAGGGAACTACTTCTGCGTAACTCAAAAGCAAGTCTTCACTGGGCAGACTGGCAGGGGAAGCAAGCTAACTCTTCCTGATTGAATCGTTTTGCTTTCATGACCTGTGTTGGGAGGGATCGGGGGCTGGATGGGAAAGACACACAGCAATTTCAGGCAAAGGGGGTAGGAAAGGAGCAGAAATGCATTCCTTTCTTACCAGTATAGTCAGATAGCTTTTTGCTGGAGAGAGGAAAGCAAGGGGACAGAAAGATGCATATTCCTTCCTATTCCTCCTTTATCTTCTGAGGTGATCCCCCCAATAATATGAATAAATGTGAACCACTAGAATGTGGGCCCTTTCAGCAGGGCTAAGAGTATAAGACGCTCCTCTGGACTACCCCACATAATCATCTCTCCCAGTATCTGGGTTTCCCTCAGTGGCCAGCCAGATTTTGAATAACTTGCCATCTTCCACAAACCAGGCTACTTCACTGCTCACACTTCGGGAATCTAAGCATGA
>JAXCMG010000063.1:170583-218475 GCA_034642415.1 Podarcis siculus
TCCAGCGGCATAGTTGCCTCTCTGCATCTTGCATTTTGGACAGGAGCCCTTAAAACGGTGGCAAGCAGAATAGTTGCTCTTGCTTTCTATTGGTGGGATGTGATGGCAAAGTCTCTGTGTTGTACAACATGCATCGCCACCACTTCTCGAATACTTGGTTTAGTTTGAGAGGGTGGCTAAGCTGTGGCCTTCCAGATGATGTCGAGCTACAACTCCTATAATCCCTGATCACTGACCCACACTGTTTTGGGGTGATGGGATGGCACTTCGTGGGCTGTCCTTGGATTAAAGTGTGGCAGAGGAATTCTGGCACCGACTTCTTAACAACAATAGCTTTTTGGAGACACAGTATTGTAGAGAGGGTTTGGGGTTTTTTTATGTGTCCTGCCATGTGTGTGTTCAAATTTTCAAAGTGCTTCAAGCTCTACCCTGCAAGAAAGTGAATGTAGCAGGAACAGCACTGCTGCAATAGGCAACTGAAGATTTTGGCATGATTGTCATGGCTATCTGTTGGGCAGTGCTCAGTACATCTGTGTGAGTGTGAGTGATAGAGATATTCTGTATTTTACTACTTGAAACATCAGTTCTATATCTGCATAAACATTCAGGTAAGCTATCCCCCTGCCTCCTCTTTTTAAAGCTAAAAGCAGAATTTTGCTTTGGTGTGTGTTCTTCTCTTAAACCAAAGGTAGATATTTTTATAAAATCCTAGAATGCATTTGAATGCATATGGAAATGTCATATACTTTCATTCAGTGGTCTCTTGGCCCCACAGTATTAGCTTCTCTCTCTAGGCCAGTTTGTGTAACCCACTTCATGGATTCCACAAAAGCTTATGCTGCAATAAATTTATTGTGCTTTTAAGTTGCCACAAGACTCTCCTGCTCCTCTGGATGATGGTTGGAAATGGCCCACTATGTCTAGAATGATGAGCCACTGGGGTGCTTTGATCTCCAGAGTATTGACGTTGGCGCTGGTGTTTGTGTGTGTGAGTGAGGGTGTGTGTGTCTGCCTTCCAGGTACACAGGTACAACTCCTTCACCCCCGCCAGGCTCGCACTACACCTCTCCTTCAGAGAACATGTGGAACACAGGTGGCGCCTACAACATGAGCACAGGGATGGCTGTTGCTGGTACTGTACCTTCTTCACTGTCACTCCTGGGCAAAGCTGATGGGTCATCTATGTTCCTCAGTCATTTGGGGTCTGGACAGTCAGGACATCAGCCAGGAGTGCTGGATGCCACAGGGCTCGAGCTTTGCCTTCAGTTTGAAGGTTCACTGAATGGTTTTGGCTGTAAAGCTTTCTCATACAGTAACGTGAGGGCCTGCAGCAAGCAATCTGGTTTTGTTTGCAGCCGTATCTCACCCAAACCTGGTGGTTCAAAGTCCTTTCTGCAGCGGAGCATAGGAACATCTTAGACCCATGTAATCAAAATTGAGCAGTCTGCAGAGGCAAGCATAACAAGTGGGAGGATTTTCTAGCTAATGTCTCAGAGTTTAGATTTTGAGTAGCTATGGGTGATGAAGAGCAAATTTTCTCCTCCAAGGGCGAGCCCTATTGATGACACTGTGTCCATAGCATTAATCAAGCAAATCATTTGCAACTAGAACAGTATTCTTGGGATGTGGCAACTACCTTTCTCTCTCTCTGTAGAGTTGGCACATGTGTGATGCAGAGTATCATACTTGTATATAATCACTATCCTTACAAGAACCTTGGGGTGTTTGTGCCGCTGCCCTTATCTTCCTGCTGGTGGTTCTGCAGTAGATCATTGTGTGGCATGTACACCCTCAGTCTGTTGGAGATTACCTCAGAGCAGAAAGAAGCTGGCTCCCTTGCCCCGAGCTCACACATGAAGATGCTCGTACTTACACAGCAGACATGAATTTTCCTTCTCCAGTTGACCATTTTGATGTTGACTATTATTCCCCTTTGCTGACTGGAGCATTGAGACTGAGGAGTACCTGTTGCACTGGTGCTGTCAACATTTTTCTGTTCGTGTTTCTTGCTGTCACCTGCAGACAGCTGCCTGTAACCCCTCAGCAGCTTGCTCAATGTTGTGTCTCATTCTGCTGAGCTCCTGATGTCGTAACTTTTTAGCATTGGTAAAGCTAAGCAGATGTGGATGAGAGATTGCTGGGAGCCCTGTGTCAGCTGCTTTTTTCAAGGAAGAGTGGACTTGGAGTGTGATTAATATAAATCTCCTATTGTCCCGGGGGTACAGCAGCCTGGTGTATGTTTGATGTCTACCCAGCTCCTGTTGGGAGAAAATTCCCCTTTCCCCCGACCACCCTCCTATTGAGGTCCTCTCTGCTGGCCACTGCTGTTCACCCCCTTTGTACCTGTCTGAGTTGAGTTGGCCAACACCTATGTCCCCTCTCCCAGGCACAGCAAATGCTGTAGCCACCATCAGTTGCTGAGATGGTACCAACAAGGCTGCCAGCCTTCCTTGACAGAGAAGATCCAGATTCCATCCACTTCTGTTCAGCTAGTTCTCAAGCAGCAACTCCTTCCTCCTCCAAAGGCAATTTTGGCAAGGCATCTCTTTCTCAGGCAACCCAGCCAGACATATAGAAGGGAAGAGAGAACTTCCAAGTACCGTGGAGTGGAGTGAGGAAGCCCCTCTCTTACTTTTCTGTAAGAACCAGATTATGGCCCAGCTTCACTGCAGCGTTTGCCCAGGAGAGCTTCTGCATGAAAAACCCTATCCCTGCCTGGAACAGCCTGCCCCCTTTTGAAAATCAGCTTATGGGAGGAGGGGTGGTGCAGTGTGTGGCTTGGAGAGGCTCATGCGTCTGTAACACTTACCATGTAATGGCCTCTCCTGCCACAACAGTGCTGGGCAGGATGCTTGAAGGTCTAGGTGTGTGTGTCTCTTGGTTAGTGCCTTCCTCGTTTCTCACCCTCTTCCCTTCTACCCCGTGCTGCAGGGATGCCCACAGCCTATGATCTCAGCAGCGTGATTGCTGGTGGCACCAATGTTGGCCACAACAACCTTATTCCTCTAGGTGAGTTTATCTGCAATGTGGAGCAGATTCTATCTAAATGGGAGGATCCTAGGAAACATGAGAGTCAGTGGCTGAGATGAAGGCCCCAGGTCTCAGATCTCCTGAGCATCTGATCTTTTGGGTTTTACTCCTGGCTCAGAGGTCATGAGGAGATCCTTTGCCCTACTTCATCCAAGTACTGGGCTTGTGAATGTTCAACAGGGTATACATGCCTTTGGCCACAGAATTATCTTCCTGCTCACTGTCCTTGAGTTTACCATGTGCACTAAGCCCAATTGTGGGAGAAGAGTGTCTCTGCAGGTTCTAAGAAGTTGGGTTGAATAATTAGAATTTTGGGCTCAGTTCCAGTTCATTTGTATTTCTCTGGTTCAGACACTTAAGTTTTACAAAATGGTTTTAAATAGAACTCATAAGACTATCATAACTCATTTGCTTACAGTGTAATTCCTATGAAGAGTATGCTTGACATTTAACATTATTATTTGTTCTTAAAACTGTTGCCTGCACTGCTATCCCTCAGAGCTCATCAGTCATGTTTGATTCCTGATGGAACAGAAAGGTGCCCTCTCTGTGTTGGGTTATATGCTCAAATAGTTTGAACTGTGCCAGGTTCCAAAAGCAGAAGCAACAAGAGAGATTCAGTAGAGTCCATACCTGATATTCTTTAGGCCTAGTCTGTGCTGTTGTGCATACACATGGGTTTGTGGGTCTGTGCAGAGCCAGTTTCAGGAACAAGTTAGAGAACTAGCTTGAGGATTGGGGCCTGCTCCGTGTCCCCTTGAAAAGAAGGTAACAAGGGATGTGGAGCAGAGGGTGAGGTGGGAACTTTGCAACTGCCACATAGATGTCAAGTGTAAATCACAAAGAAAAGGCACCTGCTGTGGGGAAGGAAAGAAGGCAGATTGTGTGACTGCACTGATAGCAGTTGTTATAGTTGAGCAACTTGCACCACCAGTTGTGATCTCTGTGCATTCACACATGCATAACTGGCAAACTGACATCCCTGAAGGTGGGTGTCAATGTTCTTATAAAAACAGAATGCAGAACAGGCTTGTCACAGTTGACTCCTGGGATCATTGATGGGATGGTCATGATGCAGTCCTCTGTGGGATCCCTTGCTTTTGAGCATCAAGAGACCCATTATTAGTAGATAGTAGACTTTACCCTCCCTGCAGTCTTGGCTCCGAGTATTGTACTTTGTTTTCTCATAGGAATGAATGGCAAACGATTACCTTTACGGGCAAACACACCAATTGGCATATTCTGGACAGATAAAAACTACTCCATGCCCCTTGTGGCAAATGTGTCTACTCCCATCTGTAACCCCATCCTGGCTTGTTTCTTGGTCACCCTGAATATGAAGGAATTAAGGAAGTTATGAGAAGATGTGAGCTGGCTTAGCTAAACAAGTGCTGGCATTATACTTAAGCAATAGGCATGTACCTGCCCCAGGAAGCTTACACACTAAATGGTGGTGGAAGGGGGAGAATGTATGAGAATAAATGTCAGTCACAGCCGGTTCATCATTGGAATATAAAACTTCAGAAATTTAGCCATGCACACTTTACAGTGGTGCCCCGCAGGACGAACGCCTCACAAGACGGAAAACCCACTAGACGAAAGGGTTTTCCGTTTTGGAGGCGCTTCGCTAAACGAATTTCCCAATGGGGTTGCTTTGCAAGACGAAAAAATCTTGCGTCCACCTGCGGGTTTTTTTCACTTTTTTCCCCCTTTTCCTAAGCGCTAAGCCGCTTATCAGCTGTTCCGTTGATAAGTCGCTTGACAGCTGTAGCGCTAATCCGCTAAGCTGTCAATGGGCTTGCTTCGCAAGACGAAAAAACCGCTAGACGAAGAGAATCGCGGAACGGATTCTTTTCGTCTAGCGAGGCACCACTGTATTTAAATTTGCTGTTTCTTTGCCCTGAGAGGAGTGGTTTGGGGTCAAAGTAAATGCAGAGCAACCAATCTTGGACTCCCTTCCTGTCTCTCTTTTCTAGACCTGAAGTGGGTGGATTATAGGTTTTTTCACCACTTGAGCCCTAGAGAAGTTGGCCAAGAGAGACAGGAAGCAGGATTCTGGGATTGGCACGTCTGCATTTATTTTATACCTAGTTAAGCTACTTCTCTCAGACCTCAATAATTGAGATACTCATTTTGAACTGGTTATGGTTTGGGGTGGCTCAAGTTGAGTCCAAGGCATCTTAGGCTCGGGTAGTTCTGGCGTCACGAATCAAAATGCCTCTGACTTTGAGATCATACTTGTTTGGAGGTCCAGGTGTTTTATCTCTGCTTAGTAGTTAGCAGCCAGAGGCAGAGTGGGAGAAGCAGTCAGAGAGGGGGATTCACTATGTGTACAGCCTGTTTTTCAGATGCTGTTGGGAATGGTCCATCTGTGGTGCATGCTTACACCTTGGGAGGTGGGGGTTAAAGTAAAGTGAAGTAACCTAGCGCAGATTGAACCTGTCTGTGTTTTTCCTCCTCCTCTTATTTTTTTCTGAGCAGCCAACACTGGGATTGTCAATCACACCCATTCCCGGATGGGATCCATCATGAGTACAGGGATTGTTCAAGGTAAACCTGGTCTGAGCTTTCTTGGAGTTGAGGGAAAAGGATGTGTTTGCCTCTGTTGAGCCTTCTCCTTTTTGGGGGTTTGAGCTGTACAAAGGGATCAGGCACTTCATTGGGAATGAGAAAGGTCAAAGGCTGCCATGTTAATTGCGGAATGCAGTCAAACCTCAGTTGTCAAACGTAATCTGTTCAGGAAGACAGTTCAACTTCCAAAACATTCGACACCCGAGGCACGGCTTCCGATCGGTCTCAAGAGCTTCTTGCACTCAAGCAGAAGCCACGTTGGATGTTTGGGTTCTGAAAAATGTTTGAAAACTAGAGCATTTACTTCCGGGTTTTCGGCATTCAGGAACAGAGCTGTTAGAGAACTGAGGTTTGACTGTACTATATCACCCCTGAAGCTTAAACTAGATATCCCCAAAATGCCAGTAATGTGAACACTGAACATTTATAGCATCCCATTTTAGCATCAAATTACTTTGCTTCGTGATGGGTAAATTAATAGCTGAATTGGGTAGGTGAAGAGATTGACTTGGCTTATTGTGACAGAGGCTTCCCTAAACAAGCATTCACCGTCTCAGATGCATGGACCGAGAAGCTAGTGGGCTATATCATGACAGCTTCAGTCTCCTATCAACTTCAGCAAGCTATTGCCTACAGAATTTCATGCCATATCACTTTGCCTCTTGTTTCTGCAGAGTGTGGTGGCCCAAGCTGGTTGAATTTCATTTTTCAACCATGTATGCAGACCATGTAACGCCCAAAAGTAAGAATCTGAATTTATATTGAAACCTGTCAGTTTAGAGTTGCTTTAGCTCCCTCATAGAGGTTCCCAGTGTGTGTATATATACATACATACATACATATGTACATATACACACACACAGTCATACCTCTTGTTACGTTTGCTTCAGGTTAAATCTTTTCGGGTTGCGTCCTGTGACGACACGGAAGTACCGGAAAGGGTTACTTCCGGGTTTCGCTGCTCGCACATGTGCACACACTCAAAATGACGTCGTGCGCATGCGCAGAAGCAGCGAATCACGACCTGCGCACGTGCAGACGCGGGTTGCGTTCTGTTCATGTTGCGAACGGGGCTCCGGAACGGATCCCGTTCGCAACCAGAGGTACCACTGTATAAAGCTAGTGGTCTAGTGCTCAGGAGTTCTATTTCTGCTAGAAACCTGACTTGATTCCTTACAATATGAGACTTCTGAACTTTTTTCTTTTTTCCCTGCAGGTTCATCTAGTGGTCAGAGCGGAGGAACATCAAGTGCTCACTATCCTGTCAACAGTCAGTTCACTATGGGAGGCCCGGCCATTTCCATGGCATCTCCCATGTCCATCACAACCAACACAATGCATTATGGGAGCTAAGAGACCCTCACCCCTGATCCTCTGAACTGACAGCACCAGGAAACCAAATGAAGAAGAAAAAAAATCCGCCCTGCCCACCTGCCTTCTGCACCTCAGTTTGGCAATTGCTTCTCTGGATTTCTTCCACCCCCTGCCTCCCCCCACCCCCCCAAAAAATTAGGCTTGCCAGAGATGTTCTGACCCTTGTACAATAGAAGACACCCCCCACTCGTTCTTTGATAGCAGACTTGTACACTTTTTTATGAAATGTTGGAAACTTCAACTTGCTCAACCATGACTGAGTTGCTGCGCTCACTGTGTCTTACAACCAATCATGTCGCTAGTGGTATCATTCTTCAAATCTTCCATGACTGATCAGCATTAGGCACAGGTTGTAGAGCAAAGCTGCAACAGGGCTTCTCAGCAGTACTGTGGACAGCCCAGCGGCAGCGCTAGTAACCTGAGCCTTCATCCTTGCTCCCAGTGTTTTGAACGAAGGGGCTGCAGCTGGCTGTAGAGTGGGCACAGGCGAAAATCCAGCTGCTCATCCTTCCATCTGTGCGTTGGTTTCTTCCACCCAACCCAACCTCCGGGTTCATTGCTTTGCTAAGACTTAGGAGGAGGAAGTGTTTCCTGCCACGAGGGAAAAGGCCGACAAGCCCTCCTGGCTGGCTTTGTGAGGAGTTCTGGCAACTTACTGCTGTAGATCTTGGGCTTCCGGAAGAACATCTGAGATGAGATGGACTGTTGTGCCACGAGTATCTTATCAGCCGGTCTGATGATTGCCTGTCTTGGGGGGGAATCTCGATGTAGCATCAAAGGGTTAAAAAAATTTAAAACATGAATGTACCAAAAAGAAAAAAAAGGTTGCTGGCTGAAAGTGAACAGTTTGTGTATCAGTTTCCTGTTGCTCAGCTCATCTTGACGGCTATGCCCAGTTCTGGCTCCATTTCCACCCTGTTTTCTAGGCTGTTGCAGCTGCTGTCTCTAGTCCATTTTTCTCTTCAGCTGGGCAGGCAGTGGGGACTGGGTGCCAAGTGGCTTAGTATATAGACTTGCCTGCTCCCTGCAGTAGCCACCAGGGACTCTTAGAGTAGATGGTTCTGGCATCTGTTATGGAAGCCCCTTTGTAGTCTTTGTATGTGTAACCTGTAACCATTTATGGTATTTTCTTTCTTTGGTTCCTTTCAGAGCCACCAGTTGGCATGTTCGAAAGGAATTGGCAGGGACCCGTTTTATGGAGGGGGGCGGGAGTGTGTTTTACTTAGGCAGTTTCCTTTGGCTCCCAACAGGGGCTTGGTGGGCTGAATTTGGGGGGGAGGGAGGAGGGGTCTTGTGCAGAAACTCCATAGTGGCTGAATTGTGGGGTCTACACAGTCAATTGTTAGGTCTGGCTGATCAATGATTTTGTGACTATTGAATAAAACTGGGAGGGTTTTGAAGACTTGTTTACAGTGGCTGGTTTCCCCCATCTCAGGTTTTGATGTGACTCCACAAAGCTCATTTCCCTTTCGCTCACATCTTCAAAAGACAAGCCTCTATTTTTGACATACAGTTAAGAGACTCTCATTCTGTGCAAAGGCTGCCTTTAGGACCTCAGACTTGGGTACAAAATCCCCGAGGAGGAAACGCAGTAGTTTTCCACCCATGCCATTAGGTGCTTCTTTCTACCAGATTTTCGGTCACCCTCTTTCACAGACAAAGACAGCATGTTACATGGCTACTTTCGCTGATCCTGTGTTACACAATGTGGTCACAGAGGATGACAGTGTTGGCTGGGAGAGAAGCTGGGAAAGAGCCACACTCCTCGTAAAAGGCAGTTTTATTTAAATTAGCTTTCCATAGAAAACAAAATCAAGTAGCTAAACTAAATCAAAGTAATCTGAAGTGCTCAACCTCCCTATCATTCAAGCTTCCCTCCAAAGAAGCTCTTACTTCTATTCCTGATCATCTACCCTTACTCACCGAGGATCTAAAAAGTCTCAGCCATCAGCTGACTCTGCTACATCCCGCCGTTACCAAAGATTTAACTGGAAGGGGAACAAAAATCACTCCATGCAGTCGCTTTCTGCAGCCCTGTCAGGACTGCAGGCCCATCCTGTGATGAAGGAGCAAAAGGCAGCTGCATCCACCCCAAGTAACGTTTTGTGATGTTAACAGCCAGGCCTTTAAATTTGTTTCCAAAAGTCGGGTTCTTTGCAAATCGGGCACCTTAGTGACATGGCTGGCTGAAGTAGGACAACAAAAGTCTTGAAATGGTGAGGTGATGCAGCTTGGTCCCTTTTCCAGCTCAGGTGTCTCCTTGCCTCTTGAATGAGTGTGCACCTTCCTTCGCCCATGGGCTTTCCCTGAGGCCAGACATTCATGATGAAAGTGTCTGCAACAGAGATTTTAGGTCTTGTAAGTAGGGCATGCACTAAGGGAGAAAGATGAGAGATGCCAACCCCTTGTTACCTCTCCCAGAAGCACATTGGTTCCTATGCTTCCATTGGTAGGGGTGGGGACTGGGGAGCAGTGGGCGCTTTGACAAAGAATATTTGACACCCAGCAGCATTTTTAGCATCTGTTGCATGCCATACGGGATGGCCAGAAGTTCTTACCAGCTGCCTTTCACATATTCGAGTTGGAGTGGTTGGCCGGGTGAGGCGGTGTGCTTCTGCCAAAATGAGCAGCTGGCGTGGGATGAGAAGGTGTGCCGGTTGCACTCTGGAAGAAATACAGCTTCAAAGAGAAGAAAATTAATCAGTTGTAGAAATCAAGCAGGCTCACCTTCCTCCACCTAGAATCAATAAGTTAATTTGAAAACTCAGTGACTGCACTTTGAAGAATACTCTGGTTTAATCAAAACCTGAACGCAAACAAGCAGAAGCAAAACCTGCGTGTCTCAAACTGAATGCATGACCCGTGTTAATTTGTTTTTGGGCTACTTTTCTGCTACCAAGTTAACGGCAAAACAAGGTCCTGTATTAAGGGCTGGAGATGCCATATATTCTCTAGAGTAGCCCACTGGATGTGCCTGCTTCCCTGTTCCGCAAGTTGCTGAGGGAGCAAGCATTACCATTTATTTCCCATTTCACAGAGAAACTGTTCAGTACCTGTTTCTTCAAGGCTTAGCTACACGCACCAAAAATACATAGATTTGTCAGTATGCCGGGGCCGGGGGAATCAGGTTTGGAAACATTGTGTAACTGTTTTTCTTGTTACCATCCTAATCCAGTTTGGCAAATGGCAGAAGAAGTATAAATAATACTCCATTCTCTAGAGCACAAACTTTTCTGTAAGAAACTGAAGTTTCCTAGGGTAGCATAGTGAGACTGTAAATCTGTACATTTGCAATCGGCATGTACTAATACTTGAAATGTACGTGGGAAAACTGGATTCACTTTAGCTGGGTGATTTAATCCACCCCATCCCACGTTAGGCTGGATATCCAGCTATAACTGTTTCCCCGTTTATTAGACGAGAGCTTTGTACAGGATGTCCAAGCCAGCCCTGAGGCATGTGCGTAAGAACAATAATCCACATCCTTGTTGGATCTTGGCTGTGGAGTTTCTATTGACACTACCAAGGTGGGGCCAAAGAGTTTGCTTAAGAGTTCTCATTTAAGTTCAGTGTTGCAGGCAGAATGTGACTAATCCTGAGCACATTGCACTCCTCTGTCTCAGCCTACAGTGTCATTTCCGAACCTTGAAATGCATGCATGTGAAAAGTCCACACTGTAACGCCAACTGTATTTTTTATAACATGTCTAAAACTATATGAAAAGATAGAGAAAAGTGAAGGGAGTTTAACAAAGGGGAAAACGCATGGGGGGAGGGGCTAGCTGCAAAACAGCTCATTTATTTTTCTTAACGTACTTAATAGGCTTCGAGGGTTAAAAATATAAAACGAAAAGACAGCAAAAAGCAGATAAACCAAGCTTTTAAGGAATGTTAGAATATTAATACTAATATTTATTAACGTTTGCCTCTCTTTGAAACCCTAAGTATTCTCAAAGCAGCTCACAATCAAAGGAGTATAAAATGTTTAAAAACCCACTAAAATCCTACAAATTAAAACTAAAAATATGAAACTAGCAAAAAACAAATCATCACAGACAGCCAACAATCCCAATACTACACTGAGTGTAATATTCAATTAAGAACCACCCCAGTTTTCTCAGGTGGACTGAAAATATATTTAGGGCCTGCTAAGACGAGGAGGGAACAAAACATTATCTCCTCAGGAGGGGAGTTCCATAGTTGAGAGGCTGTCACTGAAAAAAACCATCTTTTGCACTCTCCAGCCTGACTACCTTATGGTGAATCTGCAGGCACAGGCTCTGTAGCCAATTTCAAGGCCCGGCAGCCCCGTACGGGTAAAATGGCCCAAACTTGGTCCCAAACTGTTTTGGGCTTTAGAAGTTATGATCTTTGAATTGGGTTTGGAAGCCAACAAGCAGCCAGTGCAATTCATGGAACCTATTACTCCGATATAAGAGCCCAGCCCCTGCAGGTACCCAGTCTGCTGCATTTTGCACAAGGGCAAGGGTCTGAGCCAGGGGTAGGCAACCTAAGGCCCATGGGCCACAAATGGCCCGTGGGGGTCGTTTAACTGGCCCATGAGCTGCCCCCGAACCGAGCAGTCCGCTCGGCGAGTCCCTGTGTGCTGCGCTAAACCAGCGCAGGGACTCACTTTCGTGGTGCTGAAAATCGCGTCTGCGCATGCTCAGATGCCAAAAATTGCATCTGCACACGCGCCGGAAATCGCGACCCCATGTGTGCGATCCGGCCCACGGAGGGATCTCTGCTGGAGTGAACCAGCCCAGGCGAGGTAAACCTTGCCGACCCCTGGTCTGAGCCCTATTCGGCTTCTGCTGACACAGCATATACATTTCCCACTGTGCTGCAAATTAGCGAGCAGCACCAATATATGCATTAATTACATTAAAATCCACATCAAAGGTGTAGCTTACACCCCAGGGTTCAGGGACCTTCCAGGCTTCTCCTTGCTGCCTCCTTCCTTGACCATTTCCCTCCCCGGATCACGACCCTCACCAATCTTGCTGCATAATTTCCGTGCATATTCCTGTCTGGATTTAACTGGGTTGATGCTTCTAGCCTGCCTGGATAGAGATGTGTCGCATAAATCCGATTTACGTTGTGGTATGGCAAGTCCCAGGGACATGGGTGGCGCTGTGGGTTAAACCACAGAGCCTAGGACTTGCCAATCAGAAGGTTCGAATCCCCGTGACGGGGTGAGCTCCCGTTGCTTGGTCCCTGTTCCTGCCAACCTAGCAGTTCGAAAGCACGTCAAAGTGCAAGTAGATCAATAGGTACCGCTCTGGCGGGAAGGTAAACGGCGTTTCCGTGCGCTGCTCTGGTTCGCCAGAAGCAGCTTGGTCATGCTGGCCACATGACCCGGAAGCTGTCTGTGGACAAACGCCGGCTCCCTCGGCCAATAAAGCGAGATGGGTGCCACAACCCCAGAGTCGGTCACGACTGGACCAGGGGTCCCTTTACCTTTACTATGGCAAGTCCCACCCACTACCAGCATGCAGCTTTCATACAGAGAAAGCCCCCCCCCACTCTGGTTTGCAGGTACACCAGCGGAAGAACCAAATGGCTGCTATCTTCAAAGTGAGAGCAATCATTACTCCTCCATTCACCCCAGGATGTCGCCACAAGCGGAGGTCTTTTTGCACCAGAAATGTCCTTCCCATTATATCTGGCAGCATTTTCCCTACCCTTGGAAGTCCAACCAGTCTGAAGAAAAGTTCTGATGAGCTCAAAGTCTTGCTCCCAACATTTAGTTGGGCCTTAAAAGTGCTGGAACTGTTGCTAGAAAGGTTTCAACAGTAAATCACAGCCTGTTGTTTCTTACTTAATCAAATGCCTGTTCTGTTCCTCATAATTTTGGGCACAATGAGCACTATGATATAATTAGAATTACTTTATCTATAGTGGAACCTGAGAAGCCGAACACCTGTAAATTCGAACCTTTCAGCTCCCGAGCAATCAAAAACTAGAAGTGATTGTTCTGGTTTTCGAATGATTTTCGGAAGCCGCGCCTTGGAAGTCAAACGTTTTGGAAGTCAAATGGACTTCTGGAATGGATTTCGTTCGACTTCCAAGGTACTCCCATTGTACTCCCACTATGCAATGCTTACATCATACTCTAACAATTTTTTCAGGGGTCCAGTATAAAGCTACCTCAAATATTGTTAAGTTCAGAGGAGATTTTGTCAACCTGTTGCCCTCCAGACAACTCCCTGCATGACCAGGTAGGCAAAGGCTGGTTTAGAGTTGTTCATAATACTAAATTGCCACAGGGTACCCAGAATTATATAGTAAAATCATGCAATGACATCATCATGTTTCCAGCCCTGAGTACTTTTGCTGCTGTAAAATCTCTGCAACTTCCGAGGCTAAAAACTCATTTGAGATATCTGACTTTCTAGCAGCTGCATCGTGCACAGCTTATTTCCCTCTACTTTTCCTTCCCCTCTCGGCACAAGCAGCATTTTGCTCGCCAAACCTTGCCCTAGCTTAGTGGGAAGAGAAGAAAACCTACCTTGCAACCAATAGCCAGAAGGACATGGAGAGAAACAATGACAGCCAACAGGGCGCAAGCTGCCAGCCTGGTGTCTGAGCGGATAACTGGCCAGAAGGTAAGAACCAGAACTGAGCCAGAGAGACCCACTGCAAAGATGAGCAGCAGCCACTGCAGCCAGGATATAGGAATCAGCCACAGCATCTGTGAATGAAGGAAGTGGAAGTTGAGTAAGGTCTCATACACTCTTCATGAGAAACAGGACCTCAGCCAGTGGCAGCTCTGAGTTTTAATCCAGGTCCTTTTTGCTGAAATCCCGCTGCACAAAACTAGAAGATTGAGGCTAAATCCCAACAAGACAGAAGTACCGTTTTGGGGGAAATGGGGCAGGTGGGTGTGGGGGACTCCCTGGTCCTGAATGGGGTAACTGTGCCCCTGAAAGACCAGGTGCGTAGTCTGGGAGTCATTTTGGACTCACAGCTGTCCATGGAGGCGCAGGTCAATTCCCTGTCCAGGGCAGCTGTCTACCAGCTCCATCTGGTACACAGGCTGAGACCCTACCTGCCCGCAGACTGTCTCGCCAGAGTGGTACATGCTCTAGTTATCTCCCACTTGGGACTACTGCAATGAAGGTGACCCGGAAACTACAATTAATCCAGAATGTGGCAGCTAGACTGGTGACTGGGAGTGGCCGCCGAGACCACATAACAACGGTCCTGAAAGACCTATATTGGCTCCCAGTATATTTCTGAGCACAATTCAAAGTGTTTGTGCTGACTTTTAAAGTCCTAAACGGCCTCAGCCCAGTATACCTGAAGGAGCGTCTCCACCCCCAACGTTCAACCTGGACACTGAGGTCCAGCTCCAAGGACCTTCTGGTGGTTGCCTCACTGTGAGAAGTGTGGTTACAGGCAACCAGGCAGAGGGCCTTCTTGGTAGTGGTACCAGGCCTGTAGAACACCCTTCAGATGTCAAGGAAATAAACAACGATCTGACTTTTAGAAGACATCTGAAGGCAACCCTGTTTAGGGAAGTTTTTAATGTTTGATGTTTTATCGTGTTTTTAATATTCTGTTGGGAGCCGCCCAGAGTAGCTGGGGAAACCCAGCCAGATGGGCAGGGAATGAATATAATAATAATAATAATAATAATAATAATAATAATGGAAAGCACAACGGAGCAGGACTTTTGAGTACTTTCTACTGGGACGTTATGCTCTGCAAACTGAAAAGATACGACATATGAACCAGTCTTTTCCCTGCCACCCCATTTGACTTACTCACCGCAGTGGGGATGTACACAAATAGGGAATAACCATAGACGCACACCATCTCCAGAAAGGTGTAGGAGTCCACATGGACCTGGACCCCCTTTCGCCACTGCAAATAGCCCCACAGGGCAAGGGGTACCAGCCAGGCATAGCAGTAGATAATTATTCCGGCAATGGACACTATGGAAGAAAAGGAAAACAATATTAAGAGCAGCATTCGCTCCAAGGCAAAAGCACTGGCAGGGTCAGTAACCAGGGCTTACCCTACCAGGAACAAGCCTCTACATATTTGCCTTCTGCCTGCCCTTCTTTCACAATCGTTAAAAGGAGCTGAAGCTTCTTAGCATAACTTAGTCATAAAATGAATGGAAGCTTTAAAAGTAGTTCTCAGTTACGCTAGTAAACACAAGAGGGAGGGAGGGAAGGGTGTGTGTGTGTGTGTGTGTGTGTGTGTGTGTGTGTACACACATGCACAAAACTCCTTCCTTCCCTCCCTCCCTCTTGTGTTTACTTATCATAACTGAGAACCACTTTTAAAGCTTCCATTCATTTTATGACTAAGTTATGCTAAGGAGCTTCTGCTCCTCTGCGAGAAGTTAAGGATATATGGGAGCCAAAATTCAGGCATTCTGAATACTGTCCATTTACCCATCTCACACATCCCCAGTAGGAAAGAAAGGAGTCATTACTACAACTCTTGTTTCCTGCTTTTTTGTAGGCCGCATGCCACCTTGCTCAAAAGCTTTTGCAGGTAACGTGCAACTTATTTTTTACCTCCCCCACCCCCCAAATCTCTATTTTGCCCATTCTTTGTGTGCCTTCAACAATACCCAATATATAAAAGGGTTATGACTGTATAAAGCTTAAATTGCAAGAGACACTCCCCCGTCGACCCCTCACCTTTGTGGAACTGGGGGCTGCCCTTTTTCTCCTGGAAGCTGGACAAGTTGCCGCTGATAGCCAGCGTGAAGACCAACGTGGCACAGATCCAGAACGGTCCTGTGTGAGGCAGAAATACAACATTAGAAGATGAAAAAAGACAGGCAGACTTCTTGTTTTGGCAAAGAATGAAGGGCAGGGCAAAGAACGGAGCTGACTGTGAACACATTTACCCAATATAGAATAAGGAAGCAACTAAAGAGCCGGGGTTCAGGGGAGGTGTCTCAGCACAACACTGGAGGCCACTTGGTAGAGCATGCCTTAGAGGGAAATCTACATTCCCCAAGCACAAACCTTGGACACACAAAAATGTAACACATTGTTAGGCTACCAGTCCATCTAGTGCAGCCTCCCCCCAACCTGCTGTTCTCCAGATGTTTGCGGCTTAACTCCCATCATCCCAGCAAGCTTGGCCCAAGGGTCAAGGGTAATAGGAGCTATGGTCCAAATAATCTGTAACAAAGAATCAGAATAAATGAAGAATCTTCTTCAACATCAACTTCGTTTGGACTGGTCATGTTGTTCGGATACCCGATTATCGTCTCCCAAAGCAACTACTCTATTCCAAACTTAAAAATGGAAACCATAACGCTGTTGGTCAACAACAGAGGTTTAAAGGCTCTCTCAAGGCAAATAAAAAAAATGTACTATAAACCCCGACAACTGGGAAACACTTGTCTGCGAGCGCTCCAATTGGAGAACAGCCTTTACCAAAGGTGTCATGGGCTTTGAAGACGCTCAAACTCGGGACGCAAGGGAGAAGTGTGCTAAGAGGAAGGCACGCTTGGCAAACCCTCACCGTGATCAACTCCCGCCTGGAAACCTATGTCCCCACTGTGGAAGGACGTGTGGATCCAGAACTGACCTCCACAATCACTTACGGACTCACTGTTAAAACCGTGTTCATGGAAGACAATCTTACTCGGCTACGAGTGATCGCCAAAGAAGAAGAAGCAGAATCTGTAGGGCACCAAGTTGGGGAAGTCTGATCTAGTCCTAATTCCCCATGGCTTTTCCCAGGGTCAGACATCCATTGATTGATGATGCCCAGGGTTGACCTGGGACCTTTCACTTGCAAGGTATGTAATTAGGGATGACAGAGCAAGGAAATGAAGACCACTTCTGGAAGATGACTAGCAAGCTTCACCCCCCTGTTGTAAACAAAAATTGCCCTTTTCCCTTATAGGGTATCCAAGAGCCCATATAGAGTCCTTACATAGGTTCCCTATTGGTAGGAGAAAATAACAGAGGTCAACCAGAAAATATTGAGAAGCAAAGCAGCTAGTAAGCCTGATCTTTATCAAACTGTTGCAACAGGGTCCTCACTCACTACACACAGGAGGGAGGAGGAACCCGGAACAATGGCGCGCAAGGCCTTATAAAGACATTTGAAATTGCCACCCTGTAGATCAAGACCACCCCCAGAAACATCATACATACATCATAGAAGGGGTGTAACCTAAGACCCGCCCCCCCCGATACATCATACCTACATCACAGAAAAGGCAGTCTAAAACAGAAATTTGAATGTTGTTTTTCCTGTTTGCCAGGTTATCTGCTTGCCTTTCCTGATGGTCTGTCACCCATTAAAATGCTGATCACTCAATTCCTGAGACAATGGGAAGGCTCCCTGACCCCCCTCCCTCCTTGCAGGGAAAACATTTGGTCAGTTTGGGAATCAAAATGGTTTCAGGTGGGTCATCCTGTGCTGATCTATGTACGTGCTTGCTTGGTACACTTATGAACACTACCATATATCTAAGACCTCAAAATTCCTATCACCCCCCTCCCCGCTTAATCAGGACTTGCTTCTCAGGCTGCTGAGCAAGGTGCATTCTCTGTCCTGGGCATAGTATGCTACATCACAGTTTACAGTTCAATCCAGACTTTGCAAAGCAGGAGGCAGTGCTCTGCATCACTCTGAACCTCTCTGTACTCACCATACAGGTCAGGGTTATTCCGTAGATGGTGCCATACAAAGTTTTTCCCTGGCAGCGGAAGCAGCGACCCCTTTATCCTGTCCAACACCTGATAAACAAGAAATAGGCCTTGCCTCAGCAAAATGGACCCCATGGGGAGGTGCAAGGATGCAGGGCTTTTTGCTTCCCATCTCAGGAGGTGCAAGAACCACTAGAAATATTGTACAGTCATTTCTATGCCTTGCACTAGACCCCATTGTCAGGGTATGGGGAGAAGACTGGTAATATGGTTGTCCAAAGCCAAGCAAGCAAGCTTGTGGTGGAGGGAAGACTGAACTCAATTCATTATTATAACTTCATGGTTAGGAAATCTCCATCCCCATAGTCAGAACATCACCACTGTGGATTTCAGCTCCTGAAAATATCAGTCGATCAGGAAGATCTTCAATTTCTACCCAAAAATATAATGGTGGTAATTCAGCCACAGAAGAATCCTGGAGCCAAATTAGGCTCAAAGCACAATACAGTGGTACCTCGGGTTACATACGCTTCAGGTTACAGATGCTTCAGGTTACAGACTCCGCTAACCCAGAAATAGTGCTTCAGGTTAAGAACTTTGCTTCAGGATGAGAACAGAAATCGTGCTCCGGCGCCACGGCAGCAGCAGGAGGCCCCATTAGCTAAAGTGGTGCTTCAGGTTAAGAACAGTTTCAGGTTAAGTACGGACCTCCGGAACGAATTACATACTTAACCCGAGGTACCACTGTACAAATGTGCCAGCCATGAGGTTGTGCCTCCAGCCATGAAACAGAACTGGACCCTATGGGTGATCTAGCCCAGTGGTGGCCCAACTTGGCCCTCCAGCTGTTTTGGGACTACAATTCCCATCATCCCTGACCACTGGTCCTGTTAGCTAGGGATGATGGGAGTTGTAGTCCAAAAACAGCTGGAGGGCCAACTGCAAACTGTATGGCAGGTCTTGTGCTTGTTACTTGCAAGCTGAGTTACTACACTCCCTCATCTTGTCAACTGTGGCTGATTCTTGGCTGCGCCTATGAAGCTAGAACTATACAAATTCCCTTACCTGGTATGTGTCAACATCGAAGAAAGCCTGGTAATATTCAAAGGTCCAGAAACTGGATTGCTTCTTCTGGGAACTCAAGAGCTGCAGGGATGAGAATGCAGGTTACTGCTTTGCCCTCAGCCAGGAAAGATATTTTGGGTGAGACAAACCAACCCCTGGGCCTCTTGTGAAGATGGAACTCCTGACCTCATGCCCTAAGCATTCTTACTTTAATAAAGAAAAGAAAAAGAGGCAGAGTGCTTCATTCCAAATAATGATCCAAGAAGAAGACCTCTTTCTTTCATGGACACTTCTCCTCCCAGGAACTCCTTTCAGCAAGCTTTGAGGAAACTCCACAGGCTGCAGTTGTGTGTGTTAAGAGGTGGGGGTGAAACTTATGGGAGGGACTAGAATTACTAGGGAACATTATTTTTATGGAAATTCTTCCAGTTACTCTTCACACAAGGAACAATAGGAATTTTGGCTGCTCAAGAGTGAATTAGGTAGGGTGACACAGGAAAGTGCCTCCCCCCCTCTGTGTGTATGCATGTGTGTGCACACACATATGTGCGCATATATATATGCACATTGTGTTGTTATTTATTGTTTTTCTTACCCACCCTTCACAATAAGGTTCCAGGGTGGGTTAAAGCATATTAAAAACACACAGAGTACATTTAAAACATCAACAAACAAAAAGCACACCCATTACCTGAAAACACTAATTCCATACAACACGTTACAGGCAAGACACAAAACTAAATTCTACCCTTTTCAAAGCAAACAATGGAAGCCAGACAAACTTCTGTGGAAAGGGAGGTCCACATTCTTGGAGCTACCACCAAGAAGGTAATCTCACAAGCTCCCCCCAACCTGTAAAAGCGGGAGAACTACCAGGAGGGCCTCCTCTGCTGATCTTAAGCCCCAAGCTGGTCTATACAGGGAATGAGGTATTCTTTCAGCTATTTGGAGCCCCGTTATCTAGGCTTTCAACACAAATGCAAGAGAGCACCTTAAATTGGGCTGGGAAGCTATGAGGGAACCAGTGCAACTGCTACAGACCAGGTGTAATATGCATTCTATGCCTCCTATCCTCCTTATCTATGTAAATCACTGTGCTTTACATCAAAGCTCCCAGTTGACCTGTTATCTCCTTCCCACTCTCTTCCAGGTCCATAGGAAGTAGCCCCTTGGCTAGGCTTATGTTTCCTTCCTGCTGCAAAGCAGCTACTTCTCCAGCTGGCTATAAATCAACATGCAGGACAGAATTTGAAACAGCAGCACCTCTGTTTTATCATCCTCCTCTTCTGCCTCAGGCTCCTCATTGTAGCCGGAAGACATGTTTACGGTTGTGTGGCTTTGCCGCTCACTGATGCTGGGAGTGGTGGCATCCGCATTCTCAGCCAGCAAATCTATGGCTTCGTCAAATTCTGCAAAAAATAAAATAAAATAAAAAACGCCAGGCAGTCAGGACAGAAATACCAGCACAATCAGATTTCGCTCTAGAGCCCCTGTAGCTCAAAGCTAGGACAGCACTTCCATAGCGTGACACTCAATGAAAGCAGTTTTGCAGGTGAGCAGAAATAGATTTTTGCTCTGCCTATTGCAGAGCTGCCAAGTTATTTGTCTGGAAGAAATCGTTAGCCAAGCCAGTCGCTGCACCATTTTCTCATCTGGTGCTTAAAATCCCAGGATGCCACCAACAGAGGAGGTGAAAAACCTGGACGGCTTTTTCCTCTAGTTGTAACATACTTCGCTTTGCTTTATTACATTTATATTCCAGCGTACACAGTTCTCCCTCACCCTCATTTTATTTTCACAACTACCCTACGAGGTAAGTCAGGCTGCGAGTGAGCGACTGGCCCAGGGTGACCCTGGGAGCTTTGTGGCTAAGTGGGGATTTGAACCCTGGTCTCCCAGGTCCTAGGCTGGCACTCTAACCACCACACCACACTGGCGTTTCAGGTACAATTTCATGTGTATGTGGTACCAGAGGCAATGTTTGAAATTCTGAAAGAACAGGTATAGGACCCCACTGTTTAGTGAGTAGAACTTCTGCATTTCTCCCTCCTAGCTTCAACCTGTGTTTTGAGGGGTTTTCCCAAAAAAAGCTCAACAACTTTTAGGTTGTTCTGGTTTCTACTTTTTGAAATATGGCAACCCTAGCTCTTAAGGTAGAAACAAAACTTGGATACTTTCAAAGAACTTGTGAGAAATCAAGGTAGGCTTACCTACCTTCAGAGGCAGCTGGAGCAATCTACACCAGAGAAAAATCAGCACCTCCTCCCCCCCAAAACCACCAGCCTGCTCACAACACGTTGTGTTGGGTTTTTTTGCATTAAGCAAAAAATCCCCACAGGTATAAAAACTGTTCATTATATTCTCCTGAACCTAAGAGAGAGATGCTGTATATGATGGTTTGTGGGCCAGGAAAGCCCCAGTTCAAGTCCCACCACAGCTACTCCTATGCATGATTACTCAGAAATAATCCCATTGTGTTGCATGGGGATTACTCCCTACCGTGTGTTTAGGATTACTTCTGAACAGACATGCATGGCTTCCACTGTAAATCCCATTGCCTTCAATGGATTCTGCTCCCATTACAAGGTTCAACCTTTGCTCCTTCAACCCTCTTAACAGCAGACAAGTGCTCAGCAGCTGGACAAAAGTCATCTTATGGGGTGGGTACTCTCCATGAGCCAGAGTTTGAAATTAGCAGGGCGCCAGGCACATTTTGCACTGAAAGTTTCTGCATTTGTGAACACCTCTGCAAGTCTGGGTGCTGTTTTTTGCGCCTATCTGACACTCAAAGATTACTGAAATGTATGTGCTCTGAAGCCTTGAGGATAGACAATATATTAAGGAGTTTAACAATAAAGAGTAGAATGTTTTGAAAACCAAAGTAGGGTAGCAATATTTTTATTGTAAACACCAAATGAAACACGTATTAACAATTTTTGCTTAAAAATGTGACATTAACTATCTGTCACTTATGTGAATTGCTTATCACTTAGTTCATGCTTATCAAAATAATAAATAAAAAGTGTTGTCGAACCACACAAACACCCAGTAGCAACTACACAGCCGATTTTGGCACCCACAACCCAAGTCCCAGAAGCCATTTGGCTCCTAGCTTTTCTATCCGAGTTCCTAACACTGCCAAGAGCTGTAGACTGACTATTCCTGGTATAGAAGACTAATGAGATAGGAAAGGTAGATAATCCAACAAAGGTTATGCTCTTGTAAGTGGGACATGTATGAACAGGGAACTGTTCATACATTGCACACTGCACAGCCTGGTACCCAAAGCTTGCCACAATCCATAACTCACTCAGGGGAATTAAAACACTCACCATGAAACTTGAGCTCATCTGGGGCAGCCATGATGCAACTGGATTATCCTAGAAAAGATAACAAACTGCGTTGGCAGAAACATCAAAGAGCTTTGAAGCACCTTAAAGGCTGAAACTGTATTATGGCATCAGTCTTCATGCACTGCAGCCCACGTCCTCAGCTGCATGAAGCATAATCATAAACTGGCAGGTGCATATATTATAGACATTCAGATGTGTACATTTAGATGGTTGGGTTGGGATGTATGGACAGGAGGCAGTTAAAGGCAGCTTCAAAACAGACATGGGGGTAACCTGTGGCTCTCCGTATGTTGCTGGACTCTTATCAGACCCAGGCCAGCACAACCAACAGTCAGGGACGTTGGCAGTTAGAATCATGGAACTGTAGAGTTGGAAGGGATCCTGAGAGTCATTGAGCCCAACCCTCTGCAATGCAGAAATCTCAATTAGATCATCCACGGCAGATGGCCACCCAACCGCTGCTTAAAAACCTCCAAGGAAGGAGAGTCCGCCGCCTTCCGAGGGAGTCCTTTCCACCGCTGAACAGCTCTGAGTTGGTCTGACAACATCTGGGGTGGGGGGCAGAGACACCGCCAGCCCTCTGACTTAAAAACGGCTGGGGCGAAACCAGGGCTGGATTTAGGTTTGATGAGGCCCTAAGCTAATGAAGGTAATGGGGCCCTTTATATGTCCAGCTGTCCTTTGTCAACAACAAATTGTCGCTGTTTTTTGTGTTGCATATATGCTATATGGTAATTTATGGACCTAATAGGTATCTAAAGCCATTTGCACATAAAAAAATGTATTTTATCAAAGTAATTGATATAGAAATGAGCAAACCAGTGATATTTTAGGGAGCAGGCTAACAGGCAGGGCCCATTATGAGCCTACACAACATGTAGGTTTTATTTTTTCTCTTATATTTTGGAAATGTACATCCAGTTTTTTCCCCTTTAAATTTTTTGGGGTCCCCCAAGAGAGTGGGGCCCTAAAGCTACAGCTTGTTTAGCTTATATGTAAATCCGGCACTGGCCGTGAAACGGTTCCCAGCTGCTGCAGCTCAAATGCCCTCAATAAGCCTTCTAGTGGCGTAGATAGAAACATCCGGCACATTTTTCAAAGCTAAGCAGGGTCTGGTATGGGGTGGGAGGACTGGCGTCGAGAATCCTGCCTCGCAGGGGGTTGGGCTAGATGACCCTGTGGGTGTCCCCACCCAACTCTAGGATATTCCAGGAAGCCCCTCTCCTCCCTCTGCCATGGCAAACCTGCGCCACGGAAGGGAACAGCCCTGGACCCTGAGCATCACAGCCCCTTGTCCAATGGGGGGGGGGAGGGAAAAGGAGGCACTCTGCACAGGCTCAGAGACCGGGCGGTGCTTTCCAGGCCTGAGAGAGAGCACAGGTCGGCCTCTTGCCACGCGGAGCCTGCGACCCCCCCAACCTTAGCTCCCCCCTACCTTAGCCCCCCCCCCTTGGCAGCCAGAAGCCCCTTACCCGGACGAGGCTCTCGTCCACCCAGCGGAGGGGCTTAGCAGGCAGAGCCCGCCCCACGAGGGTCCCTCAGCGGCGGTGGGGGGAAAGAAGCCCGGCCAGCCTCACCAGGAGCTCGGGGGAACCTCGGACGGCGACGAGGGCGCAGCTTCCAGCGAGGCACCGCCGCCGCCCCTTCGCGGCTTCCGGCGCGCGTCAAAAGTGCCCCTGGCGCCCATGGACTCGGAAACGCCGAGACTGGAGGCCCCGTGGGTCACGTGAACGGGGTTTCCACACGGACACGGATGCTTCGGGGCTGCGCTTGTAATTTCGCCTGCGAGGGAGGGAGCCCGTGAAGGGAAAGCGACCCGGCGGGAATTAAAGCTGCGCGTGTTTTTCTGCTCCAGGGCAGAAGCAAGAAAGCAGGGCAGGCTTGTGAAATGTCCGAAGAATGCCAGAACTGGGGAGTTGGAAGGGACCCCGAGGGTCATCTAGCCCAACCCTCTGCAATGCAGAAATTTTCACTCATTCTCGCCTTTTTTATTAGCCGCTTCGAGGTGTTTTGTTTGCTTTTTTAAACAACCAATAGGTGTCTAGATGTTATGAAATAAATCAATAATTTAATATATATACCGCCCTTCGTCATAGGATCACACGGCGGTTTACACAGAGAACAAAACAATACTTTAAAAAAGCTGGTCTAGGGGTTTCCTATCTCTATGAGCTCCTGCGCCTCACCTCTTCCTTCTTCCGGTCTCCTTTCGTATCTCTATGAGCTCCTGCTTCTCCCCTTCTCTTCCTTCTTCCGGTCTCCGCTGAGCTGGTCCGTCGCGCTTTAGCGTCCGGCTTCGCGGTCCTCCCAGAAAAAGCCGGCGATGGCGGATCCTCCGAGCCCGGAGAAGAGGCGCTTTTGGGGGCGGCTTCGCACGGGCCGCATAGGTGAGGCGAGCGGGTGGCTGGAGGGGAGGCCCGGACTCGAGCCCTGAGCGCCGCCCGCTTCCTCAGACCTCACCCCGAGGGACGGGCGGGGAGGGAGGGAGGGAGAGGTTCGCCGCCGGCCCCCTGCATGCTTCCCTGGGAGGCGGAGGCGGCGGGTGCCCTTCTGTGGCGCGCTTTGCCTCGGCCCGGGGCCGCCGCCTTTTCCTTCCTCCCGGCGCGGAGCTCACGCAGCTGCAGGTTCCTCTTAACCAGAGTCAGGTTTATGGAATTCTCTCCCACAGGTCTTAAAAGAGGATTAGAGACAAGCAAGGAGCAGCGCCGGATTAAAGGGGGTGCGGACTGTTGTCGCGCACAGAGCGCTGAGACGAGGGCAGTGCTGGATTTACGTATAAGCTAAACAAGCTATAGCTTAGGGCCCCCAAAAAATTAAAGGGAAAAAAACATCTGAATGTACATTTCCAGAATATAAGATAAAAAACAAATAAAATAAAACCTACCTACAGCAACAGTGGTTTGTGTTGTGTAGGCTCCTATGATGTACCGTATTTTTCGCTCTATAACACGCACCAGACCATAACACGCACATAGTTTTTAGAGGAGGAAAACAAGAAAAAAATATTCTAAATGAAACAGTGGATGTATGATTTTTGTGGTTCATGCTGTGGCCACAGACATGTGATCTGACAGTGAGTTTGGAGTAGCCCAATGCAAAAATCCTGAGGATCCATGTGGATCCATGGTTTGTAACCACGTTTTTGCACCACTGTGACCCTAGGCAACAGTGGGTGCGTGATTTTTTTGGTGCAGGCTGTAGCCATGGACATGCTATGTTATCTGATGGTGAATTTGGGGTGACCCAGTGCAAAGATCCTGTGGATCCATGCTTTGTAACCACGTTTTTGCACCATTGCAGCCCCAGGCAACAGTGGGTGCGTGATTTTTTTGGTGCAGGCTGTAGCCATGGACATGCTATGTTATCTGATGGTGAATTTGGGGTGACCCAGTGCAAAGATCCTGTGGATCCATGCTTTGTAACCACGTTTTTGCACCATTGCAGCCCCAGGCAACAGTGGGTGCGTGATTTTTTTGGTACAGACTGTAGCCATGGACATGTAATGTGATCTGATGGTGAATTTGGGGTGACCCAATGCAAAAATCCTGAGGATCCATGTGGATCCGTGCTTTGTCACCACATTTTAAATGGGGAGGGAAGGAAAAACACAGAAGGGACAAGAAGCACAAGAGGGGTGTGCGGAGAAGCAGCTGGCTAAGAATGCAGGGGAGGAGTTTAACGGGGTGGGGGGGAGGAAAGGAAGGCAAAAGTTCCCCCCCCCCCAAGCCAGCCCTCTCTCTCTCTCACCCACCTGCATGTTTTTCGGCTGCCTGCGAGTCCCTAGAGCACGGAGAGGAGGAGGTGGTGGGCTGGAGCCTGCACGCAGTGTGACTAGGAAAGACTCGATCCTTTCCTTAACCCTCTGCTTGCCAGGAGGGCAGGGGATTCCCTGCTCTTTGTTGAGTTTGAGCAAACGCAGCAACAGAAGCAGGTGGGCAGTAAGACCCTGAGGCAGAATGCAGGAAAGCAACAGCTTCCGCCTTCCCTCTTCCCCCCGCCCGCCCGCCCGATCTTATTTTTGCCTGATTTTTGCCTATTTTTGTCCCTGCGCTCTGCGAGTCAGCTCCAGGGACCACACATTCGCTCTATAACACGCACAGACATTTCCCCTTACTTTTTAGGAGAAAAAATCTGCGTGTTATAGAGCGAAATTTACGGTAAGTCATGGGCCCCGCCTGCTCCCTAAAATATCACTGGTTTGCTCATTTCTATATATAGGGTGCCTACATTCTGCATGGACTGGCGACCTATGCAAATGGCTTTAGATATCTATTAGGTCCATAAATTGCCATATAGCATATATGTAACAATGACAATTTGTTGTTGACAAAGGACAGCTGGACATAAAAAGGGCCCCATTACCTTCAGTAGCTTAGGGCCTCATCAAACCTAAATCCAGCCCTGGGCGAAGGGGACACAAAATGACCACAATAATAATCCCAGTCATCATAATAAAACCTATATTCATATAGGTGCCAATTCAAAGTCATGAAGGGTGCCAAATTTTGGCCTGGTTCAGGGTTCACTATATGACCTGCATGGCATGGAGGAGCATCAGTGCTCAGGAGGTCTGCGCTGGTTGCTGATCGGCTGCTGGGCCGGGTTCAAGGTGTTAATATTAGCATATAAAATCCATAACAAATTGGGGCCGCTTTACCCGTGAGATCGCCTTACCCCACAGGTGTCTACTCTGCATTTCAGTCAGCAGAACTGGCACTCCTTCAAGGTTCCACGTAATGCCTGTTCTGCATTTGTAAGAACACGGTCGTTCAGTGTGGCAGCACCTGTGCTTTGGAGCTCCCTGCCTATTGAGATCACTGTACTCTCTTATTACAGTGGTACCTCGGGTTACAGACGCTTCAGGTTACAGATGCTTCAGGTTACAGACTCCGCTAACCCAGAAATATTACCTCGGGTTAAGAACTTTGCTTCAGGATGAGAACAGAAATCGTGCTCTGTCGGTGTGGCAGCAGCAGGAAGCCCCATTAGCTAAAGTGGTGCTTCAGGTTAAGCACAGTTTCAGGTTAAGTACGGACCTCCGGAACAAATTAAGTACTTAACCCGAGGTACCACTGTATTATTATTATTTTGCACATGCTAAAAACATTCCTGTTTAGACATCCAGGTGGTTAGAAAGTCAAAGCAACTCACCTCTTTTAGTACAGAACTTAATTTGTTCTGGAGGTCCGTTCTTAACCTGAAACTGTTCTTTACCTGAGGTACCACTTTAGCTAATGGGGTCTCATGCTGCAGCGGTGCGATTTCTGTTCCCATCCTGAAGCAAAGTTCTTAACCCGAGGTACTATTTCTGGGTTAGCGAAGTCTAACCTGAAGCGTCTGTAACCTGAAGCGTCTGTAACTTGAGGTACCACTGTACTTCCGTTTTTGCATGTTTTAAAGTAGGGTTGTGAATTTGTCTTAATTTTACTGTTTTGTCTTTTCGCAAAGTGAGGGTTTTTACAATCAAGAGGTGTATAAACCTTACGAAATAAATACATAAATAAAACAACCACAAGGCTATCAGCCAAGGCTACTAGCCATACCCATGCAGAGTGTTTCAGAGGCCTGGAGTGGGAGCCCCCAGTTGGCTGGGAGGCATGGGGCGTTCTTGCCATGACAGCATGAGACCAGCAGGCCCCTGATGGGCTCCTCTGGCCAGCTTAGCCCACCGAGTCCCGAGGCAAGTGCACCTGATTGCCCCCCTCTGCATAGGCCAGGTACTAGCAATGATGGCTGTGCTGTACCTCCACAGCTGGAAACCTTGGCATGGGGATAGTGGTTCTTGTGCTCAAATCCTAGTCACTGGTTTCCCACAAGAGGCATCTAGTTTAGCCACTGTGAGAACAGGATGCAGGACTAGATGAGCGAGCCATTGGCCTGATCCAGCAGGCTCTTCGTCTGTTCTTACCACCCCTATTTTCTTCTTTGCCGCCCCCCCCAGCTTTGTGGTGCAAGAGCCTCCTGCACGACTATGCTGAAGCCTGCAAAGAGGTTGCCCTGGGTGTCAAGCAGCGGCCGGGGAAAGCTGGGCTCTACCTCTCACTGCTGGCCGGAGCGGTGGGCTGCAGCCTCCGCAGCCCCTGTGAGTCCTCCTTCGAAGCCAGCCTCCTGGAAGCCTCGGGGACCCTCCTCCTGCTCTCGCCCTGGACCCGCAGCAGCAGCTCAGAAGGGCACGTCCAGCGGCTGACGAAGCTGAGGAACCGGGGCCAGCTGCGCTTCCAGAGCCTGGTGTTCTTCTCCCTCGTCTATGAGGCTCCTTTTGACGCGGGAGCAGATCTCTACCAGGCGCACTGCAAGTACCTGAAGCCACGCTGGATGGAGGTTCCCAGCCAAGTCCTCGATGTGGGCTTCTGGGGGCGCTGGTGGGTTCTGCACTCCAAAATGCGGGATCCGGACATTAACGAGGAGGAGTTTCAACACCTGCCAGAGCATCTCAGGACAATTTCTTTCCATAACCTCCATTCGGAAGCCAACGAGAAACTTTTTGACGAGAAATACAAGCCTGTTGTCCTGACAGAGGAGCAGATCCAGCAAACAGAAAGGGAGAGTCAGGGAAATCGACATCATTGATGTGCCTTGGTGGCTGTAGTTTATCATCTCCCTTTGGAGATGGTGGAACAAAGAAAAAGATCCATTAGGAACATGGTCTGTTTTCTTCCAGGATCCTGATTTTCACTGTATTGTTCATGTAGACTCAGCCAGGTATGGTGAATAAATGAGTCAAAAGAAGAAGCACCCCTTGTCTTGAAATTTTCTTTGATTCCCTCTCCCTTTCAGTTCTTCACATTTAATTTCTCAGGAGCTGCACCTCCACAGGAACTCTGTTCAAAACTTATTCTGAAGATGTACAGTGGTACCTCGGGTTAAGTACTTAATTCGTTCCGGAGGTCCGTACTTAACCTGAAACTGTTCTTAACCTGAAGCACCAATTTAGCTAATGGGGCCTCCTGCTGCTGCCGCGCCGCCAAAGCACGATTTCTGTTCTCATCCTGAAGCAAAGTTTTTAACCTGAAGCACTATTTCTGGGTTAGCGGAGTCTGTAACCTGAAGCATATGTAACCCAAGGTACCACTGTATAGGGTTTGTTATTCTCTTGACTTTTCCCCAAGCCTCCCCTTTTCCTATAGTATATGTGCTTGAATAAGTATTTTGTAATACTGTTAGTGAGAAGCTGGGAGATCTTCAGTTATTACAGTGCTGCCTAGTTTAATATTTTGTGGAAATCTTCCACCTGAGGTGAAAAATAGCTCATAGCATCTTCCCATGTGTGTCTGTGCAGAAGTAAGCCCCGCCGAGACGAGTGCCGGAACCCCAGAGTCATCTGCGACTGGACCTAACGGTCAGGGGTCCCTTTACCTTTACCTTTGTATAGGGTTACAGTTTTCCATTTTGTTGTTGGATTTTGGGGGCGGAGGGTCAAACGGAAAACTTATCAGAAGCGGAATGGGAGAACCCTCAGTCACCTTGCCCTTTGCTTTCTCTGACTTTTAAATGCTTTCTTTTCTTTACAAGCCACAGTGGTGCCACTAGCACAGCCCTGGAACATGCCAATTTATGTGCAGTGTGTTCCACTACTAGTCACATGTGTTAGGATGGTTTTTTAAATTTGTGTTCATCTTTGCATTCTCATGAGCTCCTGTAACAGGGCAGTCCATTGACAGCAGCAAAGAACAAAAAAGCTGGAGCGATTGCATTATTAATTGCAGTGGAGAGAAAAGTCTCAGAATGCAGGAATCTCAGCTAAAGTATCCATGACAGATGGTTATCCAACCTCTGCTTAGAAACCTCCAAGGAAGGAGAGTCCACCACCTCTCATGGGAGTCTTGAAAAGGTTCAAATCGGAGTGGCTGTTTGGTTCCATTCACCAGACGTCAGCGAACAGGGAGTGGGAAGAAAGAAGCAGTAATTACAGGATTTTGTCACCAGGTGGCAGAAGCAGAGTGGCAGGCAAGGGAGTAAGGAATTTAAAGCAAGGCTCAGTTGTCAAGGGGGATCCAGACTCTCCATTGTTTAATAACAGCAACAATAAAAAGGCCTTTTCCTCTTCTAAATTGTGCACCTTTCTAAGACTGGTCTATTTTTGTAAAAGATGTGATGGATTTCCCCCACCTCAATTTCTATTCCTATTTTTAATGCACTATGCACACACAACTATTCCTTATTTCAACGAGGGTCCCTGTGGTTAGAAGAGTGTGGGGTTGCTTTTACTGCAAGGAAGTAATGACTAACGAAGTCATGCTTTTACTGCAAAAGTAACTCTGTGCACTGAGGCTAGTTTGGATTTCTAGCCCAAAATACTCTTGAGATGCAGCAAAGGTCAAGTTACTTGTAAATTGCTGCTTTGGATCTCACAGCCCAAATTCAGTGCTCAGCTGAATGTAGAAGCCTTCTGTTCCACAGAAATGCACACATGTTGCTCTTTTAAATGTGTTGCATTTAAAATTAATCACACTGTTGACAAAAAATAATACTGGCTTCTTCTTGTTGTTGTTTAGTCATTTAGTCACGTCCGACTCTTCGTGACCCCCTGGACCAGAGCACGCCAGACACTCCTGTCTTCCACTGCCTCCCGCAGTTTGGTCAAACTCATGCTGGTAGCTTCGAGAACACTGTCCAACCATCTCGTCCTCTGCCGTCCCCTTCTCCTTGTGCCCTCCATCTTTCCCAGCATCAGGGTCTTTTCCAGGGAGTCTTCTCTTCTCATGAGGTGGCCAAAGTATTGGAGCCTCAGCTTCATGATCTGTCCTTCCAGTGAGCACTCAGGGCTGATTTCCTTCAGAATGGATAGGTTTGCTCTTCTTGCAGTCCACAGGACTCTCAAAAGTCTCCTCCAGCACCATAATTCAAAAGCATCAATTCTTCGGCGATTCTTCTTTATGGCCCAGCTCTCACTTCCATACATCACTACTGGGAAAACCATAGCTTTTACTATACAGACCTTTGTTGGCAAGGTGATGTCTCTGCTTTTTAAGATGCTGTCTAGGTTTGTCATTGCTTTTCTCCCAAGAAGCAGGCGTATTTTAATTTCGTGGCTGCTGTCACCATCTGCAGTGATCATGGAGCCCAAGAAAGTAAAATCTCTCACTGCCTCCATTTCTTTCCCTTCTATTTGCCAGGAGGTGATGGGACCAGGTGATGGGACCAGTGGTCATGATCTGGCTTAGAGAAAGGCAATAGATCCTGTCCTCTTCATTTTTGATGGGGTGGGGGCACTTTTGCCCTTTCACAGTTGGGCTATTGTCCTGCATTTCTCTATTATGTTCTATGAGCAACTCTCACTTCTGCACAGTGAGAAGACCAAAAAAAGAGAGCATTCATCTAAGTAAAGCTGGAGGTCCTGACTGGGGCAGGGGCTGAGCATATTTGTGTACCTGACTGTATAGTTGCGTTCACAAGATGGCAGCAAACGGGGAGTGGGAAGAAAGAAGCTGTAATTTCAGGATTTAGTCACCAGGTAAAGGTTAGTGTTTTGGTCTGTTTGGGAAAATAATAGATAACGAGAGCCATCAATAATGTAGAAAACAAAAGAAAGTCCTAATTATTTGGATTTGGAAAGAGTTTTTTTCTCCCTGTTTCAGGATAATAGTTTTTTAAAAAAGAATTTTTTGCAAGTTACACTCTTGCATATGTGAAATACTGTAGGGTGTGCATCTCTCGAATCCTACCCTAACAGACTCAAGCAGTTATAATGTGCTCTCTCACTTTATGTCTTTCTCTCTGCTGTAGTAATACAGTGGTACCTCGGGTTACATATGCTTCAGGTTACACACTCTGCTAACCCAGAAATAGTGCTTCAGGTTAAGAACTTTGCTTCAGGATAAGGACAGAAACCGGGCTCCGGCAACGCGGCAGCAGCAGGAGGCCCCATTAGCTAAAGTGGTGCTTCAGGTTAAGAACAGTTTCAGGTTAAGAACGGACCTCCGGAACGAATTAAGTACTTAACCTGAGGTACCACTGTATACTATAACCATTTTCTGGCAATGATGTGTCCTGCACTGCATTGAAAGCAGAGCGGATTACCAGTGAATTACCACGGAAGGTTGTCTTGCATTAGGATTCCAAATTGCAGCTGCAAACCATGTTGCATTGCAAATGCATGCAGCTACCATTTGGAAAAGGGACGCGGGTGGCGCTGTGGGTAAAAGCCTCAGCGCCTAGGGCTTGCCGATCGAAAGGTCGGCGGTTCGAATCCCTGCGGCGGGGTGCGCTCCCGTTGCTCGGTCCCAGCGCCTGCCAACCTAGCAGTTCGAAAGCACCCCCGGGTGCAAGTAGATAAATAGGGACCACTTACTAGCGGGAAGGTAAACGGCGTTTCCGTGTGCTGCGCTGGCTTGCCAGATGCAGCTTTGTCACGCTGGCCACGTGATCCGGAAGTGTCTCCGGACAGCGCTGGCCCCCGGCCTCTTGAGTGAGATGGGCGCACAACCCCAGAGTCTGTCAAGACTGGCCCGTACAGGCAGGGGTACCTTTACCTTTACCTTTACCATTTGGAATCTTAACACAAGACAACCTTTGGTATTGCTAGTGTTTCCCAGACACGACACAGTGGGAGGGGTCAGTAGGAATGAAAAGAGGAAACTCATCATATATTGTTTTATTTTATGTTTTATTTTTACCAAAGACTGAATTCCCTCAGGAGTAACCTGCTGATGACTGGCATGATAGTGGAACCAGAGACAGAAGTCTTCTGATTTGACTAATCTGCAATAAAGACCATCCTGCTTCAATTTCAACTAGGGCTCTGTCAGATAAGAATTCCTATGCAGGTTTACTGGGAGCAAAGGGTTGCTCTCAAATATGTATGCATAATAATAATAATAATAATAATAATAATAATAATAATAATGTGTATGTTCATGTATTTACTGCAACAGACAGCTATAGTTGTAGAAATCAAGTGAAAGTAATTCCTTTCTGTTACACACACACACACACACGGCTAAAATTTATGAATTTGGAGAAACCCAGATTTCATATATAACAAAATGTTGCCTCTCTATTCTGTCAGATCGATTTCTATGAAATTCAGAAGACTGCATATTTCCCAGGGTGTGTGAACCTCTCTGGAATTTAATTTTTAGCACACATTTGATTGCAACCAAGTTCTGTCTTACCTTACAAAGAATCCTTTTTTAAAAAAACAACAACACACACAGGTGTTAAAACTGTGATATCTTAGAAGCTCCCTGGTGAAAGCTGGGAAACTTCACCCCCTTCTGTGTGAGATAAGGATTAATATTGACCCCTGACAGAGGGCTCTGTATTTTATTTCCCTTTCTCCTTCCTCCTATTTTCTCTTTGCTTTTTCTTCTTTCTTTTTTTGTTTTATTTCCTTTTCCTTTTCTTCTCTATTTTTATTTGTATTAGTTTGGTTTTAATTGTGTGTTGAAAACTTTCAATGAAAATGCATATATAAAAAAGTGTGGTTTCTACACAAAGGTGGCTGTATAATTTGCAGGTGTTTGCCCTAGAATGGTGTTTTTTGTCACTTTTGCAAAGTACACTGCTCAGATTTTTAAAAAATCATACTTGGCATTTATATAGTGCCCGAAGTTCCCTACATACATCATCATGTTGGCTCTTATAAGAAGCTATATAGTATTATCCCCATATTTTGGGGGTTGAGGGTGAGACAGAAAAGAGCAAGGTCTAAGGCACCCCTATAGAGTTGACAGGTAAGGTTATCTAGATGCCAAGGAAGGAGGGGAACTTACTGGAGATATCTCCCAAATTTAAGTCAGGGATTTTGCCATTTATCATGCAAAATTTCATCCCCTAATGCAGGAGGACAGAAAAGTGCCAAAGAATTAGCATAGGCTGCCCTCTTGTTGACAACAAGGCAAGCAAAATGGCTAGCGATTCATTCAATCAACATCTTTGGTCCAAGGTTTCCTGAAAGAGCAGACATAGCCTAAGGGGGCAATGCCCCCTCCTGAGCACTGAGAGAAGAAATGCAAAATTTTCTTCCCCTGCAGTGAAACAATTTGCACTGGGAGGTGAATTTCATTGCACACAGTTTGTCTCTGGTTTGGTTTTGGGGGTTCACAGTTAATTTTCCTCTTGCATATTGTAGGGTGGGGCAACATTACCTGCAAAACCGTGGCAATTTGTGGAGCAGGTGAGCAAGCGAAAGGAGCATCATTAGACTAAGAGGTTAAACTATTTTATTTATTGTACAATATTTATATACCACTTGGCTGTACTAAAACCTCAGATGGGTTTACAAAAAACCCCCACAAGCCCACCATAAAATTATCAGGGGAAACAAGTTGTGTTCTCTGCCCAAGTAGCGCTCTAAGTGAGATAAAGTCACTACAGTAAACATCGTAATAGATAATAAAAAATAAATCATGTTCAGATTTAAGAGGCCTGCCAAATTCTGCATTTACAGCTTGGCCAATTCTGGAGTCAACCATTGCGGTTCTGTGACATGGAGCAATGCAGCAGCAAGAGGGGGGAGGAGTCGTTGCGTAGGACAATGGGATAGAATCATATATTTGTAGAAGGGGCCACAAGGCTCACCTAGTCCAACCCCCTGCAATGCAGGAATATTTTGCCCAACGTGGGACTTGAACCCACAACCCTGAAATTAAGAGTCTCGCGCATTGCAGGTGTTGGACTAGATGACCCTTGTGACCCCTCCAAACTCTTAATTCTATGCTCTGCTGACTGAGCTATCCCAGCAGGATGTGGGAGATTGGAGAGTATGGGGAAATGTTGCCTTCCTGACCTTCTCTTTTGCAATGGTCATGTTCTCCTGCACTTTTCCAAAGATGGTTGGCTGGATAAAGTAACTTCTGACGGCAGCTGTAGTATCACCACAGAGCAACTGGGCTTCTTCCTTCTGTGCAGGACTAATGTATCCAAGGATCTTCTTCTACTGAGCCTCATCCAATTGAGGCCCCTACAGCACTGCTTGGGAGGGAATAGAATATTGAACCTATTTCTGTTCCTTCTTGCATATGAACGTTTGTCAAGATTGCCCAGCCATGTTACTGAGGATACTTTTCAGCTTGTCAGGCCTGTGAAGGTGGATGAGGGTCCAACACTGCTACCTGAAGTGAAACCTGATTGGTATTATTGGCTTCCATCTGTCTCGAGAGACAATGGAGTGTGCTCCTGGGTGTGAAGCCAAGCCGCTGTGTTAAAAGCACCAAACTGACCTCCCAAAGGTGCAAGTCTGGGCAGATTGCATGGAGGTCCTGGGCTGCCCAGATAACAAGATCCCCCTCTCGGCCTAGCTGTGATATATTTCCTCTTTTCTTGGCTATGATGTCAGTTGCCATCCTAGTGGCTCTGGCACTACCTAGAATGAGGGTTAATGTGACATATAGACAGTATGCAGCTCTGCTTTCCTTTTCCATCTATCTGTCCCAGAAGGCTCTCCTGTTTAGGGAAAACATTCGGTAAGGCAGGCTTTTCTAAAACCTGCTTTGCTTCCAACAAGTTCCCCCCGCTGCTGTCCTGGCACTCATATTAAGGTGCTTAATACTAATGCTTAATTGTACAGGACATTGCTGTATTTGGCTTTGACGCCACTCCCAAAAACATTTGATTGTCCTGGGTTTTAGTGCAGCAGTGCTTCTGGTTGGGCACCAAGAGGAATGGATGCTAGACTAGATCAGCCTTTGGCCTGATCCACCCCCAGCCTATAGAAGTTATTATTATTATAAATCCCTTCCTGGCCCCCAGAAGGTCAGAAGCTGAAGCTTGGGGTTGTTCTCATATCACCTTGCCTTCCCTCCATCACCCAAGTTGCTGACACCTAAAGAAAACTTCCTTTGTTTTACCAATTGCTGTTGCCTATCTGAAGCTGAGACTCCCAATACTTTGGCCACCTCTTGAGAAGAGAAGACCCTCTGGAAAAGACCCTGATGTTGGGAAAGATGGAGGGCACAAGGAGAAGGGGAGGACAGAGGATGAGATGGTTGGACAATGTTCTTGAAGCTACTAACAGGAGTCTGACCAAACTGCGGGAGGCAGTGGAAGACAGGAGTGCCTGGCGTGCTCTGGTCCATGGGTCGGACACAACTAAACAACATCCCAAGACACCTGCCTCATGTTAGGTTGTCATTATGTGTGTCCCCATGTATGTTCTTTAATGGCTCTATTTGCATCTAGGTACAATTTCAGCCTAGGCATTGTGTACCACACCCAAAACAAGGTGTATTTTTTATTGTTCTTATTGAAAAATTTTCATGCATAACAAAGGTATATATAACATCACTCCTTTTTGGTTTACAAGAGTCCTATCTATAGGTCAGTTACATTTGGTGTGAGACATTGCTATCATAGGCATTGTGAGGTTGGGGGTGGGGAGAAAGATGTGGGGAGGGGTGGGAGAAAGGGGGGCAATGATTTTTCCTTCTGCATAGTACATGTGCAGGTTGCTTTTAGTGAGTTTTGTCTGAGAGAGAGGGGTTTTTATGCTGTTGTCTTGTTGGGCTGTGTGTGCAATGAACGGGAGCCACACAGGGTGAAGGCATCCCCTTTGTTCGTCCCTGTACTCATTTCAATTAGTTGCTTAACTTTTCTAGTAACTGTTTCCCATATGGTTTGGTACCAGCGGCCCATGTTCACTCCTGACAGGTCCCTCTCCAGTGTCTAGTTATGATGCTCCTAACTGCTGAGTAGGTGGCTTAGTAGTTCTTTGTAGTTTGAGTGCATGTTGTTGTCTATATTTAATAGAGCCAGTTCTGGAGTTGCTTCTAATACCTCTTTTTGTTGTTTTGAAGATTTCTGGTAGGACTGATGTCAAAGTGTTGAATTTTGAAACATTCCCACCACATGTAGATATATGTGCCTGTACTGGTGCAACCTCTCCAGCATTTAGTTGAGTTTCCTGGGTTTATCATTGCCAGCTTCCATGGTGTTAGGAACCATCTATAAGTTTCAAAGCGAGTTCCCTTCTTTTGGTAGAGATGGATTCAAAAAGTGGCTTAGACCACAGTTTATAGACACAAAGGTGTAATTTTAAATTAGAGTATAATTCACTTTCCAGGCTATTGCAAATAATTAAGCAGCATGGCAGGGATATCTTGCCCTTCCATTCATAAATATTTGGGAAAATGTAGCATAAAGATAAAGGGAACCCTGACCGTTAGTTCCAGGCGTGGATGACTCTGGGGTTGCGGCGCTCATCTCACTTTACTGACAGGGAGCCAGCGTACAGCTTCTGGGTCATGTGGCCAGCATGACTGAGCAGTACCTATTTATCTACTTGCACTGCGTGCTTTCAAACTGCTAGGTTGGCAGGAGCAGGGACCGAGCAACAGGAGCTTGGGGGATTCGAACCGCCGAACTTCTGATCAGCAAGCCCTAGGCTCTGTGGTTCACAATAGACAAAATGCTCCAGTACTGGGAAGGATGCAATAGGCTTCTCTATGAGTGAGTGAAGGCTGCATTATTATTATTATTATTAATAATAATAATAATAATAATAGCATGAAGATAACTAGTTTTCAGCCTCAGGTAACCTTAATCCAAGCTGCTCTGAGCAATATATAAAATCATTGGGAAAAGTAAGAGCCTGTTTCAGTTAAAGAAAGTCTATGGGCATCATGGCTAATTGGGGGTCTTAAATGGGTTTCCTGAACCTCAACAAAACTAATATTGGTTGGCTAGCAACATTTCTCCTAGGGCAACAAGGTTATGTACTTATCACAAGGTTCTTGTAGGATAACAGCTGCAAATACTTGCCAATGGCTTATTTAAACAGAACAAAAAAAGCTAAACAGAAACACGGTTATCAGGATGCACTTTTACTAACCAATGCCTTGTGCAGATTAAAAATGAGACAGCAATATAGTAAACACTCTTATGTTAACTAGAAAGCAGGTGTGTTCTGTATGCAAACACATGAACCACGAGAATATGAAACACTAAAAACATTTGGCAAGTCCATTAACTCTCCCCTCATTCCAAAAGAAAATCTAATCTAGGCAGTTAGGCAGCTGCTAAGCAGGTAGGTCCACAGTACGGCCGGACAGGAGGCAGAAGTTTCCTCCTCCTTCCAGTAATCACTACATAGTAAGACTTAAAAAGCAAGGCTAGCCAGAGAACAAATCAACAGTGTCCTGCAGTGTCATATTAAAAAAATCACACAAGCCGCCATCTTTCCTGGCAGATGATGATAGGTCTTGTCATATTGGTGAATGAAATATTTTATAATAAAATTGGGGGGCATGTAATACTAAGTTCCAAGTTGGCCATCAGCAACCAAGCCCTACCTAAGAGAGCCTTTGGCTAGAGGTTTTTACTGTTGTATTGTTTATGCAGTCCTTCCAGGACTGATCAGAGAGAACCTGCAGAGGTCATCCCTTGCTATTACCTGAAGATTTTTGGTGCAAGGGGAAATAAAGAGCCCAGCCCCCTACAGTGTTTCCTGCCAAAATAAAGAAAACCTCACTTTTCACCTTGATTATATCTGGCTCTGTCCATTATGGTTTTGGAGGTCTCCTCAAGTGAAGAGATGCAGAAGAGGACAGGTTCAATAGCAGCAGGTTGTCATATAGGTCAGAATGGCAACCCCTTTGCTTCCATGTAGTGGATGTACCTTAAACCAGAAGTTTTGTCCTCTACCCCCAAGTCATCCTACTCTTAACAGATAGGCAGTTGAAGCAAGAGTAAATGCTCTCTTGTTAGGAAAGAAACAATATCTTTCATGAAAGATCAAAGAGAATAATGGGGAAAGAAGCAAAAGAGTCCATTTTTTTTTAAGAGTAGAAGCTGCCTTCATATTGGGTTGGGGAGGGGCAGCCAAATTTTGAGCTCTTGAGGAAGTGACTCACACAGCAGGCAGCCAAGGGGAGATGGGAGCACGGTTAATTCTAACATTTGCAGATTCCTCTTCGTGAACATGGTTTTCCATACACATAGAGTGCCTTTCCCTGGAGCCAGCCAGGATGAACTGATGAAAGCCAAGTTCAGAGCCGCACATGCAACACACACACACACACAAACACACAGCCCCCGAGTCAGAAGACAATAAAACTGCCCATTTTCTGTTTTTTTTTCCAAGTGCCAAGATCCTCACAGATGCCAGTGAAGGAGGTGGGAAGATAGGCGTGGGACTCCTATTTGCAGCAGGAGAATCTGAAGAGAAAGCAGTAAAAGAATGAGCCCTGGGTGGCAGGGAGAGAACCTAAAGTCTGGGAATTAGAGCTGCTCTGGTGTCCTTGGGTTTGCAAGAGGGTCTGTCTGATAATGTTGCAGGACAGAGGTGCCTGGTGCAGTGGCAGATACACTGGGAAAAGGATATCCACCCTCCATCTTCACAGCAGCATACTCCAGGCTTGCAGAGAAACCATGACAGAAGTTCATCCTTTGCTGGCCGAGGTACCCGAGTGCCTGTTGGCCATAACAGGGCCCAGCGGCCTTCCCAAAGAAGCCTCCATCCTCTCCTTCTCCCACAACCGGACACAGACCCTGGGGGCTGCCATAGATCTGGCTGTGATCACTGCTATAGTTCTGGTTGTTGACGCCGACGGGATTGCTGGCGTAGTTCTCGTGGGCATTGGCCAATGAATGGATATTCCTAGCATCATTGATGGCGTATCCTTGGTGATAGCTGGGGTTTATGTCCAGGTAACCGTTCTGTAAAGAGAAAAGTAGTGATGTTTCAACACACACCCAAATAGCAACGCTTAGCATTGAGACATCACCTGTCTACAGAAGCACATTGAATTGTGCTTGGAAACATACTGGGATGCAAAGTGTTGGTGCAGACCTTTAAAGCCCTAAACAGCGCCAGCCCAGTATATCTGAAGGAGCATCTCCACCCCCATTGTTCAGCCCGGACACAGAGATCCAGCTTTGAGGGCCTTCTGGTGGTTCCCTCACTGGGAGAAGTGAGGTTACAGGGAACCAGGCAGAGGGCCTTCTTGGTAGTGGCACCTGCCCTGTGGAATGCCCTCCCATCAGATGTCAAGGATAATGTTTTTAATTTTCTGTTCGGAACTGTCCAGAGTGGCTGGGGAAACCCAGCCAGATGGGCAGGCTATAAGTAATAATTTATTATTATTAAATTATTATCCATTATCTCAGTTGTCCTTCAAGCAACTTTAGAAGTTAGGCAAAAATCATTCCCATCTGGAGATTGAGGGTGGAGACCAGTATTGGTGTGCCCGATGCCACCCTGTGTGTTCATGGCAGAAGATGTTTCAATGTAAGACAGACCCTTTTGCCCTAACTGAACTCCCACCTTTTTATAAATTGTACAAATTTTCTATTAAAATATTGTCCTGAACTGTAAACGCTTCATAAGACCATCCATCCCAGCTCTGAAGGAATAGGGTGTTTGTTTTCAAACTTACATACACTCCACATTAAAATAATGATTAAAAATGGTGTGTCTAGACAGATAAGATGTCTTTACTTTGTGTCAGGTCTGTCTGAGGCCACTGTGGGTGTAGTCCCAACAGATAGCCTAAGGTTTAAAATCTCCCAGTTTGTTTAGTTATTTTCATGCCCCCAGAAGTGACCCAGGAATAGATGGGTTTGTGAGGAACAGGCCTTTTCATGGAATCATACAGTGCCGGATTTACGTACAGTATAAGCTAAACAAGCTCTAGCTTAGGGCCCCACTCTCTTGGCCCCCTCCCCCAAAAAAGTTAAAGGAAAAGCACCTGGATGTACATTTCCAAAATATAAGATAAAACAAAACCTACATACAGCAACAGTGTTTTGTGTTGTGTAGGCTCCTATGATGTAAGTAATGGGCCCTGCCTGCTAGCCTGCTCCCTAAAATATCACTGGTTTGCTCATTTCTATATACAGTGGTACCTCGGTTTACGAACTTAATCTGTTTCTGAAGTCCGTTCTTTAACCAAATCCATTCTTAAACAGAGGCGCGCTTTCCCTAATGAGGCCTTCCACCATTGGTTTCTGTTCGTAGACTGAGGTAAACCGAATAGTTCGTTAACAAGGCTGTTTGTAAACCAAGCTACCACTGTACAGTGGTACCTTGGTTCTCAAACTTAATCCGTTCTGGATTTCAGTTCAACAATTACTTTGAAAAAATACATTTTTTGTTATGTGCAAATGGCTTTAGATACCTATTAGGTCCATAAATTACCATATAGCATATATTCAACACAAAAAAACAGCGACAATTTGTACTTGACAAAGGACAGCTGGACATATGAAGGGTCCCATTACCTTCAGTAGATTAGGGCCTCATCAAACCTCAACCCGGCCCTGGAATCATAGAATCTTAAGAGTTGGAAGGGACACCCCCCCCCCGGGTCATCTGGTCCAAGACCCTTCAATGCAGGAATCTCAACTAAAGCATCCATGACAGCTGCTGAGGGGACCCTATTTTGATCACATGTCCATGTTAGGATATCTGCCACCGCCCCTACCTATGTAACGGAGCCGCTCCCTCGACCAATATTTCAAAGCTCCATTGTCATACTGAGGCCTGCTTTGTGTTTTTGTGTGCAATACATACATGGACATTATACTTGTTTGTTGATGCTGACACCCATGTCAGTGAAGAACCCAATACATGAAAGGGGGGAAAAGTGCCTGTGTCCTCTCTCCCCACGCTTAGAAATGGAGGCTTAGCTCAAGCTGGGATAGTTCAGTCTGCACAGTCTGTACAGCTTGGGACTCTTAATCTCAGGGTTGTGGGTTGAAGCCCCAAGTTTGGCAAAAGGTTCTCGACTTGCAGGGGGTGAGGCTAGATGACTCTTGTGGTCCCTTTCAACTCTACAATTCTATGGCTCTTGGTTGGATTTGGAAAGCCCTGTTTATTTGGGGACAAAACCATAAGGAGCTGCCTTATATAGATAGATGAGCTAAGGATCTCAGCATCAGTCATCGTCTAGACTACTTGGTAGCAGCACTTTCAGGATTTCACAGGGATTTTCCCCAGCCCTACTAGAGATGCCAAGGATTGAATCTACAACCCTTTGCTCACATTGTGGGCCAGGCATTACTATAAAGGCAACACACTGGGGCATCTCAATGAGTCAGAAGCTGGAGAAGTTCTGCTCCATCAGATGGGCCGCCTTATTACCTGAGGTTGGCATATTCCTCTTCTCATCCACACAGCTTCCTTCTGGGTTCGTTTAAACTTCATCCGCTGATTCTGAAACCAGGTTTTTATCTGAAATACACAGTACAAGATAAGCAACTTCCTTCATCCGTAGTCAATCCATGCAAAGGTCTATTTGCACCACTCACAAAACACACACTCAGATCTTTACATTGTCAGCCACGAAGGCAAAAAAGCTCACCCAGTGAGCATGTTTATACAACAGGCTTAGAATGAACTTGGCATTCCTTCTTCGAGAGATCTCTGGAAGTTCTGTGCAGGTGAGTAGTCAGCCATTCCCTCCATTTCAATGTGCAGGTGGAGATTTGTTACCAAATTGGCACTACTTGCATGCAATTTCATTTCATTTTTAATTTGTATACCGCTTTTCTATATTACTATACACAAGACGGTATACAAGCAGAAGAAACAAAGATTGCACACCTTATAACAATTTGACCCAATGCAAAAATGTCATTATAACAAAAACATAACTTTAAAATAAACAACTTGCATCAGATGTAATATTCAATAACCCATTAGAATATAATAGTATATATAATACCCAATGAAATTAAATATCAGAAAACAAACAGCAAAGTCACAGTGCATAAAATAGGAAGGACCTCAAAAACAGCCTAATGAGAACTGAAAGTGTGCCATGGAATTTTGACTAGTTTATTGTGATGGGGAAGCAAAAGATTAAATGACTAATTAAGATAACCCTGCACTGCAGCATTTTGTTGCAGTTCGAACTTGTAGATGTCTCATGGAAATCTCACCACCAGCACCAAACTCGAACTCCCAGGGAAGCTCAGAGAAGCCATGGCAGTTAAAGCACAAGCAAACAAATACAATTCTGCACACCACCAAGAAAGAATAAAGCAAACTATGTAAGAAAGGAAGCTGTAGAAGGAGAGAAGGAAGGAAGGCTCAAACAATTGAGGCATACACAATCAGAAGTGTGGCAGACAAATATTAAAGGTGGATCTCAAGACAGAAAAGGTGGATCTCAAGAGAGCTTATGCAACAGCCGCCACCAGTTAGAACAACTGGAATTTTGACTCTGGAAAGTCATGTGCAACAAGAGCAAATCTTAAAAAAATTCAGGCCTAAGGTCTCCTGGCCTGACCCTGCCCTGCTTCAGCAAAACACTTACTTGTTTGTATGTGAGTCCCAAGGCAGAGGCCAGTTCTCGGATCTGTTGTGGACTGAGATATTTCTGCATCTGGAATCTGTGGTGCAAGACCTGCAGCTGCCTTTGAGAGAAAGCAGTGCGGTTCTTGCTCTTCTTGCCTCCTTTACTTTCCTCCTTGCACCTCTGGGGAGTAGAAGTCAGATCTGGGGAGGGGGGCGGCTTGTTGGGGCTGGTTGCAGAATCTGGTGTATAATAGGTGAATATCCCAGAGCTGGAAGACCTTGGGGAGAGATCTAGGAATCAAGCAGAGACAGTATGCAAAGGATAAATAGGGCAGAACGGGGCTTAAAAAGCCAGAATGCCAAAAGTGTTTGATAAATAAGTTTTAAAAAACAGTACACAAACTTTCTATATAGAACCTTTGCATCAGGCAAGATCAAACTCTCTACTTCTCAGACCTCCTGTGATATTTGAAAGTTTGCACACTCTGAACATAGAAACATAAAAGGAAACCTTCAATAGGCTGCAAATCCTAACTCCACCAACATGGGACTAAGCCCAGGTAAATTAAATAGCACTTACACCTGAGTAAACATTGCTAGGATTGCACTGCTCATCTCCAGGACCAACAGACCACGCCCATCCATTAACAGTTATCATTAGCATCACTAGACTGCAGAACACTAATGAACTGGATGTAAGCAATGCTTTAATTCTTGCTTAAGACAACCATACCTTAAACGACTCTTGCAAAATGCAAAATGCTTGCAAAATGCTTCGGCAAAATTCACGTTCGTAACAAGAGGGAAGGGCAGGATTAACGAGTTGACACCCAGATCGCGCTCACATTTAGAGTCCGCAAAATGTTGGGAACTGAGCAGTTTGTGCCCAGTAATAATCCAGGTTAAGAGATAAGGGTAGCCTTGGGGCGGGGAGGAGGAAAAAGCCTTGCGTTTTAAATGTGGTGCTGATGTGAGCGCCTTCTTCTCCGGCCAGAAAGCGGTTTCTTTGGCTAGGCAGCAACTCCTAGCACTGACCCTGTTTTGCTCCCTAGTTAAGGGGCAGTTTCAAACCCAGACAATTGTTCCTTGAATACTTCCTCTCCACCAGGGGCTGGGCTTTTCCACTGGCGTGGAAATCTAGATCCATAACTTTTTTAGCCCAATTAGGCGACGCGCACCTAACTTTGCATAGGATCCGGCGGCGCACCTGCAACCTGTTACCTGCGCAGTCAGCAAAATGGGCTCCCGAGGAAATATTTCTATTTTTCTACTGCGTTTCTATTCTGGCTTTCCTCCAAAGCGTTCTAGGTGGTGCACATGGCTCCCCCCCCCAACCTCCCATTTTATCCTTCAAAACAACCTTGTGAGGTAGGCAGGTTGGGCTGAGAGTCCGGGGATGCAGCGCAGCGAGTTTCATGGCTAAGCGAGCCTTTGAACCCCGGTCTCCGGGTTCAACCCCCTCTACCCACTACGCCCTACTGCCGTGCACACCACCCAAGCCTATCATGGAAAAGGCCACAATCCAAATTCAGTTAAAGGACCTTCACTGAAATTATCATTATAATTACTTACTAAATTTGTTAGACGCTTTATCTTGCCCAAGGCAACCCCAAGCGACTTCCGTACAAGCAACCCCGCTTAGGTGCATTAAAACCAAGCGAGGAAGGAAATGCCCAACTTTTGCATTCAAAACGGTTCTGTATTCTGCTTCACAGTTTGCGAATGCCAAGCTTTGCATTCCCTGCAAGAAGCTCCCAATGCTTGCTTAACTGAGAAAGGGAATTCTGTACAGTAAATGCAGGGCTCCCCAAACTTGAGTCTCCAGCTGTTTTTTTGGACTACAAGTCGCATCCTCCCTAACTAGCAGGGCCAGTGGTCAGGGATGATGGAAACTGTACCCCAAGAACAACTAGAGACCCATGTTTGGGGGAACCCTGGTGCAATGGAGTCCGCTTTCCTGGGTGAAGGGACTTTAAGAGACTTAAGCAAAGAGGGCTGCAACCTCCTTTGCGCGTTTTCCTCGGAGATCCGCTTACCTGGGTTATTGCTGGGGCCCTTCCCTTCAGGGCCGTTAACAGCCTCGGGGGCCGGGAACCCCCCGGAGCAGCTCCCCGGCTCCATCTCCTCCTTCACCGAGGGCCAGTAGTAACCGTCGTAGCCCATGTCAGCGGGGGCCGCCACCACCCCTGCAGGGTAGACCCTGTAAGATGCATTGAGGGCCAGTGGGATGCTCATGGATGGAGGCGACGGTGGGACCCTTCGGAAGCGTGGCTGGATCACCGAAGCGACCGCGATCCCCTGGGGGATCTTTTATGGGCTGCAGGCAGGACTTCCCCAGTCATTATCATGTTAAAAGGGGGTCCAATTTGCTGGGCGGGGCGGGAGGGAGGGACGGGAGGTCGGAGGATGGAGACCCTCGTTCGCAATTTATTTCCTAACTTCTAAATAATAATAATAATTATTATTTATAAAATTTGTATGCTGCCCTAGACCCACAGTAACATAAAAGCACACAGTAAAAACAGGAAATATATGAGATAAATAAAAGCAAAAGCAACCCAATAAACCCCTCCCTCCCCACCACATTTAAAAAAGAGCATTGAATGTCAATTTATTCAGTATTTTATTTATTAAATTTGTATGTCGATGGCCATCATATAAATATATTATTATTGTTAGTTGCAGGTAGGTACCCGCGTTGGTCTGCCGTAGTGGAAACAAAATTTTAAAATTCCTTCTTCTTATTAATTAGTCCTTCACCTGTAGATTTCAGGGCAGTTCACAACATAAAAATACAAGATAGAAAATACATAATAAAAATAAGAACTAAAACAAACCAGTAACTTGTTTGTTTTTAACCCTCAAAGCAGTTTATTATTCTTATATTAATTCAGATATACTGGGGGCAGATTAATCCAGGGAAGACCAGTCGATCAACAGCTAGGAACCTAAGCCAAGAGAGCTGAAGGGAGCCTCCATGTATAGGGGCAGTATATCTCTAAGGATCAGGTGCTGGGAGCAATCAATGGGGAAATGCCATTAGTTTCACACCTTTCCTTTAGTTTTCCAGAGGGATATGGCTGGCAGGCCAGTTCTTATTTCTTTGAACGCAAGTCACCAAAGAAAGTGCTATATAAATACTATGCTTTATAAGATAAATACAGTGGTGCCTCGGGTTACATACGCTTCAGGTTACATACACTTCAGGTTACAGACTCTGCTAACCCAGAATTAGTACCTCAGGTTAAGAACTTTGCTTCAGGATGAGAACAGAAATCGTGCTCCAGCGGCACGGCAGCAGCAGGAGGCCCCATTAGCTAAAGTGGTGCTTCAGGTTAAGAACAGTTTCAGGTTAAGAACAGACCTCCAGAACGAATTACCGGTAAGTACTTAACCTGAGGTACCACTGTACTACGCTTTATAGTAACTATTGTCAAAATAAAGCACATTTGAGGGATGCAAAGCCAAGGCCAAGTCATTACCAAACAGCCCTTGTGGTTGTTGCTAAGATTGGGTTGGCACCGAAACCGGGATGGTGGAAAAGTGCTAAAAGGATGTGATGACAGGCTTGGTATCTAGGCTCCTTTATCTTCCCTGTGTTTACTCAGAAGTAAGCCCGCTGAATTCAGAGGAGGCCTAGCAGAGGATCTGCAGCATGACTGTGAGACCTTCTGATACCAAGAGGTGGAGCTTAGACTGCATAAGAGCTGATTAAACCCTCAGCTCAGCTGTGACCCTGAGGAAGGACTTCTTGAGGAAGTCCTTGATTTCCTAGCCACAGCTCCTTGTCTCTAAAATGGGAATTGCCTCTCAGAGGGATCAATAAGCACCAAAAGGTGCATAAAGCTATAAAGTTATTATATCTGGATGGGTATTTTAATGTGGCAGCTCCTAGTGGTGGGCGGCGGCTGGGCAAAGTTCCATGGGCAGAGGATTTTTAACACACACATTTTATTGGAATTCTCTCTCTCTCTCTCTCTCTCTCTCTCTCTCTCTCTCTCTCTCTCCAAACAAGGAACTTCTAAATGCAACATGAATATTTGAGCCCTCTCCACCTGCTTCCAATTAAAAGAGTCAAGGCACAGGGGAGTAGCTCCAGGGAGAGGCGAAAATCTGCCTCCCACCACCTTCAGTTGACCCTTGAGCTCTCTGGTGAGTTACCTTATGGGCAACACAAATGCAAGGTTGCCTGTGTGTGTTAGAAATATAGAATTGTAGAATTGGGACCCAAGGGTCATCTAGTCCAACCCCCTGTAATTTCCATGTGGAGTGGAATGTAGGAGGCTGAACTGGGTTGTCCTGGAGGGCAGAAGAAGGGTGGATGGAAGAGCAAGTTTGTGAAAGGCTCATCTCAGAGGCGGACTTCAGTCTTCCAGATTTCAGCGGTGCCCTGTGCGAGGCCATATTTTGCCCCCCACCTGGACCTTTTGCTTTGTGGTCTGCACATGCTCTGTGTCACCTGCAGCGAGCGCCCCCTTGGTTTCGCACCCAGAGCCAGGCTGCACTGAATCTGGTTGGTTCTGCTCAGTCACTTCCTGCTATGGTCAATGGATGAACACATTAGTAATTCATTCAAGGCTCAGCCACAGCACATTCCCAATGGCAATCTAGAGATTGTAATAGTGACCTGTCTTTCATAACAACAACAACAACAACAACAACAACAACAACAACAACAACAACAA
>JAXCMG010000063.1:258728-289065 GCA_034642415.1 Podarcis siculus
ATCTATCTATCTATCTATCTATCTATCTATCTATCTATCATCTATCTATCTATCATCTATCTATCTATCTATCTATCTATCTATCTATCTATCTATCCTGTAAGTCCTTCCAGCAGCACTGGCTTCCATTGTCCCTGGAATCTGCATTCGTGACGCTTTCCCCCTCCCTCCTCCTTTGCATAAGGAACTCTGAGACTGGTAGTTCTCAGGAAAGCATGTCACACAGGGAAAAACAAATGTCTATGTCCCTTGAACTACAACAGCCCAGTTTAACTGTACAGACACCCTCTCTCTTGGTTCTAAATAAGGGCTTGGTGGTGGAGGGGCTGCTCCTTGCCAGGGTGGTGTGGTGGTTAAGAGTGGTAGACTCCTAATCTGGTGAACCGGGTTCGCGTCTCCGCTCCTCCACATGCAGCTGCTGGGTGACCTTGGGCCAGTCACACTTCTCTGAAGTCTCTCAGCCCCATTCATCTCACAGAGTGTTTGTTGTGGGGGAGGAAGGGAAAGGAGAATGTTAGCCGCTTTGAGACTCCTTCGGGTAGTGATAAAGCGGGATATCAAGTCCAAACTCTTATTCTTCTCTTCTCGTCAAATACTGTACATTGTTTGTTCTGCTCCAACACTATTTTTGCCGTATTCTGGCAAGTGGGTGGCGCTGTGGTCTAAACCACTGAGCCTCTTGGGCTTGCCAGTTGGAAGGTCAGCGGTTCGAATCCCCGCGACGGGGTGAGCTCCCGTTGCTCTGTCCCAGCGCCTGCCAACCTAGCAGTTTGAAAGCACGCTAGTGCGAGTAGATAAATAAGTACTGCTGCAGCAGGAAGGTAAATGGCGTATCCGTGTCACAGATATTCCATGAGTCTCTCTGCATGCTGCTCTTTGCATGGCTGAATTCAGATGCATCTCAAAGTCAAACTGCACCAAATTTTTCGCAATGCCCTATTGACAAGAAATTATCGGCTGTATTAGCTGCATTATGCTGCCCTGTCCTCACGTAGTCACAGCAGGGGCAGGAGACATTGGAGAGGACGTTGATTACTTAGCAAAGTAAATACAGTAAATACAGGGATGGACCCACGAAGGGATCACTAGGATGGTATTTAGATCTCTGCATCTCCAGTGCTTGGTGTCTGGAGAACCAGCCTGTTCTGCCCATCACAGCTCAGCCATGGGGGCAGCCCCACTCCTCTGTGCCTTGACTGTACTCTCACTCACAGCTCCAGTCATATCGGACCCGTAAGATTTTAATTTTCCATTTCTCTTTTCTCAGCCAGTTTCATAGTGGAATAGGAGTGCAGACGGGCACAAAAACTTAAAGAATATGAGGAAATGGCAAAACTTACCTGAAGAATAAGAAATCAAGATAACTAACTCTTTATAAATGAATGGAAATGGTTTATTGAATATTTGCAGATAAATTGTAAACAGATAAAAACATTAGCAGGGTTATTGTAATAACCTGCAGTTTCATGAGAGTATCTATTTATAGTAGATAATTAAATGAGTAACTTAAATGAATTTGGATATGCAGAAGATATGAAAAAATAAATTTAAGGAACCGCAGAAAGGGGGGGAGGGAAGTCAAATTTTGAAATGTGAAATGGATTGTAAAGTTAATGAGATGTATAAATTTGGAAAGTATAAAAAAACTTTTAAAAAAGAATGCAGATGGGTGCATGGGGCAGAGAGTGACAATTCTGAGCTCCCTTTGCATATGTGGGTCGCATTGGCTCAGGTTATCTTCTGCACGGAGGCAGATTTTAGAGCACTTTCAGGCACCGGGTTTAAATTGACTTGTTGAATTGCTTTGAATGGAGAACCTCCAGGTATTCTGTTCCCAGGCATGCAGCTCTGTTTTATGCACGTTTACTCAGAAACAATTTCCACTGAATGACATAGAAGTCTGCTTGTTGCTGGAGCTAATTCCATAGCTTAACTGTATGCTGTGGGGAGTTATTTCTTGCAACATTCAGCTCCGCTGGGTTCGAGGAGAGAGGGAGAAAACTTTACCCACACCATACATAATCTAAACTAATCTCCTGCCCCAATTTTGTAACTTTCCCTCATGCCTAACCTTTAAGCTGAGCTCAGGTGGTTAGGGCACGGTGCTGATAACACCAGGGTTGCAGGTTTGATCCCTGTACAGGACAGCTGTGTATTCCTGCATTTTGGGGAGTTAGTCTAGATCAGGGGTTGTCCACCCGGTCCCTACCGCCCACTAGTGGGTGTTTCAGGATTCTAGGTGGGCGGTTGGGGGTTCTCTACGGCACAAGCTGAATCCTCCTTCCATCGAGTGCTGGTGGGCAGTAAGGAAATTTTACCATCAGGAAAGATGGATTAGTAGTAAAGGTAAAGGTACCCCTGCCCGTACGGGCCAGTCTTGACAGACTCTGGGGTTGGTGCGCCCATCTCACTCTATAGGCCGGGGGCCAGCGCTGTCCGGAGACACTTCCGGGTCACGTGGCCAGCGTGACATCGCTGCTCTGGCGAGCCAGAGCCGCACACGGAAACGCCGTTTACCTTCCCGCTAGAAAGCGGTCCCTATTTATCTACTTGCACCCGGGGGTGCTTTCGAACTGCTAGGTTGGCAGGCGCTGGGACCGAGCAGCGGGAGCGCACCCCGCCGCGGGGATTCGAACCGCCGACCTTTCGATCGGCAAGCCCTAGGCGCTGAGGCTTTTACCCACAGCGCCACCCGCGTCCCTTATATGGATTAGTAGGCAGTAGGTATAAAAAGGTTGACTACTCCTGGTCTAGATGATCATCAGGGTCCCTTCGAACTCTAATTCTTCCAACTCTAATTCCAATTCTATAATTCTAATTTATCTGCCACACCCTGCAGCTGCCCAGGAGAATTGCATCCCTCACCCAATGACAAAAAATGTTTTTTATTTTAGGTTGTTTTGTTTGTTTGCTTCAGTTTATTGTTCGGCCAACAGGCCTTAGCAATTGCTGAGAAATGTCTCTCCCCCGCCCCCCGATAAGGGACTATAACTTAATTAAAATCTTCCCAGTTATACAATTACACTTGTAATGTGAAATGAACTTTGGTATCCATGATTATATAACATATGGATAACGGTAAAAGAAAAATAATATTCTTTGGGGGAAATGGAACCCATGGAGGGAAGGGAGGAGGTCTGAAGGTTCGAAAGGACCTTTTCTTTTTATGATTTGAAATTGTTAAAGTTATTATGTATAAAGGTAAAGGGACCCCTGATCATTAGGTCCAGTCGTGGCCGACTCTAGGGTTGCAGCGCTCATCTCGCTTTACTGGCTGAGGGAGCCGGCGTACAGCTTCTGGGTCATGTGGCCAGCATGACTAAGCCGCTTCTGGTGAACCAGAGCAGCGCACGGAAACTCCGTTTACCTTCCCACTGGAGCGGTACCTATTTATCTACTTGCACTTTGACGTGCTTTCGAACTGCTAGGTTGACAGGAGCAGGGACCGAGCAACGGGAGCTCACCCCGTCGCGGGGCTTCGAACCGCCGATCTTCTGATCGGCAAGTCCTAGGCTCTGTGGTTTTACCCACAGTGCCACCCATGTTATGTATAAATTAATGTAAAACTAATAATTTTTTTAAAAATAAAATAACTTAATTAAAATTGTCTGGATCCCACAGAGCAACTTTGCAACAACTGCTAAAGTACAATTTCTCCAAAACTGTCAGGAAAGGCCTTACAGATCATAGGATGCCCCCCCCTCTTTTCTCTCGCAGCCGCTATCTGGTGGCCTTCCCTGCAATCATCCGCCATCCCAATACAGAAAGGTTTTGTGTGCAACTGATGTCCCTGCCAGAGACGGCCCACGTGGTGGTGACGTTAGAGATGACGTTGCAGAACCACACCCTGCTGGAGAAGGATGTGGAGAAGCCAGGGACCCACGAATGCATCAGCTTCCAGGCAAGTTTCATCCATTGCAAGCCACTCAGTAGAAGATGTTCTCGCTTCTTAGCTAGATAAGGGCAGCCGGTCACAGTGAAGGATGGAACAAGGCAGCACACTAGCTGTGGTAGAGATTGCCATCCCTGCAGTGAACCCCCCTAAGGCTTAGTACAACACACCATGTGAGTTGGTGCCATGATCATATGGCGAGTGGCCCCAGTCCAACCCATGTAAACCTATGGCAAGAAGTGGGGGCAGGGTAGGTGAGAGATAATATTGCAGGGGCAACTGTGGAAATAGTCATATCAGTGTCCGGCCGAGGGTCCAGCAATATAATAATCATAATCATAATCATAATTTTATTATGTATACCCTGTCCATCTAGCTGGGTTTCCCCAGCCACTCTGGGTGGCTTACAACACAAAAAAAATTGTAAAACACTAGACATTAAAATTTTCCCGATACAGGGTTCCTTTCAGGTATCTTCTAAAAGTCAGATAGTTGTTTATTTCCTTGACATCTGATGGGAGGGCGTTTCACAGGGCAGGCGCCACTACCGAGAAGGCCCTCTGCCTGGTTCCCTGTAACCTCACTTCTCGCAGTGAGGGAACCGTCAGATGGACCTTGGTGTTGGACCTCAGGGTCCGGGCAGAACGATGGGGGTGGAGACGCTCCTTCAGGTATACTGGGCCGAGGCTGTTTAGGGCTTTAAAGGTCGGCACCAACACTTTGAATTGGGCTCAGGAACGTACTGGGAATATTATGAATATTATGCTATTACTGCAAGTAAGTTTGCAAATGCTTTGAACCCATGACAATTGTTATGAGCTCATCTGCCCACACAGATGTTTTACATATCTTTAACTGCAACGGCTCTTAGAATGTTCCACCTGTTTTAGGATGCTTTAAAAAATGTGGACGTGTTTGCTGTTTCAGGAGGAAGGATCGGATATAAATTCAATAAATGAAATATCAGTGTAAGTTGTTTGGGGGAAACACCCATAGCCCAAAAGAAAAAGGACAGAAAAAGCTCTGACTAGCCACCTGTGAATTCCTGTGTAGTGAAACCATCATCTATTTCTGCATTCAGAATGGATGTTGAAAATCTACACCCCTCAGCTTAGCTGTTGCTTATGTTTTTTAAATTGGATGGAAGCGGGTTTGAGGGAAAGCAAACCAACCAGCAGTATTTCTCAGGAATTACAGGGTTCAGATGGATTGCTGCTCACGCCATGTCTACTCGGTTTCAAACACTAGTGGTGAGAGCATGTTGGAGCCAGAGTAAATGGTAATTGTTACACACCCTCAGAACCACTTCCAGGCAAATAGGCAAGTTCCTGTTTACAATCCTGTTTCATGTGGATGTATTTATTGTGGACCAATCTGAATGTGTTCTGAGGTCAAAAATAGCTGTGCGTACCTTTAAAAATAAAACCAACGCTGACAAGTAATGTACAGTGGTACCTCGGGTTAAGTACTTAATTTGTTCTGGAGGTCTGTACTTAACCTGAAACTGTTCCTAACCTGAAGCACCATTTTAGCTAATGGGGCCTCCTGCTGCCGCTGCGCTGCCAGAGCACGATTTCTGTTCTCATCCTGAAGCAAAGTTCTTAACCTGAAGCACTATTTCTGGGTTAGCGGAGTCTGTAACCTGAAGCATATGTAACCCGAGGTACCACTGTATTAGAATTTTATTTAGGTGCATTTTTGAATTAGATTGCGGTAATATGATTAAGGTTCAATAGTTGTGATTCCTGCATTGCAGGGGGCTGGACTAGATGACCCTTGGTGTCTCTGCCAACTCTACAATCCTATGATTCTATGGCACAGGTGAAGTTCTGTGTGAATTTTACTTTTCTCCCCTCTTTTTCGTCCACCAATCAGTTTCTTTCTCTTTAGGTCCCAGTCTTTGTTCCCAGGAAGAAGCCAGTGGAACAACCCGTAAGTCTTTGCTGCTTCTTCCAACCATTCCTTCCTTCTGATCACTGGAAGGATTCGCGAAAAAGAAGGGGGGGGGGGGGAAAAAAAAGGGGGGGGGGGGGGGGGAGGGGGGGGGGGGGGGGGGGGAGGAAATGGGGTGGCAGAGACAAGGATGGAGGAACAAACCACAGTGTGTCTGGGCAGAGAGGGAAGCAAAGAAGGCTTTTGTGTGTGGATAATAAAGGGATGCTCTGGTATCTTCTCCAGCTGCAAAATATGCTTCTCTTCTCAGCCCTCCTGCTGTTGAAACAGTTTCCACCCCCCCTCCTTTATGTTGTTAAGGAAGAATTGGCCAGTGTACGTGTCCTAATACGAGCGGGTGACACCATCTTTATCGAAAGGAAGAAGGTGCTGGTTCAGGACGCTTATGTCAGGCATATTATAGAGCCAGACAAGCCCTATTACAAGCCTGGAGAGACAGGTAGGCATGACCATACCCCCCAACATTTCTCTGATGAAAATAGGGATGTCCTATTCCATAATAAAGGGACGCGGGTGGCGCTGTGGTCTAAACCACTGAGCCTAGGGCTTGCCAATCAAAAGGTCGGTGGTTCGAATCCCCGTGACGGGGTGAGCTCCCGTTGCTTGGTCCCAGCTCCTGCCAACCTAGCAGTTCGAAAGCATGCCAAAAAGTGCAATGTCGGCGTTCCGTTGCGCCAGAAGCGGCTTCGTCAAGCTGGCCACATGACCTGGAAAAACTGGCTGCAGAGTGGACAAACGCCAGCTCCTTTACCCTGTAAAGTGAGATGAGCGCCGCAACCCCAGAGTCATTCGCAACTGGACTTAACTGTCAGGGGTCCGTCCCTTTAACTTTTTCTTTATTCCATAATAATATTACTAATAATTTTATTATTTATACCCCACCCATCTGATGGTGTTGCCCCAGGTACTCTGGGCAGCTACCAACACATATAAAAACATAATAAAACATTAAACATTAAAAAAACTTCCCTATACAGGGCTGCCTTCAGATATCTTCTAAAAATTGTGTAGTTACTTATCTCCTTAGCTCGGGGGGGTCACATAAATCCATACCCTCCAACATTTCTCTGATGAAAATAAGGCTGTCATAAGGAAAAATAAGGGACACGGGTGGCACTGTGGGTTAAACCACAGAGCCTAGGACTTGCCGATCTGAAGGTCGGCAGTTCGAATCACCGGGACGGGATGAGCTCCCGTTGCTCGGTCCCTGCTCCTGCCACCCTAGCAGTTCAAAAGCACTTCAAAGTGCAAGTAGATAAATAGGTACCACTCTGGCGGGTAGGTAAACGGCGTTTCTGTGCGCTGCTCTGGTTCGCCAGAAGTGGCTTAGTCATGCTGGCCACATGACCCGGAAGCTGTACGCCGGCTCTCTCGGCCAATAAAGTGAGATGAGCGCCGCAACCCCAGAGTCGGTCACGACTGGACCTAATGGTCAGGGGTCCCTTTACCTTTACCTTAAGGAAAAGTAGGACATTCTGGGATCAAATCAGAAACGGGGGTAGCTTCTGTAAATCTGGGAGTGTCCCTGGAAAATAGGGACACTTGGAGGGTCTGCATGAGTGGCCAGAAGAACGTGGAAGGTGACTGAAGCAGCTGTTTCATCTTTTGGGGTGGGGTGATGTGAAACTATTACAATAAGCAGTGGCGTAGCGTGGGTTGTCAGCACCCGGGGCAAGGCAAGTAATTTGTGCTCCCTAACCCGTGGATTTGCGCCCCCTAACCCTAACCCCCAGGTGTTGCGACCGGTGCGGCTGGCCCCCCCTGCACCCCCCACGCTACGCCACTGACAATAAGCATTGTAAAAGCTAAGCTGCTAAGCCACAGTAGACCCTAATCATCTCCAGGTGAACATAAGCTCACACAAGATAAATTAGCATAAGCAAAATCTATGTTGCAAATAACATAGCAGGAAAAACAGAAGTGAAGGGGAAACGGAAGATTAGCACCTACTTCTGTTTTCTTTTCTTTTTTTAAAAAAAAATATACAGCAACATGAAGTAGAGAATGAAACTCAAATAAGACAGAGCCTAAGACAGAAGGACATCCACTCTTTAAAAAATTCTTTTCAATAGCAAATAACATGCATGCATTTGCTTTTTTTAGTCAGGTTTCGCATTGTGAGGCTTGATGAAGAATTTAAGGCCATTGATGAAACGGTGAGTATCACAAGGAGCGAAGGCTTTCCATTCAAGGTCTGTGCAGAAACATTCATACCAGAAGGGTCTTGTCATTGCCTCTCTGGTCCAAGACATTATGGCGCCTGAGGCCAAAATGGCGTCTCCTTCCTTACCAAGGAAGAAAGCGTGAGGGGAGATCTACAACAGGACCAACGGGGGAAAAGAAAGATCAACATTGGGATCTGCTGTCCTGGTGGATTCTGTCAGCTGAGGCAGTCACCTCGCCTCATCGGTAGGCTGGCCTTGCTAGGGATGATGGGAATTGTAGTCCAAAATGTATGGAGGGCAGCAGGTCAGAGACAACTGGTTTACGCAAGCCAGGTTCACTTGATCTAAATTATTTTGCTGGCTTTGCAGAATTTTGCGGGAACTGGAGGCTATTCTTTTCCTCACGAGGCTGATTTTGTGCTCTTTCTGACTCTTGTCTCTCTCCTTCATTCTTGCAGATCCCTTTGATACAGTTGACTGTAAGTACAGGCAATTGCCGTTTTAGGCGTGACCGATTGGTGCACAATTGTGCACACGCCCACAGTGCCAAATCCAGAAGTGACTTGGAAATGTCATAAAAGATGTCACGAAAAGGGTGGGGCGGGGGTGGAATGGGGGTGGAAAGGGGCGTTTCACTTTCACGCACGTGCACACTGACCCAGAACGCAACCTCCATGCCTTTTGAGACCTCTTTGCATGGCTACACAATAAAATGTAAGATGGCGGGGGGGGGAGGGGAGAGCAGTTGAATCACAAATTACAAAATTTATACACAGATCCCAATAACTGTAGCTATATGAGAGACTGAGAATTATTTGTTATAGTAACAAACTGTGCGGAAGTGCTGTATTTAATCACATCCAAGTCGCCACCCCGTAATAGTCGCTCCCTCCTTTTTCTGACCCCCAAAATGGTCCCAGAATAGTCCCCACATAATAGTTGCAGGGCTACTTTCACCGCGCATGCTCTTACTGGCCGAAGGCAACAGGTGGAGGTGGACAGGCAGACAGGCAAGCAAGAGGGGAAAATGAGGCACAAGAGACTCACAAGACTTGCCTCTTCCCACGAGATCTAAACTGTACGGTGGATACATTAAGGCACGGACAGTCTGGATTTACATATAAGCTAAACAAGCCATAGCTAGGGGCTCCACTCTCTTGGGGGCTCCAAAAAAATTTGAAGGAAGAAAACCCCTGGAGGTACTTTGTTAAATACGTATTTTGTTATGTGCAAATGGCTTTAGATACCTATTAGCTCCATAAATTACCATAGAGCATATATTCAACCCGCAACAATTTGTTGTTGACAAAGGACAGCTGGACATATAAAGGGCCCCACTACCTTCAATAGCTTAGGGCCTCATCAAACCAAAATCCAACCCTGGGCATGGATCAACTTGTTTCCTCACGACATCATGTAGGGTTGCCATATTTCAAAAGGTGAAAATCCAGACACAAAAGTTGGTTTTGGCAAAGCTTTTTGTTGTTAAAGGAAATTTGCCAAAATCTACATTACTGACATGGGCTGTCATATGTTTCCTGGATATTTCAGCACAGTTTCCTTTTTTAAAAAAATAGTTTTTCTTAAGTTTTTCTAATTTGCATATCAAGATAATCATTTGGACAACCTTAAATTAATGACTTCCCTTCTTCTCTTTCCATGGTTCATTTTGCACGCCATACATCCCTGCATATTTTAACATGAACTAAACCATTCAGTAATCCATTGTTACACCATCAAAACATATTTACACTGCTGAATTTATCTTAACGCTACCAGTGTTTTTAAATGTACTCAACTTTCACCCAAATAATCAGTAAACACTTTCCAGTCTTCTTTAAACGTATATTCTTCTTCTTCTCTTATTCTGTATGTTAAATCTGCAAGCTACGCATATTCTATCAATTTAAGTTGATTAAATTCTTCTTTGATTGGGACCTCACTTGTATTCCATCAGCACTGTTTCCAACGGCCAAATCCAGGCTATGTCCAGGAAATTCCAGACATATGGCAACCCTACATGGTCACCAGGTTTTTCCTCATGTAATGGTTGCACCCCCCCTTTGTTTGCAAAGGAAAAATCAGCACAACAAATGTGACCATTGTGCGGTGAAATACGGTATGCAATACTGTCCCTTCCATGTTGTTGTTTTTTTGCAGAGTGTATTATGCAACAATATTAAATAGCATCTTCCCTCTGTGACAGCTCTCTTCTCACTCCTTCACAGATCCCAGGAGATAAACCCCCTTTGCATGAGTTTTGCTTTCTGGCCCTTTGCAGAGGAGGGAGTCTTGAGGGTACACTCAGAAGTGGGTGCGATAGCAGATAATAATAATTATCAGTCCGTCATATAGCTACAGATATTGGGATCTGGTGGGTAAAGGAATGGAGCTGATAAAGATCGCAGCAACAGAGTAGTGGAATGGAAGGGAAATGATTGCGGGTGCAAAAACAAGCAAGGTAGCAAACCCACGGCTAGGATATTTTCCCCCCAAGCCCCATCCGCCGGCGTAGACGGCAAGCGGCAGAATATCAAGAAAGATGCTGACTGAAAAAACAGAAGTACCGTACTTTTCTGTGTATAAGACTAGGGGTTTTTTTTTACTTTAAAATAAGGTTAAAATGTGGGGGCATCTTATAGACGGATAGTGCATATGCCCATTTTCTAAATTTGCGGTACCCCAAAGTAGGGGACGTCTTATACATGGGGGCGTCTTATACACGGATAAATACGGTATGTCAGCTTTTGTGGGCCAATTGCACAGTGCTCTGTTGGGGCACAGCCTCAGTATTGCTGATGATGTAACATTACCATGTACATAGCAGGAAGCTAATGGATTGAGTTCGTGAGAATAACTTGAGTTAAGCAATCCAGTCTGGCTAGTCCGGATTGGATTTGTTCCTGGTAAATCCCCTTTCGTTCCCTCTTAAAACGACGACGACAACGACGATTACTATCTTCTTTTAAAGTAATGATAAGGTTTACTCACATTCAGTCCACAGTGTGATCCTGAAGGCAGACTTTATAGCTTGTAGTTACAGATACAGAGAAAAGTGTGGGTTCATCCTCTTGTGAGGAGTGAGCCCATGTGCTGCTGGCCGAGAGCCAGCACACAGCAAAAAGTATTAAGATAGTACAAGAGGAAGAGCATCAAGGGAAAGAGGGCTGTGTGACCAGCCCTTTTGTGGGGTCTCAGAAGGTCACACCCATCTACCTGGTCACATACAGGGAGAGGATGCTCCAGACCAGGTGTGACAGGAAGTCCTCCTGGCTGGAGCAACATTCCCCTGTATGTCCGCTCTGGGCAAACAGGAAATGTTGTATTTGACTGCTTTTGTGATGTTACAAACCACACAAACATCACAGTCTTTTTGGTCTTATCCCTGTGCCCAGGATCCTAATGAAAACCGAATAGGGCAGTGGGTGGATGTGAAGCCTCAAAATGGCTTTGTGGACCTGTCTTTTCCTCTGGCCTCCGAAGCAGCCGAGGGACAGTACATCATAGCAGTTGGAAGTTTACTTTTTGCACGTGGGGATTCAAGAAGAGAGATCTTTGTAGCAGAATATGGTGAGATTTCAAAGGGAGACCACTTTGGTTGCAGTTTGTGTGTGTGTGTGCGCTCACGCATGTGCTAACAAGAAAAGGAATGCAGGCTATTACATTATTATTATTCCTTCCTTTCACTCTGCTTGGTATAATATGTAGCGATAGGGATACAGTATTTTTGTTATTGATTGAATTTACAGCATACCTGTCCTGGCTAGGAATCCTAGTTGCCTTAGATGTTTGGATTTTTAAATGTTATTTTATTAAATAAAAAGTGAAAGAAAGGCAAGCTCCTTAATTAGACTCCCATCTTAAAAACTGTTATTCTTATATGTGAGTTGGCACACAAAAGATGGCGGTGTAAAACTGAAATCACTCTGTGCCATTGCTTGCCGTTTCTCCTCTCATTGCTACGTGGGCAGAGAGATGAAGGGAGAAGCTCCCTTCACCAACATCTGTTTATAATCTGAACCCAGATTATAACTCCCGGCGCGAGGGGCGCTCTGCAGGGCAACTCCCGCAGGGCTGCCTAGGCTGCGGATGTCTTCCTGAAGCCTGGAGAGCGAGAGGGGTCAGTGCGCACCGACCCCTCTCTCTCTCTCCAAGCTTCAGCGAAAGCCTGCATTCGCCCCATAGGACGCACCCAGATTTCCCCTTCATTTTTGGAGGGGGAAAAGTGCGTCCTATAGGGCGAAAAATACGGTATTTTGATGGAATTGGTTTATTGTACATTTTATTTATGTATGATTTTTTAAAAAGATGTTTTGTTACTTTCAAATCACTTAGAAGCCAGTTTATCAGAGAAGTGGTATATAAATAAAATAATAAAAATAAAAATAATTAAAAGCTCAGAAGGAGCAGTGTTCAGTTTTGGTGATGCAGCTGCTGCATGTGGAACTTTTTATCCACTCACTTTCTTCTCCGTCTCTCTTCCTGACTCATTACAGAGCTGCCTAAATTTGAAGTTGAGATTGAGTTTCCAAAACTGGTCACCACAGCAGATGAAGAATTCCAGGTCAAAGTGTATGGCAAGTAAGTAAAATTTCATGGTAAACAATGTTCCTAAAATGGGACCTTTCCAGACCCAGTTTTACTGTGTTGACATGTGTTTCTTCATCCCTTTGGGTCTATTTGTTTTTCTCCTTCTCTGTCTCAATGCACATTTATAATGCAGGGACATACTTGTTTAACTGCTATTCCTTCCCTGTAGGGAACCACAAGAAAGAAGCAATCTGCTAGAGAATGCTTAGCACTTGAGCCAAATTATGATTTTCAGGCTTTTTTTTTTGGAAGAGAGAGTAAAACTATGACTGTCAAATCAGAGTAGAACCAATATAAATTTGTAAGGTAGCACCAGTATATTGTTTGCTCTTGTCCCCTCTCACCCCCATTTTTGTACTTCTAAAAATGGAAATAAAATTATGTGCTATGGCGCCCAAACTTCCAAGATTTCCCCCTCTGTATTAAAATGGTTATTTTGGCTCACTTCATTCTGTTTATGGAAGCAGCTGTTCATTTGCATTTGTGCTCCCCCCCCTAGCTTTTTACATTCAGAGAACCCTTCCGCACATCAAATTGTCTATCAGGGAATTATTCCTTGCACATTGACAATGGATTTCTGTGGGTAGCATAGCATGGGTTGCTCGTGCCCGGGGCTACGTGGAGGGGATGTGTGGGAGGGAAACGGATGGAGTATGCATGTGCATTCAACTGTCTAACAGCATCTGCATCACCCAGGAGATCACAGTCGCAGAGATACGAAAAGAAGCGTCTTCCATTGTCTGGAAAAGTCACTTCCTGATTTGCATGGAGAAGCTGTTTTCAACGGAGCCCAGCAACGGAAGCGTGTAGCTGTACTGAGGCAGCACCGGGTGTTGATGTTTTGTTCCCCTAACAATTTTGTGCCCCGGGCAACTGCCCCCCTGCTATGCCACTGGTGATAATCTTATTTAATGACCTCTAGTGAGCTCCTGAAGACAAATTGCTTTAGACTAAAACATTTTTTTTTCATCGGTGTTCTCTCTCTCTCTCTCTCTCTCTCTCTCCATCTCCCTCTACTCCCTCTCTCCTCTGTCACCTGTGCCTTAGGTACACATATGGGAAGCGTGTTCAAGGAAATGTGCAGCTCCGCTACACTAGAGGATTATCATATTTTTTTCATATGCGTAATACAAATGAAACATTATCGGACATTGAACACGAGTACACAGCTCAGGTGAGATAAATGGGAGGGGGCTGTCTTTGGACAGAATGGAGGCTGGGATGAGTTATCTGCCCCTACCCTTTGGTTCAGAGACTGGAGGCCTCATCCTGTTGCGCTCGCCTTCCATTTCTCTATGTCCACGAAGAAGGTGGATGGAGAGGATCAGAAACATCTACCTTGTGCCAGATTGATCTATAGGGAGAATGCCTTAGTATCTTATTTTGTCCGTTTGGTAGTGAGCATTCAGTGCTCCTCATACAAAAACAGTCCCTATTTTGCTAGGTGTGGTTCATACCCCTAATCATGTGAATCTGTAACAGATGCAAGATGCCATTTCTAAAGGTGAGGACCATGATAATTGCAGCTTGCATATTGTTGTTTAGTCGTTTAGTCGTGACCGACTCTTCGTGACCCCCTGGACCAGAGCACACCAGGCTCTCCTGCCTTCACTGCCTCCCGCAGTTTGGTCAGACTCATGTTTGTAGCTTCGAGAACACTGTCCAAACATCTCGTCCTCTGTCATCCCCTTTTCCTTGTGCCCTCCATCTTTCCCAACATCAGGGTCTTTCCCAGGGAGTCTTCTCTTCTCATGAGGTGGCCAAAGTCTTGGAGCCTCAGCTTCAGGATCTGTCCTTCCAGTGAGCACTCAGGGCTGGTTTCCTTAAGAATGGAGAGGTTTGATCTTCTTGCAGTCCATGGGACTCTCAAGAGTCTCCTCCAGCACCATAATTCAAAAGCATCAATTCTTCGGCGATCAGCCTTCTTTATGGTCCAGCTCTCACTTCCATACATCACTACTGGGAAAACCATAGCTTTCATTATACGGACCTTTGTCGGCAAGGTGATGTCTCTGCTTTAATACATATTGTAAATTGTAATCTGCCCTGTGATCCTCGGACGAAGGGCAGTATACAAATTTAATTTAATAAGTCATAATAATAATAGCAATAATAGCTTAGGTGGATGTGGCGATAACACGTTAATGTCATAGCAAGAGAAGGGAGAACAAGATGCACAGCTGCTGCTTTCGGGGCAAATGAGCATTTGCCACAACAGAGCCTGACTCATGCTTCTTGTTTTGCATGGCTAGTACAAGTCTGAAAAAATAATGTGCAAGGCTAAGGCACTCCAGATCTAGAAACCAGGCAACCAAGTTTTACTGCATGATGCCTTATGGAATGTGACCCTGGCTGCAGACAACCAGGGAGGGCTACTTTATTTATTTTATCGTGTTGCGTTTATATCCCACCACCAGACTCAGACCTGCTCAGCTTCAGCCAGGGAATGGCCTCCTGTGCCTTCAGATCACCCTTCCGATCCCCTTTTATTTGCAATTCCTCTGCTCCACCCCATCCAGATAGTGTATAGGCTGACTTGATTGACAGCTGGTGCGGCAGCTCAGTACAGTGGTGCCTCGCAAGACGAAATTAATTCGTTCTGCGAGTTTCTTCGTCTTGCAGATTTTTTTGTCTTGCGAAGCACGGCTATTAACGGTACTTAGCAGCTTAGCGGCTACTGTATTTATGAGTCATGGAGAGAGCGGGTTTCTCTTCAGCAGGAAACATAGGACGCACCAAGTTTTTTTTTGGGGGGGGAAATAAAGAAAAAAAAATTATTTCCCCCCAGGCACTTGTGGGGCCGGCAGCGGGGAGAAGCGCTCTTCTCCCTGCCGCCCGCCTTCAGATCTTGCGAGTTTTTCATCTTGCGAGGCATTCGTCTTGCAAGGTACCACTGTATCTCAGAATTTACATGTATAGCTTTGCTAATGTACTTCCTTTTTAAACAATATTTATTAAATTTTCCATTTTAGCAATCCAATAAAAACCACGTTAAAAATATTCCCAATTATAATACAATAAAAAAGACCAAGTTTTATGCCGATTTTTGTATCTTTGGGTGACTTTTCATGCTCTGAAGTTCAGAGAGTGATGATCTCACATTCCGCTGCGTTCCTTAAATAACCCAGGTCGTCCCAATAAAACATTCCCGATGTTGATCCTTCATTTATTTTTAACAGCCTCTGAATTCATTTTGGGAGCGGATTAGTCCTATGTAGTTCTGTGTGAAATTAGTTTTTCTTCTTTATTTTCTTTATCTTCTTGTTGTGATCCAACATTTCTCTTCGGCGACCCTCACTTTGGAGAGTTGCCAATAACGTACGGTACATTGCACCCAGCACCCCCTGCCCCTTCTTCCTTCTGGATGGGCAGCAGGTGTTGGATGACCAGTGGGTGGAGCTGCCGCCCCAGCCGGGGGGGCGTGTTGGGGAGGATAATTACTCCCATATTATCCTTGAACTCTGCATGAAATGGACGCAGCCATTCGCCATGGCAGACAAATAGGAAGTCTCTAATGTCCTTTCTTTTCTTTGTATCTCCAGACAGATGAGACCGGCTTTGCTTATTTTACCATCAATGGGTCTGATTTAAATCTTTCTCAAAGCGGCTATAATGAGTATGTCAACTTTGTGGCAGAACTGGAGGAGAAAGGAACAGGTACAAAGGAAATAACAAGAAATGGGAACATACAATTTTCACCTTTGGCAAATCAGTCCACACCCCCACACCCCCCTTGATAGCCTTGCCTTTCTGATTTTTTCAAGTCAACTGTTTTCAAACCCTTAGGCTATTGAAAGTTGCTTTTGTATCAGGCTATTTACAGGGCTGGGGTTCATTCCTGCATTTCATCTGATTTTTCAAGGCGCACATGACCTGCCTTGCAGATACCTAGGGATCCTCTGCAGCTCACACAACAAATTTTGTCCTAGTGGTACAGTTTCCTCAAGAGAAATGGCATTTCTCACAAGTCGTTATATCTGACTCAGTGAGCTGTGACACCAGTTTTTTGTTTAAGAGAACTGGAAGTGCTGGAAGCCTCCCTGTAGACATGCTCACGAGAGTGACGTCCTTGCACTTTTGTGTAAGGTCTAGTTAACAATGTGTCTAGAACTTTTGCAGAAATGTCAAGCCTACCGCTGTCCTTTTTGTAGCATTCCAGTTGCTGTGCTAAACCAACCCGTCTGTTCTCTATGCAGGAGTGATTCAGACAGGATACGGTGTCTTGCCTATTGCCGCAAAGGAAGTCAATGTGGAGTTTAGCAAACTCAATCCATTCTACAAACAAGGTTTCCCATACACAGGAGAGGTAACATCCTATCCTTTCTGTTTAATAAAGCAGTCTTTAGGATAGATTTGCTCTTATTTTTTGAAGTAGGCACTGAAACGATACCTTTTTGTGACATAGCCCTTCTATGAAAGTTTACCTTCCCAAAAAATACATTGAAAAGCAGCCTTTCTCTGATGAAGTATCTTAGAATCATAGAGCTGTAGAGTTGGAAGGGACCAGTGTTTTTTTTCAAGAAAAAGAGGTGCCGGAACTCACTATGAATTCTTCCCTTGTTTTCTTGTACAGTCGTACCTTGGTTCTCAAATGGAATCCATTCCGGAAGTCCATTCGACTTCTCAAAACGTTTGAACACCAAGGCGCGGCTTCCGATTAGCTGAGGTAGCTTCCTGCACTCTGCAGATGCCACGCCAGATGTTTGGGTTCCAAAAAAAGTTTGCTCATCGGAACACTCACTTCTGGGTTTGCAGCCTTCGGGAGCCAAAATGTTCGAGTCGCAAGGTGTTTGGGATCCAATGTACAACTTTAATGGAAATGGCACCCACTTGAGAGCACTGGCGGAGGAAGAGGAGTGCAGGGGGAGCGCACTGCCCCCAGCAGAGTGATCCTGGTGGGTGCCATCACAGCTGCCCCCCTGCCCGCAATGGGTGCCATGCCCCCACAGGCGGCATGCCACGCCCCCAGGATGCACATCACACCCCCACCTGCTCTCCACCCCCCAGTGCTGAAGCATGAAGTTCCGCCACAGCTTGAGAGGTGCCAGAACTGAGTTCTGGTGAGTCCTGGCTTGAAAAAAGCCCTGGAAGGGACCCTGAGGGTTTTCTAAACCAGTCCCCTGCAATGTGGGAATCCGGGGGTGGACTTGAACCAGCAACCTTTTGGTTAACAGCCAGACGCACTGAGCCATTTCACCACTGTAAGCAGTGCCAAATTTACATATAAGCTAAACAAGTTATAGCTTAGGGCACCACTCTCTTGGGGCCCCCAAAAAACTTTAAAGGAAAAAAACTGGATGTACTTTGATAAAATACATATTTTGTTATGTGCAAATGGCTTTAGATACCTGTTAGGTCCATAAATTACCATATAGCTTATATTCAACACAAAAAAACAGCGACAATTTGTTGTTGACAAAGGACAGCTGGACATATAAAGTGCCCCATTACCTTCAGTAGCTTAGGGCCTCATCAAACCTAAATTCGGCCCTGACTGTAAGCTTTTAATTCTTCACGGGGAGGAACTATTTGATATAAACAGCACTCTGCATGAAAACAAGGTAGCAATGTCAGCCTTTACAACACTCAGGCTTTACAACCTCCAAATAAATGTGTGAATCAGCCACAAATGATGCCTCTTTCTTCATATTGTATGTTGTGGTAGGGAAGCAGAATAGGGAAGAGGGCTAGCAGCAGTGGCAGAATTTGGGCTTTCAGATGTCAGTGGTGCCCTGTGCCACGCTAAAATTCAGCACCCCCTGCCCTATAGCATTAGTGGGGTGCCCCCTGCAGCCACACTGGTTGCACTGCCCTAGAACTGCCTCTTCTAGCAGCAGAAATGCCAGTCAGAAATCTTACAGTCCATGACAGACAGACAGACAGACAGACAGACAGACTACCTGGAGGAGAGCATTCATATCGCGAGATAGCTCAGCCCCTCTTCTTATCATTAGACCTTGAGGGGCAATATCTGAATAGTGTTGTTGTGCTCTTGCCCACAGGAGTGAACAAATACCTCAGCATATATATATATATATTTGTGTGTGTGAGAACAATTGGCTGTAAAGAAGTTAGGCGGTTGGCTTATTTCCCTTTTATTCACGCAGATGATGGTTTCAGTCAATAAAGTGCCTGTCAAGAACAGGACTGTCTATCTCACAGTTGACGTTGATGATGTGGAGACAACCACTTCCTATGTCACAGATGAGAATGGTGAAGTCTCCTTCTCCCTGGACACAACTAAGTGGCACGACATGGTTTCCTTAAGGGTGAGTTAAATATTTGGACATGTCTTAAGGGAGAGGTGGGGCGAGGAGATGCTTTTTCCTGTGCATCCCCCCCTTCCTTAGGGTTGATTTTCCGATAGGTTGTTATTATTATTATTATTATTATTATTATTATTATTATTATTATTATTTACTTCTGGAACTTAGGGCTTGTCCACACTTCTGCTTATTCTGGGATGTCAATAGGCAGGGAGTTCCAAAGTGCTACCACACTAAAAGGTTCGTGTTTTGCAAATGCAGCATGAATACTGTGTGGCACATCATCATCATAAACTTCATTGCACTAGCCAAAGGCCATGGCACCATTCGCAAAGGAAACAAAAAGAAAAACAACAATAACCATAAAAACCACCAAAACATCAGGGACTGCAAATACAACAGACCACGGTCACGTCTCCTAGAAATCATTTGTTGCATACGATAGAATAGCAGGGGGTTCTCAGATAGAATGTGCCAGCTGAAATGTCCGAATCACCTTTGCAATTGACCACTATTTTATCCAGTTCTTTTCTCCTGCTCTTCTTAGCGTGTGGCACAAGTAACTGTGCCAGTTCCACAGATCACAGCAGTTGAGTGGACATATATGAAACAGGACGATCTCACAGGGAAACTGGATCCAAGCTTTTAACGGTTTCATTTAGCAAAAGTAGAATCTTGAAGTTGGTGCTGAAATGCCTTGGGGCACCCGTGTTCTAACCACAGTACCTGAACTTTAGTGACAAAGCTGGGTCCAGAAGCACCACAGTAAATCTGCTCCCTCGGGCAGAGTACAACACCATTGAGGGTAAGCAATTGGCCAATTTCTTGGGCATGGGAGCATTTGTGGTATATATAGTTACAGTGGTCTAAACCACTGAGCCTCTTGGGCTTGCTGAACAGAAGGTCGACAGTTCGAATCCCCGCAATGGAGTGAGCTCCCGTTGCTCTGTCCCAGCTCCTGCCAATCTGGCAGTTCAAAAGCATGACAGTTCAAGTAGATAGATAGGTACTGGTGCGGCAGGAAGGTAAACAGCGTTTCTGTGCACTCTGGTTTCCGTCACGGTGTCCCGTTGTGCCAGAAGCGGTTGAGTCATGCTGGCACGTGACCTGGAAGGCTGTCTGTGGACAAACACCTGCTCCCTCGGCCTGAAAGCGAGATGAGCGCCACAACCCCATAGTCGCCTTTGACCGTACAGGGTTCCTTTACCTTTACCTTTTACATAGTTAAAGGATTTCCTTAGGAAGCTTAGGAGCATGTAGTAGTTGCAAACAAAGCAGCATGTCTGCCCCAAAACACTGGGCAGGTACAGATAATATCGAAAGCAGGATCGTGCAGAACTGCCTCAATACCATTGCAAGCACAAATCACCACAAGGAAAAGGAAGTCCTTGAAGAGATTGTTACTTTCTTCTATGATTCTTAGCTGGGAGCCACGACAGTTACAAAGATGTGAAGACTGGTTTACATGTGTAGTATATACTGTGCCCTAATGTTAGGTTCACATGCCTTGTATTGCCACCCAGTCGTCTCTTGTTGATTGTCACCCCAAACACCCTAAATTAATTATGATCCTTGCTGTTCTCTTTTTGCTCCATAGGGTAGATACACCCTTGAGAATGTGACTGGCTTTGAGAGTCTTATGATGTCGGATTCCGAAAGTTTCATGTGGCTGAAGCCCTTCTACTCTGAGAGCAATAGTTTCCTGGAGATCCAGCATGTGGAGGAAGAGCTGCCCTGTGGAAAAGACCAGGAAGTCCTGGTGGATTACATCATAGACCGGAAAGAACTGGGCCCTGATGCTGACCATGTAGATTTCTATTATTTGGTGAGCATCTGGTCTAGGGAAAGTCGAGGACTATGTTATTTGGGGGCCAGAGCCAGAATTGAATCATAGAATTGTACAGCTGGAAGGGACCCCGAGGGTCTAATCCAACCCCCTGGAATGCAGGAATCTCAGCTAAAGCATCCATGACAGATGGCCATCCAACCTCTGCTTAAAAACCTCCAAGGAAGGAGAGTCCACAACCTCTCATGGGAGTCTGTGAGTGAGGTACAGGGGCATAGTGGAGGGGGGCCGTGGCCCTGGGCACAATTTTGTGAGGGGGCGCAAACAGGCACCTATCCACAGCAGGCTCCTTCATTGGAGTTTGGCTCCAAGCAAGAAGACACTGCACTTAGGCTGCGGCGCTCATGTTTGGCAGTAGCTCTGTCCCCAGGTCACGCTTGACCCAGGGTGTGTGTGTGGGAATGTTAATGGTGACAGGAGAGGATATATTGTTTATTTATATCCTTCCTAACTTGTGTTAGCAAGTTCCTTTACTTAGCAGAGTGCTTTCCCCTTTACAAAGCACAGCCGATAGCTGGTTGCAGGCTCGTGTGAGCCTCTGACGATTATACAGTTCAGTCTGTCTCAGATTGAATTGTAAGTTCCTGGTAAGTTCCCTTGAATCCCTCTTAAAAGAATAAAGACGCCACAATCTTATCTAAAGTTAATAAAAGAAGTTTACTTACATCGGTTCACAGTTGGATCCCTGAAGGCAGACTTAGTTACAAATATGTACATGTGGATCTACCCCATCTGGGGGAATAATCCCAGTGACTGCAAGCTAGCAGTCCGGCAGTTCACACGATGAAAGGAAGATGGAAAAGAGAGAGAGAGGTGCTGCGTGACTCGTCCTTTTGTTACCTGGGCAGGTTAGGTCACACCCACCTTCTGTCACATGCAAAAGGAAGGATGTTCCAGCCAGGAGGAACAGGAAGTTTCGACTGGCTGGACCAAACATTCCCTCTCATGTCTGCTCTAGCATTACAAGGAATGTTGTACTTGACTGCTCCCAGTGGATTACATCAGCTCTCCTTGGTCATGGCGAAGTGCACCCAGCTGCAGCAGCTCCACCATCGGGTCAGGCCTTGCCTAGCGGCGGAGGGCAGGAGGAGAGTGGGCAGCAGCTTCCCCGCTCTTCTCCTCCCCTGGACTGTGGTGCACAGGAGGGTGCCCTCCATTCCTGCATGTCTCAAGCACCGTGGGCATATGCTCTGCCGATGGTGAGGTATACCTCTCCTTCTTTCTCTCTCTTTCTCTCCAGCCCCTCTCCTTGCTGAAAGTAGACTGAGGTTACGGATTGGGCTGTAGCTGGGCCACCCCCTTCTCATTCTTTGTGGACAGTGGAGAACTGTGTGTGAGAGAAAAGAATGAATGGCGTATATGGAGGAATAATGGGTACATGCAAAAGGAAAGGGGAGTGCAAAAGGAAAAAAGAGAGAGAGAAAAATGGGAATAAAATTAAATGATTAGTGAGGGCAACACAGCAGAAATGGTTGAAATGGAGAAATGAAAATGGAATAAAATAACAAGAAGATGGAAAAGGGCAGAATTGAGAATAGTATTTGTGTTGCAGTGTGTACCGGTATTTCTGTTTCTCTTGCTCATTGTGAATCTGTTTGGATCCAAACAGCAGGGACCTTCCTTAGGAAAATCTTGGAATGAAACTATTAGGCTTTAGTAGAAATGTTATAAGGAGTTATGTATAAATAAGTTTTTAAGTTCTAGGATTTTTTTATGGTATGATAAGGTTAAAATAAATTAAGACAACTAAATGACAGAATACAGTGAAAGATGGAAAGGATTTGCTGAGATAATTAATAAATAGAATACAAAAAAGGGAGGTGTGAGGAGGTCGAGAAAACAAGATAATGAAGATAAGGGTATGGGAATATTGGATTTGTTTTTAAATTTATTTTTTTTGCTCTTGTTTTTGATTTTGGTGTATTGTATGTTTTGTACTTTTTATTTTCTTTTTATTGATTTGTATTGTTTAATCTCCTTTTTCTTTGCTTTTCCTTCTTCTTTTTTCTCTGTAACTTTAAATTCCCAATAAATATCATTTAAAAAACAAACAAACAGCAGGGACCTTCCAGTGGCCTTTGTGGCTCCTGTATGGGTTGTCCAGCCATCAGCAGAGATATAGCAGAAGCTGAGCTGAGATAGATCGGCCTCAGTGGTTCATTCCATCCGTGGCTTGTTGCGTGGAAAGCTTTGCTGAGATCTCAGCTAAAAGTGAAGGGCTTCACACGCAACAGTTGCTGTTGTGCCCAGTGCGCAGAAGACAGGGAGCTGCAGGCTTTCCTGGTTATTGCCCCCAATTTCACATTCTGAAGTAGTAAGTGCGGTTTCTATCAAGCTATGAGCCTCCCCTAGCAAAACCCACCACACAGTCTCTGCAGGCTGCTTCCTGTCCGACATTTCTCTCTCCCTTTCCTGTATTTCTACTGCCAAAGAGGGTGGGGAGGCTTTTCCTTTTTCCCCTGGCCTAACAAACCATCTCCCTGCAGATTGTGTCCAAAGGGAAGATTGTCTCCAGTGGACAGAAGACCGTTCCTGTTGGCCAGGATGAGAGTAAGTGAGAGATCCATCGGAGAAGCACCACACTTGGCCAAGCTGATAATGTTTGGTGGGCCTAATCTGTGTAGTCTGGTGTGTCTTTCAAGAATGAGGAGATGGCCACGAATTTTAGTAGCACCCAGGACATGGTATGAGAGTGTTGAACCAATTGGAGACACCACTGTGCCTGGTGGACCATCACCAAGCAATCCTAGCACAGTCACGTTTGACTTCAAAAGAGGAAACTTTTCAAATGTATTAACCACTCAGCTTACATTACCCAGCTGTCTGTCTCCCCATCTGGTTCAACACCTCAGATCGGGCCCAGTTTGTACTGGGGCCTTCCACGACTCCAAGTTTGATTCAGATGTGAAACCATAATTAAACATGCAGTTACCACAAGTGGGAGACTCTCACCTGCACCATCTGCGTCCCCTGCCAACCGCGTGGTTCATGAAGGTTGCATGCAACTACAGTGGTGCCTCGCAAGACGAAATTAATCCGTTCCGCGAGTCTCTTCGTCTTGCGGTTTTTTCGTCTTGCGAAGCACGGCTATTAGCGGCTTAGCGGCTTTAAGAAAAAGGAAACAAACTAGCAAGAACTCGCAAGACGTTTCGTCTTGCAAAGCAAGCCCATAGGGAAATTCGTCTTGCGGAACGACTCAAAAAACGGAAAACCCTTTCGTCTAGCGAGTTTTTCATCTTGCGAGGCATTTGTCTTGCGGGGCACCACTGTAAATTTTACCCACTGAAATGAATGGACCTAAGTTAGTCATAGCCCTTGATTGCAGTGGGTGTACTCTGAGTAAAAGTGAATTGAATACCACCCTCAGGGTTTAAAGCCCAGATTAAACAGATGATTGCTTGGCTACCCTCCTCCCCTGCTTTTGACAGCCCCAACATCCAGAATTTGTCAGGAGTCAATGCACATCCGATGTGTGTGTCTCTCTCTCTCTCACACACATATCCTGGGCACAACTTTCTGATGCTGAACAGATTTAAATCTCATGAATGACTCCTGAGTTTTTTTCACTTGGCAAAGAATCTCATTCTAAAGTGCTTGTTGGCATACGATTCACAGTCAGTGTCTTCCAAGTAAGGCGAATTACCATAGCGGACTGATAGATGGAAATAGGATTTTGTTTTTTTTAAAAAAAGAACTTGCTGTGTAGTGCAGAATGGAATTTGTTATTAGCAATAAATCAGTTATTAGGTTGAAGACATGAGGGTTGGAATACTCCTGCAATGCGCAGGGGGGCTGGCTGCATTTGGGGTGGGTCTTTTTGATTTTCTTTGCTTTACCACCATCTAGCAGAAGTGAGATGCACAGGGATGTTTTTTTCTCATGTTGTAAGACATGAATGCACTCTCTCTCTCTCTCTCTCTCTCTCTCTCTCTCTCTCTCTCCCCCCTTCCCCTCCATTCTCCTTTTCCCCTGATCCAGCTCTGAAAGGCACCTTCTCCCTCACCTTGTCTACGAGCTCTGACGTGGCACCCACAGTCAGGCTTCTTCTGTACACTGTGTTTCTGGATGGCGAGGTGGCGGCTGACGTGGATCAGTTTGAGATACAGAAGTGCTTCAAACATAAGGTGGGTATGGAAGCAAGTGGGGCAGGGTGAGGCCTTGCATCCTGCAAATCTTCAGATCCTTTTTGCTGTTCACAATACTCGCTCTTTCTCCACCATCCTCCATGACATTCTTGCCCTGGTGCTGCCTGTTATCCACTCTCGTCACCGCAGGTGTCTTAACTGACCATTCCTGTTTTGTTCACCTCCTTCCACAGGTGACTTTGGACTTCTCTGCGGAGGAGGAGCTTCCAGGATCAAAAGTCAGTCTGCAAGTCGAGGCTGCCCCTGGTGCTCTGTGCTCTCTCCGTGCTGTCGACAAGAGTGTCCTCCTGTTGGAAGATGAAACGCTGACACCAAAAAAAGTAAGGACGCTCATCCTCCTCAGTTATTATTAGTTTATTATTCTTTATTACCGTATTTTTCGCTCTATAACACGCACCTGACCATAACACGCACATCGTTTTTAGAGGAGGAAAACAAGGGAAAAAATTCTGAATGAAACAGTGGATGTATCATTTTTGTGCTTCATGCTGTGGCCACAGACATGTGATCTGATGGTGAATTTGGGGTGACCCAATGCAAAGATCCTGAGGATCCATGTGGATCCATGCTTTTTAACCACATTTTTGCACCATTGCAGCCCCTGGCAACAGTGGGTGTGTGATTTTTGGGGGGCAGGCTGCTATGTGATCTGATGGTGAATTTGGGGTGGCCCAATGCAAAGATCCTGAGGATCCATGTGGATCCATGCTTTGTAACTACATTTTAAGTGGGGAGGGAAGGAAAAACACAGACGGGACAAGAGAGCGGTGTGCAGAGAAGCAGCTGGCTAAGAATGCAGGAGAGGGATTTAACGGGAGGGAGGCAAGAAAGGCAAAAGTTTCCCCAAACCAAAGCCAGCTCTCTCTCTCCTGCATGTTTTCTGGCTGCCTGCGAGGAGCACGGAGAGGAATTAGAAGGAAAGACCTCTGCTTTCCCCTCTGCTTGCCTGGAGGGGAGGGGATTTGCCTGCTCTTTGTTCCGTTTGAGCAAACACAGCAATGAAACACAAGCGAGTGGGCAGTAAGACCCTGAGGCAGAATGCAGGAAAGCAGCCACTTCCTCTTTTCAGGTTTCCCTCTCTGACGCAATGCACGATTTGATTTTTGCTGATTTTTGTTCCTGCGCTCCCCTAATCGGCTCCAGGGACCCCCCACATTCACTCCATAACACGCACAGACATTTCCCCTTCCTTTTTAGGAGAAAAAATCTGCGTGTAATAGAGAGAAAAATACGGTAAATTTGTCAGTCACATTATCTTGCTCAGGGCAACCCAAAGCGACTCACGACCAAACAGACAGACAGCAAACTCCACATAGATACATTGGGGCTGCTTAATTAGATTAGTGTCCCTTCCCTGTGCCCTATTCTTTTCTCTTAATTTTCAGGCTGATGCATAGGAGCCAACTCCTAGGGGCCAAGGCATCTTTTCCCAAGAAAATTTTCGCCCAATTTTGAGGGGGCCAGACCCCCAATTTATAGGCATTGCCATTCAAATAGTGTGTGTGTGTGTGTGTCTTATCAAAACCATAAGGGGAGGGAAACATAAGGGTCAGGCTGAGTCCAAACCAAAGGCCAGGCGGAACAGCTCTGTCTTGCAAGCCCTGCGGAAAGATGTCAAGTCCCACAGGGCCCTAGTCTCTTGTGACAGAGCATTCCACCAAGTCGGGGCCAGTACTGAAAAGGCCCTGGCCCTAGTTGAGACCAATCTAACCACCTTGCGACTTGGGACCTCCAAAATGTTGTCATTTGTGGACCTTAAGGTCCTCCGCGGGGCACACCAGGAGAGGCAGTCCCATAGGTACGTGGGTCCTAGGCCTCATAGGGCTTTAAAGGTCAAAATCAGGGCTTTGAGGGAGATCGCAGCTCAGAGGCAGATGAGGGGGAAAGCTGGGAAATAATGGAAGAGGAGGAAGAGGAAGAAGCACTAGAGGGGGAACAGCTGACAGACTCAGTGTCTTTAGAAAGCATAGCATTCCAGACCCCCTCTCTCCCAGAACACGACGGGCCTTGAAAGTAGGAGAGCAAAGGGCACGTCCCAGCACTGTAGAGATGACTCGTGAGGAAGTGGGAGGGGGTGGAGATTCACTCGGAGCAACGCCATTATTCCAAGAGGTCACATTCCCAAGCCACTCTCTGTGAATATTGAATAAAAGCAGATGGTAAGGACATTCCCTTGTCTTGTCCATTCCTGGCAACCTGCCGTGGGGGGTTGGTTCCTCTGCTGCCTGACAAGCACATCATTAAGAAGGGAGATACAGTGTTGTATTCCATGCAGTGCAGTGCCTGAGCGGCTCAATTGCATTTACAAATGAAATACTGATTCACAGTGGTGTAGCATGGGTTACCAGCTCCCGGGGCCGTGCAGAGGTGGGTGGGGTGTGGGAGGGAAACGGAAACGGACGGAGTACATATGCACATTCAACTGCTTAAAGCATCCGCATCACCCAGGAGATCGCAGCCATAGAGTTGATTATTTGTCTGGAGATGTAACTTCCTAGTTTGCATGGAGAAGTCGTTTGCAGTGGAGCCCAGTGTTGGAAGCATGTGGCTGTATTGATGCAGCTCTGTGTGTTGGAATTTTGCACCTGAAACAAATTTTGCACCCAGGGCAACTGCCTCTGTGGCCTCCCTTTTGTCAGCAGACAAAAAGGGGCTTCAGTCTGGCCTGGGGCTCAACCAGTATGATTCGGCTTTATCAACACTGAATACAGTGGTACCTCGGGTTAAGTACTTAATTCGTTCCGGAACCTGAAACTGTTCTTAACCTGAAGCACCACTTTAGCTAATGGGGCCTTCCGCTGCTGCCACGCCGCCGGAGCCCGATTTCTGTTCTCATCCTGAAGCAAAGTTCTTAACCTGAAGCACTATTTCTGGGTTAGCGGAGTCTGTAACCTGAAGCGTATGTAACCTGAGGTACCACTGAATAGTTACGTGTTTCCTCCCTTCCAACTCTCTGCTTTCAGGTGTTCGGTCGTTTAAGTTACGATTTCTTGTATTTAACTTCTGGAAGAGGATTTCCCTATCGCTTGGAAGACTTTGAGCCATATCCTTGCCTGCCTCCTCTGGCTCCAAGCCAAAAGCAAAAGAGGGCCCTGAAGGGAGCCCATTGGGCTCAGAGTGAGGCCGATGTTTTTAGCCTGTTCAAGGTGAGTAGAATTTGCCCCCGAGTTTAGCTTCTCCCAAAGGTGCCTTGCTCATTTCCATGCGATGCACCCTACAGACCCTCCCAGTGCCCCTATTTTCCAGGGACGGTCCCAGGTTTAAAGAAACCACGTCTGATGGGTGGCCCTGACTCCCCTCTCTCATCCTCTCACCCCTCTACCCATTGAAATCTGCTCTAGGCAAATAGGCAGGACTTCCTTCCCCCACGAGGGAGAATGGGAGAACCCCAGCAGAAGCAGGGGCGGTATCATGACTGGGAGGGAGGTGGAACTGGTGCCAGACTGGACCGCCTCCTAATGCTGGGTCTTTCACACCTTGCTTTTCCTTTTTTTGTATCATTTTTTATTAGCCTTGCAATGCAAATTTACATTCAAACACAAAATAAAACCATAAATTGTAGAATTTTTCTGAATTCACGGACTTCCATTCTCCCCTCCCTGGAGTCCTCTTATTAACATTTTCACTGCATATCATATCTTCCTCCAGATTTTCATAATACTCTATTTAAATCCATAGTTCTTCTCACATTACAAGTGTTATTTCAACCCTGCTAATGTTTTTAATTGTTTACATTGTGCTCTCAAACATATTACAAACTTTTCCCAGTCTTTATTGAAGTTTTTATCGTCCTGGTTCCTGACTTTTCCAGTGATTTTGGCCATCTCTGCATAGTCCATCAGCTTTGTTGTCCAGTCTTCTTTTGTAGGTATTTTGACTTCTTTCCATCTTTGGCCTAGGACTATCCTGGCTGCTGTCGTTGTATACATAAAAAGTCTTTTGTACTCCCTTGGGTTTCTCTGCGCCTACTGTTCCCAATAAAAAGGCTTCTGTTTTTTTTTAATGAAGGTTATCTTAAACATCTTTTTCAACTTATATATTATTTACCAATATGCTTCTATCTCCTTACAAGTCCACCACATATGATAAAAGGTGCCTTCTTTTTCTTTGCACTTCCAACACATATTTGAAGCACAGTGGTACCTCGGGTTAAGAACTTGTTCTGGAGGTCTGTTCTTAACCTGAAACTGTTCTTAACCTGAGGTACCACTTTAGCTAATGGGGCCTCCCACTGTTGCGGTGCCGCCGCAGCACAATTTCTGTTCTCATCCTGAAGCAAAGTTCGTAACCCAAGGTACTATTTCTGGGTTAGTGGAGTCTGTAACCTGAAGCGTATGTAACCTGAAGTGTATGTAACTGGAGGTACCACTGTATAGTTACGTGCTTCCTCCCTTCCAACTCTCTGCTTTCAGGTGTCTGTAACCTGAAGTGGTCTGTATTCTTATACATCTTTGCTAATTTACTGGGAGTCAAATACTCACACCTCACTTTTCCACTCTCCTGGTTTTCCACAGCTTATGCGAATGAAAGTTTTCACCAACATGCAAGTTAAAAAGCCTGTTTCCTGTGACCTGCCAGTAACAAGACGTTTAAAAAGTGGCTTTGAAACAGGTGAGAATCACAGTCATTTGCTGGCTTCGCTGCAGGAAAGTCCCCAAGTAGAGAAATCAGTTTTTGTTGTTTCTGCCTTTCAAGGCTTTTATTTCCACTGATTCCTGCTCACCTCATGATGTCCAAGCGGGATCTCCCTCTCGACATCCCATCCCTTGAGTCAATGGTTTCGTTGCTGGGTGCAGTGCATCGCTGTATCACTGCCATCATAATCTCCCTCAGAAATTTGGCCACACTGCTGCGGATTCATCTTTACTGATGGACTTGAGATCTTTTTCTCCTATCTCCAGGCCTGCTCACAAGTGTTCAGCATGAGAATGTGATTTCCGAGAAGCCTCAGGCTGTTGATTCTACAGAAAGCAAGAAGGAAGAGAACGCTAAACCCAGGACATACTTTCCAGAGACCTGGGTCTGGGATTTAGTATCAGTGAAGTAAGTGAACCGTGCTAGGGAAGGACGATAACCGCTGAGATGATGCTATCTACCTGGGATATCAGTAGCGGGGGTGTGAGGTGTGGGGGGTGAACCCTTTGAGATCCAAGCTCTTCTTCAATGTAAGGATCAGACAGAATTATTTTCCACAGATCCCTGTCTGGACTAGGCTGGGCTTTCTCATAGCCTGGAGCCTGGTTTTCCCTTGGAATGTAACTTCAGCCTTCAGAAAACCGATCCATAGTTTTGTTGTCACTGAGGGAGTGACCTCTCTTCCTGTTCTTCAGTGAGGAGGGGAAAGCAACTCACTCGGTCACTGCTCCGGACACGATCACGGAGTGGAACGCTGATGCCTTCTGTGTGGCTGACATTGGCTTCGGACTCTCCCAACAAGCCAAGTTCCGGGTCTTCCAGCCGTTTTTTGTGGATCTGAGCCT
>JAXCMG010000063.1:299065-326390 GCA_034642415.1 Podarcis siculus
CACTGAGCATTCATTTGCTTGCAGGGAGGTTATACAACATGAGATCAAGCAATTGTTATCCCACACTTCCCAATGTATTTTCCTGTTACTTTCCTGATCACGAAAGGTCCAGTTTGGGGAGAGGTGGGGAGAAGCTTTGCTGTCTCGAAACTAATTCAACCGCACAACTTCCATTTTTCTGGTCTGTCATGGAATCCCACTCAAAACAGTGGGAGTCTGGAAGTGCCTTGACTTCTCTCTTGTGTTTCCCCTGACATCCTTAGGGTGGCGTGGATGATGAGATTTCACTAACAGCTTACGTTGCTGCCTCACTGCTGGAGCTCAACATGAAGGAGAATGTAAGTCCTTAGGATTTCCACAAGTTTTTGTGACCTCCCCATCAATCCTTGTACAACTCTGATGTTCAGCGCAGAACTACCAGCTCAGTATTTGCACTATTTCTAAGGCTTTGTTAGCATTTGGGTCCCTGTTCCATATCGCTACTCCATGAAGCATCTGGGAAACCACTTTACTGGCAAAGATTTTCAAAGGTTCTAGTAACTGGCCCCCCACCCTGTCTGGTGTGCCTTCAGCTTATCTGGATGGAGAGACATGCCTCAAACTGTAGCCATGTTGCCTCTTGATGCTTCTGTAGAAACCTGGCTTTCCATGCCTCAAATATAGCCATACAAGCTCCCTCCATTGCTCTGACCAGTTTTTGCCTCTGGCCCTGAACACTACTGGCAGGTTGTCCGTGAGGGAATGCAGCCCTCAAGTTGAGGGGGGGGGGAATGTCTCTGACTCCAGTTTGTAGGATGGTGGTACGGGCAGATAATGGGCACAAAATTACCACATCTGCACCAGATGTGTCATAAAATGCTACTCTTTGCTGAGTCATTGGTATGTTCAACTTGTGTCCAGATGCTGGAAGGGAATTCCTTGTAGCCTGGAAGTCTCTGCGAAAGAGGGCAGGAGTACATGATCTCCACCTTCTGTCCATCTAAGAAACACCAGGGAGATGTCTGACCTGATAATTATACAGCGGTACCTCAGTTTTTGGACATCTCCGTTGCCGAACGTTTCGGTTTTCGAACGCTGAAAACCCAGAAGTAAATACTTCCATTTTCGAACGCGCCTCAGAGGTTGAATGGCTTCCACTGTGTGTATCTGTTGTTTCCCCACAATTTTCTCTATTGAATTGGCAGACTGCCCTTTGCACCTCAGTTTTTGAACATTTCAGAAGTCGAACGGTCTTCCGGAATGGATTACGTTTGAAAACCGAGGTTCCACTATACAGTGGTACCTCGGGTGAAGTACTTAATTCGTTCCGGAGGTCTGTTCTTAATCTGAAACTGTTCTTAACCTGAAGCACCACTTTAGCTAATGGGGCCTCCTGCTGCCATCGCGCCGCCGGAGCACAATTCAATTTCTGTTCTCATCCTGAAGCAAAGTTCTTAACCTGAGGTACTATTTCTGGGTTAGCAGAGTCTGTAACCTGAAGCATATGTAACCTGAAGCATACGTAACCCGAGGTACCACTGTATATCTTTCCACTATAGCTCTCATGGCCTCCCCTGTGGATTCCTGGGGGACTATACTTTGGTGAGAAGACCCCCAGGATCTCCTAAGAGAAGTGCAGTTCTCTTGGGCTGGGATCATATCCCACTCAGCAACCTAACAGAGTCTTTTTAAAATTGTGTTAAAGCGTACAATGGTAGATGATGCCTTGGGCTGCCTGAAGAGGAACTTGAGTTCTGTGGACGATGCCTACCCCAAGGCCTTGCTGGCTTACGTCTTCACATTGTCTGGGGACACAGAGATACGGCAGAACCTCCTGAAAGACTTGCGCGAAGGGGCTGACAAAACAGGTAGGAGGGGTTCATTCAGAGCAAAGGAAGGCTGTGTGCCCATTAAGGTAAAGGTACCCCTGCCCGTACGGGCCAGTCTTGACAGACTCTAGGGTTGTGCGCTCATCTCACTCTAGAGGCCGGGAGCCAGCGCTGTCTGCAGACACTTCCGGGTCACGTGGCCAGCGTGACAAAGCTGCTCTGGCGAGCCAGCGCAGCACACACGGAAATGCCGTTTACCTTCCCGCTAGTAAGCGGTCCCTAATTATCTACTTGCACCCGGGGGTGCTTTTGAACTGCTAGGTTGGCAGGCGCTGGGACCGAGCAACAGGAGCACACCCTGCCGCGGGGATTCAAACTGCGACCATGCGATTGGCAAGTCCTAGGCGCTAAGGTTTTACCCACAGTGCCACCCACGTCCCATCCACAGCGCCACCCGCGTCCCATTAACTGACCTAAAATGCAACAAGGTTGTGCTCTTTCTCACCATGGACAGGATTTGATTTTGGTGGGGAACTAGCAGGGGGAGTGCAGTGCATGCAGAGAAGACAGGCGTGTGTACACAGCCCTTGTTCCAGAGATGACTGTTTTGCCACATCTGGAGTAGCAACTTTTTCTGCTTAGGATATTGGGGTAAATTCTGAGTCCCCCAGTAGTTTCTATTATTTCTAAGCAAACATGTCAATTCAGGTACAGTGGTGCCCCGCAAGACGAATGCCTCGCAAGACGAAAAACCCGCAAGACGAAAGGGTTTTCGTCTTTGTAAGGAGGCGCTTCGCAAGACAAATTTCCCTATGGGCTTGCTTCGCAAGACGAAAACGTCTTGCGAGTCTCGCCATTCCCCCCCGCTTCCCCCCCTTTTTCAAAGGCGCTAAGCCGTTAATAGCCTTTTAACAGCTTAGCCACTAAGCCTTTAATAGCCGCTAAGCCGCTAAATCGCTAATAGCGCTAATCCGCTTAGACGCTAATGGGGTTGCTTTGCAAGACGAAAAAACCGCTAGACGAAGAGAATCGCGGAACGGATTCTTTTCGTCTTGTGAGGCACCACTGTAGTTCTTTGGTGACCCAGAATGAATTATCCACAATTACTGTGATGATAGAGGCATTTCAGAGTTCTTTCATATGTTTCCAACTCTTCGTCTTGTTTATCTGTAAGGGCAGTCTTCTGAGACCTGCCACTATTATTCCCATTTTACAGATAGCGATGTAAGCCATAACATACCCCTTTCCAGCCTCCTTACAAAGATATCTTTCTGCTGGGGTTTTGGACTAGACTCAAGGTGTGGTGCCCTGCCCAGCATGACTCACTGCAGAGAACAAGTCTGAATGACCTCTGGGCCTAACTACACTTGACACAACAACCCGGCAATCCCACTGCTTAGTTTTTTGAAAAGGACAGGGAAGTATAAGTCTTCTCTCCATAGCGGCCATCTCAGTAAAAATCACAACTGCATGCAGCTGCGGCAATTTGTGCCAGGAAAAGCCTCCATTGGGGTCAACAGGAGCCTTCCCCCCCAATGCTAATTGCTGTACTGTGTATATGGAGAAGATTCAATATTTATTGAGCTGGTGGCTGGGATGATTAGACTTTAAATCTCGGCTCCCATCCCTGGTGCCTGGAATGAATGAATCCAAGAGGGCAGCCTAGTAATGATAGATGATAGATAGATAGATGATAGATAGATAGATAGATAGATAGATAGATAGATAGATGATAGATAGATAGATAGATATAGAAAGATATATAGGTAGATAGATAGACAGACAGATAGATAGATAGATAGATAGATAGATAGATAGATAGATGATAGATGATAGATAAATAAAGGTGTCAGGGGCTCAGGGGGAGAGCCACAGGGGGAAGAGGAATTGGAGAGTGAATCTGAGGGGAGCGTAGGAGGGTATGACAGTGACCCGAGAGATTCAATGAGTATCTCCAGTGAATCAGAAGATTCCCAGAAAGAGGCGCCCAGGTTTAGGGCAAGGGGGGCCAGCGGTGAGTCTCAAAGTGGCAGTTGGAGGTCCGGGCCAGCTTCTCCGGCCGAGCGTAGGGAGGAGGAAGGAGAAACCCGCAGATCGGAACTGACCACGCCTCCGTCGGAGAGTGGGGGGGCGGAGCGGAGGTCAGCTGCGGCTAGCCCCCCCGAAGGGGAGAGCAGTGACAGAAGCAGTGTAGCCGTTAGGAGGAAGGTGACCGGCTGGGCGCGCGCGCCAAGTTCAAATGTGCAGGCGCGCGAGCCAGCAGAGAATCCGGATTGGGAGCCGGGTCCCAAAGCCCGCCGGAGACAGGGGGAGGAGTCGGAGGAATCCGCTTCCGAAGAGTCCAGGAGGGGTGGAACCCCAGAGGGCAGGAGGACCCAGAGGAGAAAGGAGCAAAGGGAGAAACGGAAAAGGTGGGGCAAAGCTCGGCTGTTAAACTGGTGCCGAGGAGGGGAGGAGTCAGATGGAGCTTCGACAGTCTAGGGTGACAGACGTAGAGTTGCGCGCCACGGATGTAACATCAGCAATGAACTCCAATAAAGGCTTTTGTATATAAAGAGACACTGGCGTTGGTCCTTTGTGAGCTGGGACCTGAGGCAGCTCTGACAAAAGGCTTAGTAGCATCAGCAGTTCCCACTCCAATTACTGCTCTGGGTTATTATTATTGAAATGAGCCCATCTTCTTTTCTTTCCCCTCTATAGATGGAATTGTATCCTTGTCAGATGTAGAAACAACAGCCTACTATCTGCTGGCTCTCCTCAGCACACCTGAGGTGTCCACAGATGTCCTCAACCATGCCTCTGAAGTTGTGCCTTCTCTCACCAGCCTACAGAATCTTTATGGAGGCCTTTCATCCACACAGGTAGTGACAGCTGTTTCTCAAGGGAAGAGGTGCGGCAGGGTACCAAATTTTGGTATTTGGGTGTGCCAAATGGAGGGATGACTCCAGAACAAAAACTTGCTCGGGGGGAGCAAAGAGATGGGAAGGATTAAAGGAGGAAAGATTTAATCCACCTGAATATACTCTGCCAAAAAGCTGGAGGGAGTATTTAGGGGGAGTGCCCACTGTCCCTTGCTATTGCTTGCAGTCATCCCTGGGTATTCACCTTGAAATGCACATTCTAGCACAGGGCTGATGTTTAAGTGGAGTGAAAATTATTGGGCTCTCGAAAACCATCGTTTGAGGTTCACCATGTTCAATGGCTGCAGTGGTGTGGCAGGAGGAGGGACAAAAGGAGCTATTGTTTATAAGATCTCAGTAAGTGTTACAATTTGTCTCCTGGATCTCCACCCCACCACCCAAGACGACTGTTTGCTTTCCCCAGAACACAGTGATTGCCCTGCAGGCTTTATCCAAGTATGCAGCCTTGACCTATCGTGAGGCAGAAGATGTGAAGGTGCTGGTGAAATCCAGTGAGGGTTTCCAACACGAGTTCCACGTGGGCAAGAAGAACCGGCTGGTGTTGCAACAGGCCCCTCTTGCAGAGATTCCTGGTCAATACAAGCTGGAGGTGTCAGGGAACGGCTGTGCCTATGTGCAGGTAAGCCATGGAAATCTCAGGGGACAAAGGCACAAACAAGGCTCACCTTTGATCCACGGGGAGCAGGATAGAAGCAACAGACTGAGGCACTTTTCAGATTGCCACAGAGGAAGGAGAGGCGGCGGGGGGCGGGCGTATCTCAGATCTTGAGCAGTCCTGAGAAAACGAAAAGAGCATTCGTGTTCATCGTGCTCCACAGCAGGATAGCTGGGTAACATCCAATGAAACATACTGACTGTTGCAAGTTTGAAGGGAAAGGCAATTCCTTAGCACAGATTCAGCAGATGGTGGTTCTTGCCATGGGATGTTAATAACGTCAGTAACAGAAATAATTAGATAAATAAATGGGAGTATAAGTTGGCCAACAGTTAACAGCTAGGATAGGGCAGAGTTCCAACAGAGTTCCTGGTGAAAACAATGTGATGGAACACTCATTGAGTGGCCCATATTGTATATCATCATCACAATCATTATCAGATTTTATTGGTCAGCCAAATATGGGTTATAGCCCCAAACAAACAAACAAACAAACAACAGAGAGGTCTTAAAAACATATTACAGTGGTACCTTGGTTCTCAAACTTAATCCATTCCGTAAGTCCGTTCCAAAACCAAAGCGTTCCAAAACCAAGGTGCGCTTTCCCATAGAAAGTAATGCAAAATGGATTAATCAGTTCCAGACTTTTAAAAACAACCCCTAAAACAGCAATTTAACATGAGCTTTACTATTTACCGAGATCTTTGATCCATAAAATGAAAGCAATAATCAGTGTACTGTACTATAAAAGAAATAAGACAGTATTGTAAATGATAAAAATTAAAATTATGCACTGATGATAGTCATTGTTTGGATGGGGTGGGGTGGGGGGCTTGTATCCATTTCCGCAGTCACACAGTCAATCCATCAGTAGCTGAACTGGGTTCCACAAAGTCACAAAAACGAATTAACCGAAAAAGCCTCAAAAGCAAAAACGCAAAACAAATAGCAAAAACAAAGGTGTCAAACTTAATTCCACTCCAGAAGTCTGTTTGACTTCTGAAATGTCTAAAAACCAAGGCGCAGCTTCTGGTTGGTGCAGGTGCCCCAGAAACAATAGCCAACAGCCGCATCAGATGTCCGGCTTCCGAAAAACGTTCGAAAACCAGAACACTTACTTCCAGGTTTTTGGCGGCTGAGTACCAAGGTACTACTGTATAGCGCACATGATGAAAGATAAGATAAGATAAACTTTATTCGCATTAGCCAACAGCCATGGCAACATAAAACAAGCAATATATACAAATAAAAATACAGTGACGTGTAAAAAGGGCAATCAAATGAGCAAGGTTATCGTTCAGATAGTGGCCCTTATTGATGAAAGCATTATAATACACATCACAGAAGATGCCAGAAGTCAGCCCAGAATACAGCAGTTTTCTTCTCCCACATAGACTACTCTTCGATACCACAAAGAGCCTCCACCGTCAGAAGCTTTTGCTCTGAGTGTAGAGACATCACCAGAGGAATGCAACCAGACTACCAGGAAATATTTTGATGTTCATGTACAAGTAAGGTACTGTACTTCTGCTAAGCTGCTTCTGAAGGGGCTCCAAAAATCACAAAAATCTGGTGAAGCAGCTTGTGAAGCTTTGGGAACATGTGAATAGTTGCATGCAAAAATATGTTCTGCCTATTTACAACATATTTGCAAAAAAAAATTGATTAAAAAAAATTCTGCCTCCCAGCTCATCCCATGCTGGAGTTCCCTGGGAGCCGGGTTCAGAATCATGACCTCTGTCTAAGCTAATAGGGCTTCCCACTTGTCAAAATCCCGTATACTCGCAATGGAATGGAGACTTATAAGGGTAAGGAGGGAGGGAAAGACCAGCAAAGGCTTTTGCAAGCTTTCTTGTTCATTTTTAAGTCCCTGAGCCTGAGAATTTGGAAGGGAAAAGGGGGAGACTTGCGAATTACAGGAATGGAGGTGATAGTATGTATGCCTGAGGCCGTGCATCTTCTGAGGTCTGTTCCTTCAATTTAGGCCCCAGGCTGAATGGAAGCAAGGGGAAGTATCTGGAGTGATGGGCCTCTGCTTGCTGGTCACAGCCACCCAGGCTGAGAGGAGCACTCAGCTCTGATGGCTGTAGCCACCATTTTGTCTCAGCAGCAAGCTGGGTAGTGAGTCTCATCAGCAATCACCTCAGGGTGGCCCTGCGTAGAGCGAGACATTGATTAAACACATCCTCCAGGCTGCTCACTTGTGAGGCAGTGGGGAAAGGAAGTTCACTACAGTGGTACCTTGGTTGTCGAACCTAATCCCTTCTGGGAGTCCATTTGACTCCTGGAGCCATTCAAAAACCAAGGCCAGGCTCCCGATTGGCTGCAGGAGCTTCCTGCACTCAATTGGACACCACAGAAGCCATGTTCAGCTGCCAAAGAACATTCAAAAACTCGGACACTTCAGGAGGCAAAACATACAAGTACCAAGGCGTTCGAGAACCAAGGTACGACTGTACTGGATCCCAAATCTCCCCAGATGATTTTTCAGCTGCCACTCTTTCCCTTTCCCCCATTAGCTACACAGGCGAGCGCAATGAAACCAACATGGCCCTGATAGAGGTGCATATGCTGTCTGGGTATATCCCTGTGAAGAAGTCTGCGAAGCAGGTAAGACCATTTGGCTTGGCTTCTCCCCATCTTTCAGTAATCCTTTTGTTTTAGTTGTTTCGTCCCACGACACTGCTATGTAGAGTCGTTCAGAACGGCTTCTATAAGGCAAAAGCAAAATTAAGATCCACAAGCAACAGTAAGAACTGAAAAATGAAATTAAGATGTCCGAAAAACAGCTTAAGCTGTTAGCAGAGCATTTCAGGAGGGATCTTGGCTCCTGAGGGTCCATTTTCAGGAAGAGACACAAGCTCCAGGTTGCTTCAGCCATTCATCCATCTCTCTTCATCCCTCCTCCCTTGCCCAGGTCCCAGGGACTAATTCTCAGACTCCATCCCCACTTGCCCAGCCTCCTCCTCCTAAACCAGCTGATCTCCAGTTCTCAGGCACACCCTTCTCCCCTGGTCCTTCCACACATTTCATTCTCTTCTCTGCTCTCCTTTCGGAATCAGGCAATGAGGTAGACTGTCTGGATGTGCAGAGGGCAGTGTGTTTGTACCACTTCCCTGCTTTTGCTTGCTTGCTTGACGTGTGTCTTTGTGTGCATCTGTTTTAGATAAAATTGTATATGTATTTTTACTATCCTCTCTTAACAAATCACGTTCCTTCCTGATGTGCTGCTGCTGCTGCTGCACTGCATAATATACAACATGGAATTTATCCACCAATAACACCTAACTGATCAGCACAAAACTTCTTTGCTGGGTTGTTTCCTGCAACTCAGGGACGCGGGTGGCGCTGTGGGTAAAACCTCAGCGCCTAGGGCTTGCCGATCGCACGGTCGGCGGTTCGAATCCCCGCGGCAGGGTGAGCTCCTGTCTTTCGGTCCCAGCTCCTGCCCACCTAGCAGTTCGAAAGCACCCCTAAGTGCAAGTAGATAAATAGGTACTGCTTTATAGCGGGAAGGTAAACGGCGTTTCCGTGTGCTGCGCTGGTGCTGGCTCACCAGAGCAGCTTCATCACGCTGGCCAAGTGACCCGGAAGTGTCTGCGGACAACACTGGCCCCCGGCCTCTTAAGTGAGATGGGCGCACAACCCTAGAGTCGGACACGACTGGCCCTGATGGGCAGGGGTACCTTTACCTTTACCTTCCTGCAACTCATGTTGCAAATGAATGGAAGGGCATTGGCCTTGAACCCAGGCCCAAGAAGGCGAGTGTTTGGCCTTGTCCTTCTGCCCAAAGCCCAGATTTCCCACAGGTTCTGTGGCCCACTCCTCTCCCCAAGTAGCCAATCCTGACAAAGATGTGGACAGAATTAAGGTGTCTGGTGACAATCTGCTGCTACGTGTCCCCGCAATTTAAAGTGACCCTGAGCCCCTATTTTTCTAGGTGTGGGAAGTTCCACATTTCAAACAGTGCCCTATTCCTGTATGAAGCATGTTATAAAGTGTCCCGTTTCCTCATATTTACCCTTTTTTTTTGTATATCGTATATGTATCATATTCTGCAGTAAGGTGTCTCAGAGTGCTGAACCTTCTAGTCATTTTCTGTGCAACAACTGTGAGGATCTAGAAAACTGTTGTCCTTGTTTTGTACAAGCCCACGTTTTATGGGATGGCAGCCCACCAGTGGTGGCCTAGGGCTGCTGGCTTAATTTCTTCATTCACAGTGCCCATTTCTTCCATATTCTGACAGCTCCTAATGAAGCCCCTCGTCAAAAAGGTGGAGTTTGAGCCTGACAAGATCCACATCTACCTGGATCAGGTGAGGCCTACTCAGATCTCTATCAGATTGACAAAGATCGGGGATATGTAGAAGGGGTTCTGGGGTAATGCTCCACCTTTGAGTCAGGCAGGGAGGGCATGGAAGTAAGGACCGAAGCAAAGCCCGCCCTAGCTGGAAGACCTTTCCTTACTCCCTCTTTTTCCTTAAGCCAGAAGAAGTGTCCTGGGGAACTCAAAAACTTGCCTATCAAAGGGCTCATCCACACTTCTGCCTGCCCCGTGCCTAGAAAGTACAGTTCTGAGCAGTTTTCTGCTTGTCTTCTGCTAATATTAACAATAACAATAACAATAATAATAATAATTTGTTTATTTATATCCCGCCCAACTGGCTGGGTTTCCCCAGCCACTCTGGGAGGCTCCCAACAGAATATTAGAAACACGATAAAGCATCAATCATTAAAAACTTCCCTAGACAGGGTTGCCTTCAGATGTCTTCTAAAAGTCAGGTAGTTGTTGATTTCCATGACATCTGATGGGAGGGCATTCCACAGGGCAGGTGCCACTACTGAGAAGGCCCTCTGCCTGGTTCCCTGTAACCCCCACTTTTCGCAGGGAGGGAACCACCAGAAGGCCCTCATAGCTGGACCTCAGTGTCCGGGCTGAATGATGGGGGTGGAGATGTGGATTCGAGCAGCTTTCCCCTGGTAAACCTGTTTTTTGCTGCTAAGTCAGAACGAACATCAAGCCATGGAAAACCCGATTGCCATTTGGTCTGATTCAGCGGTAAACCCCAGATTTCATTGGGGGCAAAAGCAGTGGGGCAAATGGAGGTGTGGACGAGCCCACATTGTAGTTGATCCTAATTAGATTTGTTTGCCACCCCACCGCTTCTGATGGACGAACACACTTCCTGCCATTTTTATCTCCTTCCCCTCTTTCCTGTCTTCAGCTGGATAGCGAAGTTCAAAACTACAGTGTGTCTGTGGAACAAGAAACAGAAGTGATGGATCTAAAGCCAGCAATAGTAAAAGTGTATGATTATTACCATCCAGGTAAGCATCTCATTGCTGGAAATGGGTACCATTCATCACAAAGTGCATTTATAGATCACCACAACCCTGCCTGTCTCCCAATCCCCTTCTCCCTAAGCATACGTGCTCCAAAGAACTCTACCAGGGACATTCAGTAACCCTTCATTGTGATCCTTCTACGTCTGTTTTCATACCAAGCGTCTGCATGTGTGAAGTCATGCTAGTTGGACTTCTCCACACTTACCTTTGCCAAGGGTGGTGGTGGTGGGTTCTGCCAGGGCGATTGCCCTGGGGGCATTGGGGTGGGGGAGAGCGCTACTCACGCTGCCATCCCTGAGCCATCCCTGCACTGCGTTGTGATGCTGCGATCTGAACGGATCCCAGCCTCGCAACACGGCTTGGGGAGGGCGGCGTGAGAAGGATTTCAGCAGCCGTACACCCTTCAATCCCAGCTGTCAGGCGTGGAGAGTCCTCCCCTCCCTTTGATAACTTCACAGATCAGAATTAACGAGCAGTTGATAGATTTATAGTCCTTTTATTACAGCGTCATGTTGCCAGCGCAAATACACAGCTCTCCGCAAGAACGGTTGCCTAATCTAATCATCCTTCCGGCTTCCGCAGCATTTTGGGCGCCGATGAGAAGTTCCTCCCTCCCTCTGACTCCTTTGTTCTCTGATAAGTTCAGACCTCCAAGTCCATGGGGAGGGGAGCCCTCCACGCTCTCAAGAGATGTCTCAGCTAGCTGCCCCCTCCTTTCTGTTCTGTCATCATTATCTCATAACTGGGTAACTCCCCCCCTAAGCTGTTCAGCTTCTGCCTCTCTCTCTCTGAACATGCTGTGGGCAAGAGGGCGAGCGCACGATTCTTCCCCCTCCAGCTCTCCATCAGAGAGAAGCTGGTCTGCCATGGAATACATTCCCAGTCCTCATCTTCAGACCATTCCCTGACACCAGCCCCTTGAGGTTGGGGTGGAAGGGCTCATTGTGTCCTTCTCACACCGCCCTCCCTGAGTGGGATTCCACAACAGGGATGAGGAACTTGTGGACACAGAATCATAGAATTGTAAAGTTGGAAGGGACCCCGAGTGTCATCTAAACCAGCCCTCTGCAATGCAGGAATCTCTTGGCCAACGTAAGGCTCAAAGCTATGAACCTGGGATTAGAAGTCTCAGGTTATCCTTCAGCTATTCTTCAGGTCCTCCAGATGCCATGGGACTCCAACTCCCATGTGCTCTCGCCAGCACGGCCAATTGTCAGGGATGATGGGAGTTGTAGTTCAGAAACTTTTGGAGGACCCTGGCTTCCTGCTGATGGAGGTGGGAGAGAGGTTTGCTCTGGGGCTCGATCTCTGTCTCATGAATTGTTCTCTCTCATACACAGAAGACAGTGCGGAAGTTGAATATAACGCTCCCTGCAGCACAGGTAAGGATGGAACGAGGCTTGGGCACATGTCAGAAAGGAGAGTCACATAATGCTCTTAATGGCCACTGGTGGGCTTTAGGTGGAATCGTGCAGGAATCCACTGTGCAAGGAGAACTCCCCTCCCTCCACATCAAGATGGGTGGCTGGCCTGGACCCACAAAGGCTTAAGATATGGTGCCTTATCTTCTTCATATTTCTTCCCACAGAGAGCACAAAGAAAGACCACCACTAGCTCTGCATCTGAGACGTGAAGCAAACCCAGATGAACAGCACAATTGCTGCAGGAGATCTCCCATCTTAGGTCATTGTTTTGAGTCTGCTTTGTTGGTCCTGTACAGAGGATGTCTTGGCTCCAAAGATCACTGTGTGCAAGCAAAAAAGCACTTCTTCTTTTTTTATTATTTTCTTCACATAATATACATTCTTTACAACAGACAACTCCAAAATAAAATCATATATAGCAAAACCATAAGTCTCATGTTTTCATTTACGCTGATCTCCTTTCCAGTACCTTTACTTGATATTTCTTGCTGCTTTCTGCTTTCCTTATAGAATCTTTATGGAAATTTAAATCTCTTAAATCCTATACCAATCTTTAACAATTTCAATTAATCTCTTCACCTCCCTCCCCCACAACCCAGTACTTCACCCGTGTGCGATCTTCTTTCTGTATGATAAGGGGCTGAGGATTTATGGCAGGAGCCCCACTATGCTGGTGCGATGCCAGATGTACCACCGCCACAAGGTGAACCAGTACAACTGCTCAGATGTGCTGGTGGAAAGCTACACATCTGCTACCCCAGTGCAGATACCCAAACTGGGCAGAGTTAGAGATATCTCAGGCGAGTAGAACCCTCCCCTATGCAACAACCACCCAATGTAGAGGGGGAATAATAATAATAATAATAATAATAATAATAATAATAATAATAATAATAAATTTATTTATATCCCACCCTCCCTAGCCGAAGCCGGGCTCAGAGTGGCTAACAAAAATTAAAGTAACACAATTTACATAAAATCACAATCAATTGATTGAAATGCATTCTAAAACCAATTCATTCTAAAATCAATTCAAAATCAAATTAATGGCAACCATTGGGCTAGAGTTCTGTGAGGATTACCGAAGGAGGGGGTCCGACTGTGCCTTGGCCAAAGGCCTGGTGGAACAGCTCTGTCTTGCAGGCCCTGCAGAAAGATTTCAAGTCCCTCAGGGCCCTAGTCTCTTATGACAGAGCGTTCCACCGGATCGGGGCCATGGCTGAAAAAGCCCTGGCTCTGGTTGCGGCCAGCCTAACCTCCCTGTGGCTCGGGATCTCCAAGATGTTTTTATTTGAAGACCGTAAGGTCCTCTGTGGGACATACCAGGAGAGGTGGTCCCATAGGTACGAGGGTCCTAAGTCATATAGGGCTTTAAAGATTAAAACCAGCACCTTGAACCTGATCCTGTACTCCACCGGGAGCCAGTGCAGCTGATATAGCACCTCCAACAATAAATTGCCACCTCCAACCAGCCCACATTCCCATGACAGCAGTCCAACAGGAAGTGGCATTTTAACAGAGCGGAGCGGCACACTTTCATTCTTATCACATATTAAGAGGTGGTTTTTGCTTTTGCTTTTGAATGTTAAGGCAAATTCGTATTTTTAAATGGAATAGGTGTCTCCACAAGGATGCTGTTAAGGCCACATGGCAGTCATGGGATGGAGAACCAACAGCCAGCTACAGAGCTGCAGGCAGCCATGTCCAGCTCTTTAAAATCAACGAGTGCATTCTTTTCTGCCATTTGCGGAGTTGGGTTGGTGGAATCCAGATTGGAAGGGTTTGGAATAGGGCAGGTCAGTTTTGGAAGGGTGATCTTTTTGATCATGGCTATTTCATCGAAGAGAGTGAAGTTAGTATTGTTCCATCTCCTCCGGCCATTGTTAATTTGTCGCCACAGGAGGTTCTAGTTGTGGAGGTATAGTTTGTTGAGGTTTCTGGTTATTTTTGCCCCGAAGTATCTAAATTTCGTACGGCAGAGTTTTATCTTTCTGATGTTGGAAAATTCTTTTTGTATATGAGGTGGGGTGTTGAAATACATAGCCTCGGGAACCAAGCCTCAGTTCAGTGAAGGTGTCTGTCACCCATAGAGGCAAGTCTTACCCATAGAGGCTAGTGGCTTGGGGTGCCAGGGCGCCAAGTTCTGGAGGGTGCCAGGGAAGAGGTGGAGGCTAGACGTGGCACCTCCTGGCATCAGCTCACTACCCTCGCCCACCTCCGCCATGCCACGCCGAAGCAGCACCGCGCCTGGAGCCTCCATCTGCCATGGCCACCGCGGCACAAAGTGGCCAGGTGAACTGGGAGGTGCCACGTCCAGCCTCCACCTCTTCCCCACTGGAGGAGCCACCCTCCAGCCACTGCCCGCCTCTTCCAGCCCTGCCAGCAGCGCCGTCCTCCCTCAAAAACTCTGGGAAACCAGGGGGGGGCAGAGGGAGCTTTGCACCATGGCGCGGGATATGCTTAAGACAGCCCTGTCTGTCATACAGTTCATAAGAAAAGTAGTAAAGTTTATTTTTAGAAGTTTGACTGGAGGAACATTACTGCTTGACACAGAAAAATCACGACTTAAGTGCATACATCATAAAAATAATTCCTAACTTATTAAAAAGCATAACAATCATTTGAAGACACAAGTAGACAAACGAGATGCTAAACACATTATTTTAAATTGTATCAATGTCCATTTAAAAATTAATAGCAGGCCTGGGGGCAATTTTAATTGGGACTGCTGAAGGCAAGCAGGTAGGGGAGGTTTTATCCTACTGCCCTGCTGTGATCTGAAGAACCCATTCCACACCCTGCAGTTGCTGTTACCCTTGAAAGGGAAGTTAATTGTGCGTAACAGTGATTTTCAGAGGTTACCTTCATGAGAACATTAGAAGAGCTGTGCTGGAACAGGCCAAAGGCCGATCCAGTCCGGCATCCTGTTCTCACAGTGGCCAACCAGATGGGACTCAGGCAAGCAGAACATGAGAGCAACAGGGCACTCCCCACTGGTGATTCCTAGCAACTGCAATTCAGAGGCATACTGCCTCTGACAGAGGAGGTGGAACAAGCACATCTTGCCTAGTAGCCAATGAAAGCCTTGTCCTCCACAAATTTGAGCTTGACATCAATACCAGAAAATGTCCTAGAAAAGATAATTCAGTCAGTCTGTGAGCACTTAGAAAAGGATGCTGTGATTACTAAGACCCAGCATGGGTTTCTCAAAAACAAGTCATGCCAGACGACGCTCATATCTTTTTCTGACAGAGTTACAAGCATGGTGGATCAGGGGAATGCTGTGGACATAGTGTATCTTGATTTCAGTAAGGCTTTTGACAAAATCCCTCATGATATTCTTGCGAGGCAGCTTGTAAAACGTGGGTTGAACGAGGTAAATGTTAGGTGGATTTGTAGCTGGTTGGCTGGCCGAACCCAAAGACTGCTCATTAATGCATCCTTGTCATCCTGGAAAAATGTGACAAGTGGGGTGCTATCCTGGGCCCGTCGTCGGTCAATGTCTTTATAAATGTGTTTGTTATCGCATCTAGTTTGCCCATGAAATACACAGATATTTAAGGCTTGGCAAAAGAATCATCAGAACTTTCTGCTGTTAAGGAGATCACAGATCCTCTAATGACAGAAGGTAATGGTCCACAGCACCTGAGATAACTCAGAAAGGCCTGTGAAGAGAGATGAAGTTGGAGAGTTTAGGGTGGAGCAGGATTCTTCTATGACAGCTGTTGCAGAGAGAAAAGGAGCAAGGTTCATAGGATACTAGTGGGCAGAAGTTAGAGGCAAAAGGATTGGGGCGGCTCTGTCAAAAGCTCGGGCAACCCAGACACCCAGGGAGTCTTTTTCCTCCTCCTGAAAGTAGCTACAGGCATTTTGGGAATAGCAGTATGGAAGGGTTGGCAAGTTCACTCAAGGAAATTTCACACGTTTTGGACTCATCTCTTTCAAAGTAGAACTTACCTGAGGATGGAGTCCAGTTGTTGGGAATAAAACATTATTGAAGGCAAGAAATGCCACGGTAGCAAAAAGTATTCTTCATTCCTTTGGTGAGCCACAAATGTTCTCCAACAATATAAATAATCTGAGGGAATAAATAGGTTGTCAGTCTAAGGGCTGCTCCGCCCTTCTGCTTGTCCTGTGTCTAGAAAGCTTGGGTCCAAGTGGTTTCCGAGCACAGTTCAAAGTGTTGGTTCTGACCTTTAAAGCCCTAAATGGCCTCAGTCTAGTATACCTGAAGGAGCGTCTCCACCTCCATCATTCTGCCCAGACACTGAGGTCCAGTGCCGAGGGCCTTCTGGCGGTTCCCTCACTGTGAGAAGCCAAGTTACAGGGAACCAGGCAGAGGGCCTTCTCGGTAGTGGCACCCGCCCTCCCACCAGATGTCAAAGAGAAAAGTAACTACCAAACTTTTAGAAGACATCTGAAGGCAGCCCAGTTTAAGGAAGCTTTTAATGTTTAATAGGTTATTGTATTTTAGTGTTTTGTTGGAAGCCGCCCAGAGTGGCTGGGGAAACCCAGCCAGATGGGAAGGGTATTAATAATAATAATAATAATAATAATAATAATAATAATTACTATTATTTTGCCTTTGTCCCACAACCCCCCCCGAAAACCACACTATATATTGCCAGTGGTGTAGCATTTGAGGGGAGGGCAAGAGAGGCCGTGGTCCTGGGCACACAATTTTGAGGGGGCACAAACCAGGCACCCCCATGCAGGGATGCCTGTCGGGCCTGCCTGCTGCTGGAGGTCCCTGGGCTCCAGAGTCCAGCCTGGCCTCACCACCATGTCCCTGGCTCCCTTACTGAATGGCTCCCTGGCTAGCACTCACTCATTCCTCCCTTGGATGGTGAGTGGCCATGGGTGCAGGTGTAGGGAAGCAGGCAAGGGGTGACGTCAGCATGGCCCGGCCCAGTGTTCCTCTCCATGGGCATCGGTGGATTCGCTCGCCAAGGGCCAAGTCAGCTGGCCAGGCCCCCCCCCCCACTGCACAGGTGGGCAGGAGGCACAGCACAGCCCTGTTTGGTTCCGGTGGTGAGGACTGGGCCGGCGTGGCAGGCTCCGTTCACCCTCTGTGCCCTACCCTATGCCTGAACGCCCTGGGCACCAGCAAATGATGCTACGCTGCTGTTTACTGTTGAATCAGAGCAAATGTCAACCCATGGAAAACCCGATCGCCCATAATTTTCCTTCTTGCAAAATGTCAGGCATGGAAAATACCCTTCTCCCCTGGTAGCATCAAAGGCAAGAAGAACAAGCAAGTTTGTATTTATGGTTTTTATTCAGTCATCTGGGTGCAAGACAAAGAATCCATGTCTCCACGCAAAGGAGACATTGCCTACTCTGAGTCCCTCCTCTTCCGTCCCCAACAACATCCTGAGTACCTATGGAAATTCCCAAGAGTCACACTCCTTTGCATTCTCTGTTCTTCTCCTTGGAGAAGGAGGTTCCCCCAGACTCTCCAGGGAGGTCTCTGCTGGCTGCTCCCTCCCTCCCTCCACCTTGTCCTCTACTATCTCGTAACTAGGCAACTCTTCATTCAGCTGTAATTCAACCCTCTTCCACTTAAAACTGCTGAAGACAAGAGGGGTGTGAAGCTTCCCACTCCCCCTCTTTTCCCGAAAGGAGCCAAGCAGACCAAGAGGACACTTCCCAGCCTTCCTGTTCAGTCCAGTCCCTGACACAAAAGTTATGGGGAAATGGGTTTGCCATACAAGACGTATTGTTTATCAACCCCCTGCCTAGTCTTTTGTCCACCATCCATTTGCTAATTATAAATTAAGCTTGCAACCTACCAGCCAGCTGCATGATGTATATCCGGACTCCAAAATTAGCCAAGTCCCTGAGGCCTTCCTGATTGAACCTGTAATTATGATTGAATAATTTTGCAGCACGTATCTCCAGGGTCACATGTGGGTGTTCCTGCAAGAACTGCTTTATACGGCCACTACATTTACCACAAGGACTCCATGTTAGAAACCAAGTGACAGTGCATGGGGTGGTTGTCCGACGGTCTATCTCCTCGCAGGCATTTTCCAAAAAGTTGATTTCAGCATGGTGGGTGCGGTTGCTTGTACACCAGTTTCTCCAGTACCTGCGACTTCGTCCCCACCGGATTTCATACAGGAGATGAGTACGCTCCGGTCGTCCTATAGGGGTGTAATTCTGCCAAAACACATCTGGTTCGATTTGCCACCTTTAGGGCAAATGAGACAACAGACAGGCAACATTTCATCACTCATCAATATCCGAATCACATGAGGCCTTGCATTTTCTGAACCAGTGTCTGGATGCACTAATGGAGAATTAGCTGAAACTGGATCCTGGGAAGTCTGGTTCCTATGGCTGGGTGGTTCCCAGGTCTAGGAGAAGAGTACTGTGCCCGAACTGCCTGGATTTGAATCCCCCCTAAATGGATTAGTATGCACCCTGGGAATGCTCCTTGATTCATTTCTGCCCTTGGAAACTCAAGCAGCTATTAGTGACCAGAAGTGTCTTCTTCCACCTTTGGCTGCTATTCCAGCTACAACTGTTCCTGGACCAGGCTTGCCTGGCCACTGTGACTCATGCACTGGTAATCTCTAAATTGTCTTACTGTAATGTACTTAATCTACATAGGGCTTCCCTTAGGACTGATCCAGAAGCTGTCACTGTGAGGTTACTCAATGGAGTGATCTATTGCACACATGATGATGATGATTTTATTACTTATACCTGCTATGTAACTCCTGACTAAAGAACCCCAATACCAGTCAGACACGACTCAGACTCTTGGAATAATGGCGTTCCCCTGAGCGAATCTCCCCCCCGCCCCGTCTCTCCCACTTCCTCATCTATCACTTCTACGGGTGCTGCTTTGTGGCCTCTGCCTCTAAGCTCTTTGCTCTCCTACTTTCAAGGCTCACTGGGTTCTGGGAGATGGAGTCCGGAATGCTTTCTAAAGACACTGTGTCCGTCAGTTGTTGCTCTCCTGGTGCTTCCTCTTCCTCCTCCCCCCCATTATTTCCCAGCTTCCCACCTCATCTGCCTCTGTGACATCCCTCAGACCCCTGTTGTAATTCTGAACTGTCTTCTTCTTCTCTGGAGGGGTCAGGAAGGGAAAGTCTCCACCATTTCTCCTCGGCCCAGTCCCTGACACTGACATGACTCAGAAGCAGAAAGGTAAAGAAACGCAATGAAAAGGCAAAAGCAAAAACTGACACAAAAAGGAACAGAACTACTGTACTATACAGAAGTGGACATTTGCAAAGAGAAATATTTGATACGTTTGGTTACCGCATAATTTGTTTGAAGCTGGTTCTTAGGGCTTCTGCCTCCTCATTGTAGATTATTATTATTATTTGTACCCCACCCATCTGACTGGGTTGCCCCAGCCACTCTGGGCAGCTTCCAGCATATACAGAAACATAATACAGTGGTAGCACGGGTTACATACGCTTCAGGTTACAGACTCCGCTAACCCAGAAATAGTACCTTGGGTTAAGAACTTTGCTTCAGGATGAGAACAGAAATCGTGCTCTGGCAGCAGCAGCAGGAGGCCCCATTAGCTAAAGTGGTGCTTCAGGTTAAGAATAGTTTCAGGTTAAGCACGGACCTCCGGAATGAATTAAGTACTTAACCTGAGGTACCACTGTAAAACATTAAACATTAAAAACTTCCCTCTGTCTTCTAAAGGTTGCATAGTTATTTATCTCCTTGACATCTGATGGGAAGGTGTTCCATAGGGTGAGCACCACTACCGAGAAGGCCCTCTGCCTGGTTCACTGTAACCTCACTTCTCGCAGTGAGGGAACTACCAGAAGCCCCTCAGAGCTGGACCTCAGTGTCCGGGCTGAACGACTGAGTTGCTTTCTATGTTTCGAGTGCAATATACAAAATTGCCTTTCTTACCTATGGTTGTTGCCTCTGACTAATGGACCTGTTGGAAGTAAAATACACAATTAAGCAACATGGCTTTTCAAACCTTCTAAAGGTTTGTCACTTTAAAAATAGTGGCCACAAGGCAATGCACAGTTATGCACACATATTGAAATCGATGACATTTAAGCGTGTACAACCCCATTATGACAAGTTTTCTGTTTGACTTCCCTTTTCCTATATGATTTGTACTGAATGTCAGAACCAAAGACCACACAGAGGAAATTTTGAAATGGTTATAAATCAGAATGTAGGGCAATACAGCTGCAAAACAGAAGATCCACAAAGCATTTCAAGGACTACAGAATGGTGCTGGTGCTGTCATAGGTGACAATCAGCAAAAATACTTCTTATTGCACTAGGATCTGCTCATGGATTATATATACATGTAGACATACAGACAAACATGTATATTGACGAAGATGCATATATATGGGCTTGTCAACACTTCTCCTTGTCCCGTGTCTAGGAAGCACGGGTCCAAGTAGTTTGCTGTTTGCCCTGCGATTCAGCAGTAAAGACTGGGTTTCCCCAGGAGAAAGTGGCAGGACAAGTGGAAGTCTGATTGAGCCTTAAGCCAAACAGCTTTATCTGCAAGATCATACACATATATGCATACACGATGCAATTTCACAGGCAGGATTTGACTGTAAGGCAACCTCTTCCCTTTACAGTATTCTGGTTAACGTAGGCAATATCTTCCTATTACAAATCTGACCGAACTACAGCGCCTCAGTCTCATGTGTGAAAACACCCTATGGACTGCCAGGATGTTATCATATAGCAGGCATGTCCAACCGGTAGATCACCTGTTGATCCTTGTCAATCACGGGATCCTTAGCAAAAGCTCAACAACTCTGGTCACTCCCTTCTAAAAAAGCTCAAGAACTCCAATGACAATGGGTAGATCACTGTCCGTTTTTTTGTACTGTAAGTAGATCACAATCTCTTGGGAGTTGGACGTGCTGTCAAATAGTAAAGGACCCCTGGATGGTTAAGTCCAGTCAAAGGTGACTATGGGGTTGTGGTGCTCATCTCGTTTTTAGGCCGAGGGAGCCGGCGTTTGTCCACAGACAGCTTTCCAGATCACGTGGCCAGCATGACTAATTTTTTTTCCATAATGGAACACCGTAATGGAAGCCAGAATGCATGGAAACGACATTTACCTTCCCGCCACAGAGGTACCTATTTATCTACTTGCACTGGCGTGCTTTCGAACTGTTAGGTTGGCAGGAGCTGGGACAGAGCAACGGGAGCTCACCCCATTGTGATAATAATAACAGTAATAATAATAATAATAATAATAATAATAATAATAATAATAATAATAAAATTTATTTATACCCCACCCTTCCCGGTTCAAAAACCGGGCTCAGGGCGACTAACAACAAATTTAAAACACTTATTGTAAAAGCAGCATAAAATACAGTATAAAAACACGAATAACAATAAAATTAAAAGTTCAGAAATCAATTTAGCGGAAATCCATCTAATAAGCATTAGATAATCACCAGGGCTAGCTGGCTGAATTTGTCCTACTTGGGCCAACGAGGATTGTAGGGATTCGAACCGCTGACCTTCCGATCGGCAAGCCTAAGAGGCTCAGTGGTTTAGACCACAGAGCCGCCCACATATAGTATGTTCATCACATGCTGTATTTCAACTACTGGGGGACTGCAAAAATGATAATTGTGCAATGGGGGGAGGGGCGGTAGGTGAGAATTCATTGAGAATTCATGACAATTCATGAGAAAAAAAGCATGCCCTCATTGAATCCACCCACAGAACTGGAATTTTACCTCTTCTTGTCGGCAGCTGTTGATTCATCTTGCTGTGCTTCCTGCATCTGGACTTGTTGCTTCTTATATACAAAGCATTCTTTGTTTCACTTTCTATTCCCCAGAAAGGGCTCATGGTAACAAACGAAACTCCAGCATTTATTTATTTAATAGCACATCCTTCAGCAGAAAGTCCCAGGGTGGGTTACAAAAGCACCACAATTAAGGAGAAATACAAATTACATTCACACCATAAACAGTGGAAAACAACAGCAATTCCTAATAATTCTTACATTTTTGCAATGCATTTTCCCCCAATAAATATTGCATCTGTGTACAATGTTCTCGCAGATATATGCATTTTTTGCAGACTTTTGTGAAATATTTGCATTCCCCAAATATACCCATTGTGGGCTTGGATTGCTGCACTTCAAAAACCATATGTTTCAAAGGACAAGCTGTGTTTTGGTCACCCAAGGGAGATAGATAGGTTCGCATTAAGATAGGAACTGAATTCTCCCTGCCATACAATAATCCCTTTCCAACTCCTCAACCCTTTACTGTCTCTCAGTTTTTCCTTGCTGAACACTCTCTCCTCCAGCCCCCAAGGAGCACCCACTGATTCCATCCTCTCCCAGCTGACTCTCAACTGTTAACCCTTTCAAAATCTCTTCACAGACCTAGGGCTGGGTCCACCCCCCCTTTCCCTCTAGGGTGGCCACCTGAAAAAGAGGACCCAGTTCTTTAGAAAAGATCTTCTAAATTTGGGCATTTGGTCCTTTGTTCCTTTCTTCCCACCTAACCAAGTGATCCTTCTGTTCTTTGGCCAACTCACAAACCAGCTTCAGGGATAAAGGCCTTGGGGCGTTGCCACTCACATGTGTGCAAGGCCTGAAGAGATAATATCCGCCCTCCCTTCCCCACAGGTGGGCGGGGTTTGCGGCACCGAGCGGGGCTCACCTGGGTGGGTGCAACCCACCTGCTTGGGTCGGACTTTGACCCACCCTCGGCCAGGGAGGACAATGGACGGCCAGCCGGGGGTGGACCTAAGGCTAAAAGAAAAGAGGCCAACTCTGTTGTCCAAGCTTCTTTTGCTGTTCTTCCTTCCAGGATCGCCCGCCCACCCTCCCTCAAATCAGGGGCGTAGCGTGGGGGGTGCAGGGGGGGCCGGCCACACCGGGCGCAACATCTGGGGTTAGGGCAAATCCACAGGTTAGGGGGTGCAAATCCACAGGTTAGGGGGCGCAAATTACTTGCCTTGCCCCGGGTGCTGACAACCCACGCTACGCCACTGCCTCAAATTAATAATTTATTGCTTCCATAATTTCATTTTAGGTCAGCGGTCTTCAAGTTAATGAGTCTTTCCTTACAGGCTAATGTTTTTCTTTCCAGGTCAGCGTGTTGTAAACAAAAATTGCCCTTTTCCCTTATGGGGTATCCAAGAGCCCATAGAGAGTCCTTACATAGGTTCCCCATTGGTAGGAGAGAATAACAGAGGGCGACCAGAGAATATTGAGAAGCAAAGCAGCTAGTAAGCTTGATCTTTATTGATCTGTTGCAACAGGGTGCTCCCCTCACCCGCAGGAGAGAGGAGGAACCCAGAAAAATGGTGCGCAAGGCCTTATAAAGACTTTTGAAATTTCCACACTGTAGATCAAGACCACCCCCAGAAACATCATACATACATCACAGAAGGGGTGCAACCCAAGACCACCCCTCAGATACATCACACCTACATCACAAAAAAGGCGGTCTAAACAGAAATTTGAATGTTGTTTTTCTCTTGTCCTTGTTTATCTCCTGTCTGGCAGGTTACTTGATTGGATTTCCTGGGGAGCCTGGCCAGTCTTTTGTTATGATAAATACTTAGTTCCTGGGCCAGGTCACAGGCTCACACCCTATTCAAACACGTTGTTGTTGTTGTTTAGTCGTGTCCGACTCTTCGTGACCCCATGGACCAGAGCATGCCAGGCACTTCTGTCTTCCACTGCCTCCCGCAGTTTGGTCAAATATTCAAACACAGACATACCCTTAAGACAGGATTTGTGAAAGAAAAAACAATGGGGAGGTTTTTCCATTTTCCTTTGACCTTGTAGAGAAAAACATTTGGTCAGTTTGGGACAGTTAGGGAATCAAAATGGTTCCAGGTTGGTCATCCTGTGCTGATCTATGTATGTGCTTGGTTGGTACACTTATGAACATTTAACATATATCTAAGACCTCAAAGGGACGCGGGTGGTGCTGTGGGTAAAACCTCAGCGCCTAGGACTTGCCAATCACATGGTCGGCGGTTCGAATCCCCGCGGCAGCATGCGCTCCCGCTGCTCGGTCCCAGCGCCTGCCAACCTAGCAGTTCGAAAGCACCCCCGGGTGCAAGTAGATAAATAGGGACTGCTTACTAGCGGGAAGGTAAACGGCGTTTCCGTGTGCGGCTCTGGCTCGCCAGAGCAGCAATGTCATGCTGGCCACGTGACCCGGAAGTGTCTGCGGACAGCGCTGGCTCCCGGCCTCTAGAGTGAGATGAGCGCACAACCCTAGAGTCTGTCAAGACTGGCCCGTACGGGCAGGGGTACCTTTACCTTTACCTTTAAGACCTCAAAATTCCTATCACAAGTGGGTGCTGCTGCGGTCATAAGATGGTTGCTGTATTCAGAACCGGGAAGGATTTTTCCCTGCATTGGCAGGTTTCGCCTTCCACGTAGCATTTTGTCACAACTATGGCGGTTTTAGGCCTTGGCAAGGTATCCTTTAGTCTAACATCAAGTTGGGGGGGATGCATTCATGCTCCCTCCCCATGCGGTGGCGCTTGCAGGGCCCGTTAAAGGGCAAAAACTGGGAGTCCCTGGCCCTAGAGCAGCGGCATGTAGGTCAAACTCCCGGGACGAGGTCGGTGGAAGGGCATGCTGTGTAAGTTTGCGCTTTGCAGTCCCCTCTCACTGGACCTCATCTGCCTGCATATCCTCAGCCAGGCGGGCTGAGAGGGTTACCTGCCAAGGCCTGTGGCAAGTTTCCCACTTCTGAAGTGCAATAAAGTTGTGGTCAATTTGAACCCATACTCTGGTCTCTTGTCTCATCATTTGGGGTAAAGGTGTAGGCACCACAGACAGAGTTTAGCGCGTGTGCCCGCAATTTCCTCTTGCCCTGTGGAACACCCTCTCATCAGATGTCAAAGAAATAAACAACTATCTGATGTTTAGAAGGCATCTGAAGGCAGCCCTGTTTAGGGAAGTTTTTAATGTTTGAAGTTTTATTCTATTTTTAGTGTTCTGTTGGGAGCCGCCCTGAGTGGCTGGGGAAACCCAGCCAGATGGGCGGGGTATAAAGAATAAAATTAATTAATTATCATTATTATTATTACTACCATCATCATCATCATTAGCATCATCATCATCTCATGGCAGATCTTCCAAATAATCAGTTTGGTGTGCGCTAAGAGATGGCGGCTGCAAGCTCTTCACTCCAGCCACTTCTGGACACTAAGGGTGAACAAAAGAGCCACCCCACGTTGCCAGAAATGTTGCGAGACAGAAGGTCCAATGCTGTGGTGGCAAGCCCAATAAACCACACCAGGGGGGGGGGGGGGGAAATAAGAGGATTTATTCAGTTTGCAGTAAGAAGCTACAGGGGAATCAAATTCCAAATCCTGCACAGGTTTTGATGGTGTGTTTACACTCTTTATACAGCTTAGTTCAGGCTTCCTCAACCTTGGCCCTCCAGATGTTTTTGGCCTACAACTCCCATGATCCCTAGCTTGCAGGGCCAGTGGTCAGGGATGATGGGGATTGTAGTCTCAAAACTACAATTTGAGGAAGCCTGGCTTAGTTACATTCTATGATTCTGTTGGCTATGAGCATTTAGTGCAAGAGATCCCTTTTTCTGAAGTGGTCGTCTTTCACTCCTTCCGTTTTGGCAGAGAATCCAGACACTTTTGTTGGCAACTCATTCCATTCCAAACTTTCCTCCAGAATGGCAAGGCGAAGCTTGTCCTGCTATTGTCTGTTCCATAAACTGTTTAAACTAGCACTTTCCTGTTTTTCAGACACAGTGATACCTCGGATTAAGAACTTAGTTTGTTCCGGAGGTCCATTCTTAACCTGAAACTGTTCTTAACCTGAGGTACCACTTTAGTTAATGGGGCCTCCCGCTGCCACCAAGCGATTTCTGTTCTTATCCTGAAGCAAAGTTCTTAACCCCAGGTACTGTTTCTGGGTTAGCGGAGTCTGTAACCTGAAGCGTCTGTAACCCGAGGTACCACTGTATCAGCATTCAAATGACAAGTGTTCCTCCAATTCCCATGACAGTGCCCGGGGTGGATCGTTCCTTCCACCCAACACCGATTTGGTGTGTCTGTTCCCCTGTATTATTGCAGTATCTTAACCAGTGTCCAGCACTTCCTGTCCTCTGCTTGCACCCACTGTTTGAGGGAAGCAAACCTGTGTTGAGGCTTCCTGCAGCGACAGTCTAGTCTACTTCATTAGCATAGCCAGGTGATCCAGAATCCAAAACAGGATTCTGAAGGAAAGGTAAAAATATGAATGGAAAAATCCTCCAGCACCAAGCTTCATCTGAAATGAGAAAGATGTGACAGAGGCAAGTCTCTGTCTCCTGTGTTTTGTGCCACTGCCTCTTTGCTTGAGATTTCTGGGTTTGATTTTCTAAATCTCATTTCTACTAAATACCCAGATGGATCGTATCACTAAAACAATCCTCAGATATTTCTGTCAGTTTGCATTTCTTAGTACAGAAAGTATTGATCTGATGTGTAGAGATCTTTCCTATTCTAATTAATTCAAGAGGGTTCTGGAAGTTTCTCTGTGTGAAAGAAACAAGCAGAAGGTTCATGAAGTTTGGGTTATTCCTTCAGAGAGAATCAGAGCACAGCTGGCTTAAACTGGTTCTCTGATCTCTTCTGTCAAGGTCATACTGAATATAAAAATAGGCTTGAGGAGCCTGGGTTTCACTTCCTCTTTCTATCTTTTTTCCTCCTGGTGTGGTGTTCTGTACATAGTATGCTTAGTGTTAAGGTTTAGACTTATTACAAGTTATTGTAAGTGTTATGTACTGAGTTGAATAGGATCCAAACTGCAGCAGTCTGATTAGTCCTAGAACAATAGGATCCAAAATGCAGCAGTCGGATTGGTCCTAGAACAATAGGATTCAGAATGCAGCAGTCTGATTGGTCCTAGAACAATGCAGCAGTATGATTGGTCAGCAGAAGCCACCCAATCCAGCTCCAGATAGAAGTGAATCCACAACCTGATTGGCCTACAGGAGAATTCCGGAATTAGCCAATCATGTGCAGCCCATTGTGTAAATAATGTACCGTATTTTTCGCTCTATAACACGCACCTGACCATAACACGCACATCGTTTTTAGAGGAGGAAAACAAGGGAAAAAATTCTGAATGAAACAGTGGATGTATCATTTTTGTGCTTCATGCTGTGGCCACAGACATGTGATCTGATGGTGAATTTGGGGT
>JAXCMG010000063.1:326400-337434 GCA_034642415.1 Podarcis siculus
GGTGGCCCAATGCAAAGATCCTGAGGATCCATGTGGATCCATGCTTTGTAACTACATTTTAAGTGGGGAGTGAAGGAAAAACACAGAAGGGACAAGAGAGCGGTCTGCAGAGAAGCAGCTGGCTAAGAAAGCAGGACAGGGATTTTACGGGAGGGAGGAAAGAAAGGCAAAAGTTTCCACAAACCCAAGCCAGCTTTCTCTCTCCTCCTGCATGTTTTCTGGCTGCCTGCGAGGAGCACGGAGAGGAAATAGAAGGAAAGACCTCTGCTTTCCCCTCTGCTTGCCTGGAGGGGAGGGGATTTGCCTGCTCTTTGTTCCGTTTGAGCAAACACAGCAATGAAACACAAGCGAGTGGGCAGTAAGACCCTGAGGCAGAATGCAGGAAAGCAACCACTTCCTCTTTTCAGGTTTCCCTCTCGGAAGCAACGCACAATTGATTTTTGCTGATTTTTGTTCCTGCGCTCCCCTAATCGGCTCCAGGGACCCCCCACATTCGCTCCATAACACGCACAGACATTTCCCCTTCCTTTTTAGGAGAAAAAATCTGCGTGTAATAGAGAGAAAAATACGGTATATAAAGCAGATACTTTGAGGGGACTTTCATTCCCTCCTCACCACTATGAGCTGAATAAAGAGCATGAAATCCACTCTCGACTCTGAGTATATTTCAGTAAATTTAAGTTAAGTGTTTAAGTTTTTTCTCTGCTAACTATATGCTGGAATCTGCCCTGGATCAATATTGAGTAGAATTCCATGACAATTTCCAGCTCTACTGTTTAGTGCTTTTGTGATAAAAAAAATAAGCAGACCCACCCCAGCCCACCCCCCAGCACCCAAAAAAATGATATACAACGAGAACAGTCTTTTGTAACAATTTCTTTGTTCACTGGGGTGTTTCAGCTACAATGGTCGATTGTCTCAGTGGTTATCTCCCTTTGTGGTTTCTGTGGAAAGAAACACAAGTTTATTTTTAAAGCATGCATACGTACATCAGTCTATAGTACAATACCTCAACTTTATATCAATCATTTTCGTGGACTGGTGGTGCTTCCAGCAGGAAGCCTTTAACACTACCACTGAAAGCTGTAAGAAAAATTGGAATTGACTGTCTACACTACCAAGGCTTTAGAGCAGGGCTGGGGAACTTGTGTCCCTCAAGACATTTCTGGACTACAACTCCCATCATCCCTGACCATCTGTCACGCTGTCTGGACTGATGGAAGTTGGAGTCCAACAACATCTGGAGGGTCACAAGTTCCCCACCTCTGCATAGGCTGCAGTGCTCTGTCCACTCTAGGGGACAGAACATGGTGTTACACAAGGGGGTGTCCCCCTAAACACTGGAATTAATAAATGCTAGGATTTGGGGTTATTTGGGATCTGAGGGGAGAATATAAGCTGCAAAGGAATTCCTGGGTAGCATGGCCAAACTAGGGCAGTTAAGAGAGCCATTATGGGTCGTTAACAAGGCAATGGTACTCCCTGCTCTCAGGTGAGACACCAGAGACTGGAGATTTGGAAGGCTGCCAGGATAACTGCTCTGGGGGAGGGCAAGGGGCTTCTGGGAAGAAGAAAGGGTGGGCTCCATCTTGGCGAGAGAGAAGGAAGGACTGCCCGCAATGCTTTGGGCAATGCAGTAAGATCTGGACCCGGTCCATGCAGACCAAGGGTGTAAACAGGTGTGTGTGTTTGTGGGAAATCTATTACTTAAAGCACAACAGCCACCACTGTGTCTTCTATTCTCAAAAGGGACACAGACCCTATGTAGGCACCTGAGATCCTATTATGCGCTCTTGCCACGGCTTGGCAGAGAGAGGGACAGGTGCCAGACTTTTGTAACAAGAGTTATATGAGCGAGAAGGAGACATTCTTCCTCACCCTGCTTTCCTTTCCTAAAGCTCTTGCAGGTTCTTGACAAGAGTGGCTCTGTTGTTGCTGTTTTTTGTTAAGGAGGCAAATGGATTTCCTGCCCTTTCCTTGTGCTTTTAAAAGTTATGATTCCATCATGTATTTGTGCTGTTGTTCTTAATGATACAATGGAATTAGAAGTCATACCTCAGAAGTTGAATGGAATCCGTTCCGGAAGTCCGTTTGACTTCCAAAACCAAAGCGCGGCTTCTGATCGGTTGCAGGAAGCTCCTGCAGCCAATCGGAAGCTGTGGAAGCCCCGTCGGATGTTCGGGTTTCAAAAATAGGAGCCAAAACATTCAAGAACTAATCTGTTCAAAAACCAAGGTACGACTGTAATTAAAAGTTAAATGCTCTTGAAAGGAGGAATGATGTAGTTCAAAGCAGCTGAGCACGCTAAAGTAAGGGGGACTAAGGGTGGGGGACAAGATACAAAAATACCCCTCACCTCCCCTTTACAGATCACAGGACACTTTAAAGCAGCCTTCCCATACCTGATACTCTTCAGGTATTTTGGACTATAAGTTCCATTGAAATGAAATTTGAAGATAGCAATTTGGGGGGCTGGAGGGGAGGACTCCCATGTTATGGAGAGTTAAGTGCTAATGGAAGAATAAAAAATAAATAAACAGGGTGCTTGAATAGGTCTAGTTCAACTTCACATCCCAGGTTCAGTCCTCAGCATCTTCAGGTAGGGTTGGGAGAGAATCCTTGTCTGAAACTTGGAGAGCAGCTACCAGTCCAGTGTAGACAGTACAGAGCAAGATGGATCAATGGTCTGATTTGGTGTAAGGCAGTTTCTAATGTTCCTGAAAAGCGACTCAGCCCATACAAACCAGCAAGTCACAAGAGCTGCTTTGTTCCATACCTGCGCTGCAGGGGGCATTATATTCAACAGCTGCATGGTCATCTGAGCGAGAGAGAAGAATTGCCTGTGAGATGTTATGTTCTCCTTTATTTCTATGCCACCTTGCAGCCCCAAATCCCAGTGCAATGAAATAAAACGTGCAGCAACGTTCCAGAGAGCAAAATATCAGTAACATATTGAAAGCAATAAAAAACAAACCCCCAAAATTAGAACACAAATAGGTCAAGGACCCCTGGACAGTTAAGTCCAGTCAAAGGCGACTACGGGGGTGTGGCGCTCATCTTGCTTTCAGGCCAAGGGAGCCGGCGTTTGTCCACAGACAGCTTTCTGGGTCATGTGGCCAGCAGGACCAAACCATTTCTGCCGCAACGGAACACTGTGACGGAAACCAAAGCGCACGGAAACGTCATTTACCTTTCCGCCACAGTGGTACCTATTTATCTACTTGCACTTTGACGTTCTTTCGAACTGCTAGGTTGGCAGGAGCAGGGACCGAGCGACGGGAGCTCACCCCATCGTGGGGATTCGAACCGCCAACCTTCTGATCGGCAAGTCTTAGGGTCTGTGGTTTAACCCACAGTGCCTACTAATTACATTTCTTGCAATGTCCTGGAATGACACAACATTGGGAGCATGGTGGGAATTTAAAATGGCAGCTTAGAACCCAGCGATCTTGGGCTACTTAGAGCCCAGGGTAAATGTCAGCCGCAGTGGACCCTGTCAAGCTGTGGAGAGCCCTGGCAGCTGCCCATGGATGCCAGGTACTGGGGATGAACAACTTTTTTTAAAACCACCACAGAATCAGAGCAGCTGAGAGACTGAAGCGTCCTGGCAAAGTTCTGTAGGAGCAAAAAGGCAGGACTTGCGGAGTCATGATGCAGTTGCATATTAACGGGGAGTAACCAGTCAGATGCTTACCTGGGTGATAATAATCATAGACTTTCACTATCGCTGGCTTAAGATCCAGCACGTCAATTTCCTGCTCCACAGAGAAAACATAGGTTTGAACAGTGCTGTCCAACTAAAGAGAAACAGAGTGGGGCAAAATATCAGATCTAGCTCTTGCAACCACTCCTACAGACCACAATCCTATTATACATACCTGCTGTCAGGGCCGCCTCAGGTCCCAGCTCACAAGAGACCAACGCCAAGTCCACTTTATATACAAAGGTCTTTATTGCAGTACATTGTACACTTCACAGCCGAGGCGCGCAGCCCCACGTCTGTTACGCTTAGACCGCTGAAGTCCCCTCTGAGTCAGTCCCTCCCCTGCACCAGTTTAAGAGGCTTGTGCTGGTCCACCTCTTCCTGTCCTTCCTTTTCCGCAGGGTCTTTCTGCCCCCTGGGGTTTCGCTCCTCCTGGATTCCCCTGACGCTGAATCCCCAGACAACTGCTCCCCCCTCCTGCGTGCTTTGGGACCAGGCTCCTCCTCTGGGCTCTCTGCATTTCCGCGCGCCTCCACATTTGAACTTGGCGCGCGTTCGCTACCTCTGACCTTCCTCTTGACAGGTACACTACTCCCTGTACTACTCTCCGCCCCTTCCGGGAGGACGCCTTGCCCCGATCTCCTTCCCCTCTCGGCTTCCTGCTCTGCTTCGCCTGTCACACTGGAAACTCCACCCCCTTCACTCCGTTCCGGCGGAGAAGCTGGCCCCGATTCCCAACTCCCACTTGGGGTTCCCCTGCTGCTCCCTTGCTCCTGGCGAGTCCCCCCTGTAACTCCCCTTGGCCTGACCACGGGCGCCCCCTTTTGGGAATCCTCCGATTCACTTGAAAGACTCATGGAATCCCTCCAGTCATCGCCATCCTCTTCCTGGTCGTTCTGTGATTCTTCCCCCTCGCTCTCAATCTCCTCCCTCATCTGTGCCTCTCTCCCTGAACCCCTGACACCTGCTTTTCCACATTCCTAGTCTTCTGGAATGAAGTCTCTTCAGCCACCCCCTCCCAAGTGCTCCTGGTCCAAGTTTCATACCATAGTTCTCACCTGATCCAGGTAGATGCTGATCTTGTCGGGGTCAAATTCCACCTTCTTTACATTGGCTTTCCCTTCCAGCTGTCAGAATATAGAACAGCAGGACACAATTAAGGAACATCTTGGTTGTGATTTTTGTTTATACCAGCCTTGTGCTACAGCCACTCATGAGATCTGTGCAGTCATGCAAAAGATGAGGTGTGGGCTTCTCAACCTACAGATTTGCATCTTTGTTTTAATACTAGGGATGGCCGAATTGTGGCCTGTAGGTTGTTTCCACCCCGTTACTTCCCTGGCTGGATCTTTTTGCTAGGCAGACCTGAGCCTCCATACATTCCACCTGGCAGAAACCCTTCTTTGTTCAAAGGAGGAGAATGCCCCAAGACCTTTGCGCCTGGGAGGGCTGCTTGCCATCAGAAATGGCACACTGTTTTTGGCCTAGACAGGACATAAGAGAGCAATTTCGAACAAGTGTCTCTCCATCTCATCTTGCACTAGAAAGGACGCCTAATGGGTTGTATAAGCAACACTTCAGACATGTGTTCTCCTTTTTCTTTTGCCAGGGGAACATTTCAGATTCTTCAGTGGGTAGATGCTTCCAGCAAGCCGGATATGGTGCTAATCTGAGAGGATTTGAGGTAAATGGCCATAACTGGTTTTTCACAACAAGCCTAAAGCAGCATTTCCCAACAGATCATTAAAGGTAAAGGTAAAGGGACCCCTGACCATTAGGTCCAGTCGTGGGCAACTCTGGGGTTGCGGCGCTCATCTCGCTTTATTGACCGAGGGAGCTGGCGTACAGCTTCCGGGTCATGTGGCCAGCATGACTAAGCCGCTTCTGGCGAACCAGAGCAGCGCATGGAAACACCATTTACTTTCCTGCCAGAGCGGTACCTATTTATCTACTTGCACTTTGATGTGCTTTCGAACTGCTAGGTTAGCAGGAGCAGGGACCGAGCAACGGGAGCTCACCCCGTCGTGGGGATTCGAACCGCCAACCTTCTGATCGGCAAGTCCTAGGCTCTGTGGTTTAACCCACCGCGCCACCCGTGTCCCCTAACAGATCATTACAAGTGTACAATTTATATGGCCACTAACAAATGTTAGAAATGCATCTTGCATACACTGAGGAAGGGCAGAAGATGGAGGTTCAGAAGACTTTCTCACCTTCTTCACAGACTTCTTGAGAGGTATGAATCCTGATACCATGTTCACTTCTATCAGGGCCATGTTGCTTGTCTTCCGTTGACCTGTGTAGCTATCAGAGGAAACGAATCAAGTTTCAGCAAAGAAAGCAACCCAGGGAGAGATGACTAGCATTTCTTAACAGCTTCACAGAGGAGCTGGGTACAATTCTTCATGCCACTAAAGCCTTACAGGCTGCTTCTCCCTGTGTTTATCTGAGCTCAGGAACCAACCGGGGTAAAATTCCATACCTCACTTGTAGTTGGATGTCGAAAAATTTCCTGGAAACCTGGTTGCATTCCTTTGGCGACGTCTCCACACTCAAAGCGAAAACATTGGTCTGTTGAGGTGAGTAGTTAAATCGAAGGGTAGTCTAGTGGAGAAAAAAAGAATGTTTTTATTCCCAGCTCCTATTACCTTGTAGCAACAATATCAAGCAAGTACTGTACTACATTGTGGAGAAAAAGCTTTTCATCCTTGCAATCTTAAAAAGCACAGTGGACAGATCTAGGGGTGGTATATTCGCATAGAGCTGTGGGGCTTGCATGCACATGAAACATACTTATCATCCTTGCCAGTTTGCATTTCTTAGTACAGAAAGTATTGATCTGATGTGTAGAGATCTTTCCTATTCTACTTAATTCAATAGGGTCTGGAAGCTTCTCTGTGTGAAAGAAACAAGCAGAAGGCTCATGATGTTTGGGTTATTCCTTCAGAGAAGCAGAGTACAGCTGGCTTAAACTGGTTCTCTTATCTCTTTCTGAAAGGTAATGCTGATTATAAAAGTAAGGCCAGAAGGAGCCTGGGTTTCACTTTCACTTTCGATCTCTCTTCCTTCTGGTGTGGTGTTCTGTATATGGTGTTAAGTTTTGGTCTTATTATAAGTTATTGTAAGTTTAAGTGAAGTCTGCTGCAACTGGGGTGCGGGTCAGGGGACGCGGGTGGTGCTGTGGGTAAAAGCCTCAGCGCCTAGGGCTTGCCGATCGAAAGATTGGCGGTTCGAATCCCCGCAGCGGGGTGCGCTCCCGTTGCTCGGTCCCAGCGCCTGCCAACCTAGCAGTTTGAAAGCACCCCCGGGTGCAAGTAGATAAATAGGAACCGCTTACTAGCGGGAAGGTAAATGGTGTTTCTGTGTGCTGCGCTGGCTCGCCAGATGCAGCTTGTCACGCTGGCCACGTGACCCGGAAGTGTCTTCGGACAGCGCTGGATCCCGGCCTCTAGAGTGAGATGAGCGCACAACCCTAGAGTCTGGCAAGACTGGCCCGTACGGGCAGGGGTACCTTTACCTTTACCTCTACTGCTGCAACTGGATTTCTTATGGACAGTGCCAATCCTGGATGTATCGGATTTGTGACCATTATGCTCATTCGCCTTCAGTGGCAGTAAAGCTCTGCTGGATAAAATACAATTGCCTCTGGTCTATTTTTGGGGGGTGGGAATCCTGCAACGTGTTTAATTTTTTACCCTGCTAACTATACGTTGGAGTTCTGCTCTGGATCAATATCGAGTAGAATTTCAATGAAACTCCTTTATTTTCATAGCTACTCATCCCCTGTGATTTCCATGAGATTACCTGCACATAAGCACAGCCGTCCCCCGACACCTCCACTTTGTATTGACCAGGAACCTCTGCGAGAGGGGCCTGTTGCAACACCAGCCGGTTCTGCTTGTCCACATGGAATTCGTGCTGGAAACCCCCACTGGATTTCACCAGGACCTTCACATCGCCTGTTTCACGATAGGTCAAGGCTGCGTACTTGGGTAAAGCCTGCAGGGCAACCACTGTGTCCTGGGGAAAGCAAACCATCATCTTGGGTGTGGTAGGTGCAAGATACTTCTTTAAAACCATCAGGTAAATCACCCATTACTGGGAATTTTGGCAATGTGTAGCAATCATTCTCATGCATAGGTAAGCGTAGCTGTTTGCAATGAATGAATGTGCAGGGAGATTATAAACAGGCACGGTTATTGATTATTTAGATATGTGACTGCACATCTTCACGTGCATATCTGCATGGAACAGTCCTGTGCTGAATTATGCAACATGCCTCTCTTAAATATTACATCTCCCTTTCCATAGTGTTCCAAATGCTATCCTTCTTCATCATATTTTTATGGGTCTTCATTCTAAGCCATGATTTTGTGGCCCAGTTTGACACAAGGCATTTAATAGTGTGATTTGCCGAAAGATTAAAATTTAACCAGTTCCCTTATTCATTTATTGCATCCCATGACACTTTACTTTATGTGGTCCACTTAGTATCATGTTCAACAATTTGATAAATAAACAAACATTTTAAAACAAAAATTGTCACAAATACTGATTGCATTAGCCGAGGCAAATTCAAGTCCTGCAAATTAGTGTGACAAGTCTCCGCTGCCAGAATATATTTGTGTTATTGTGTTATGGAAAAACCAAAATGTACTTGACAAAGAGGAGCTCTCCTTGTCTGAGATGCCTCCCCTTTCTACAGAGGATAAATCTTGCCTCTTACCTGTGTGGAAGAAAAGCCTCCGTATGGATTCTGTGCTTTGGTGAGGGAACGCACAATCTGGGAGGCATATTTGATTTCATCAGTGGACACCTCTGGTTTGGAGAGGTAACTCAAGAGAAAGTAGGCTGTTGTCTCTACATCTGAGAGGGATATGGCCCCATCTACAAAGGAGGAGGAAAGAATGAAGTAGAGCATCGTTCAGTAACAGAACATAAAAGTAAGCCAGCCCTACGACTCCATAATAACCCAAATCCTTCTCCATTATTCCTGAGAATCCAAAGACCCTGATAATTCTGGAGGGTTTATTTTCTTATTTCACAGAAAAAGACATGAATTGACATATGTATATGTTTAGATGGGAAAGGCAGCAAGTGAAGTGCTCAGAATACAGGAATTCCATGTGGACAATCAGCTCAAACCTCTTTACAAGCTGAGCTTCTCAGATAGACTAGAGTGAAAAGGCTTGATTACCTATTTCCTCCCAAGGTAAGGGGAAGTGGCCTCACTATGCCTGGCAGGACAGCTTACTCTATGGTATTAACCCCTTCATGCATTAATTAGACTTAAGCATGTTGTTTATATGAGGCTGGTTATCCCATAGCACCTTCAGAGGAAAGGGCTAATATTCTGAATGGGGCATCGGAAAAGGAAGCCCGGAAACCAGGCTTGCAAAACAGCAACCTCCAGAACAAAGATTGTACTGAATGAAATAATCCCTCCTACCTGTTTTTTCAGCCTGTTCATCTAAGGCTGTTAAGAGCTGCTGCCGTATCTCTGTGTCTCCAGCCAAAGTGAAGACATAAGCTAGCAAAGCCTTGGAATAGCTGTTCTCTGCAGAACTTAAGTTCTTCTTAAGGCAAGCTAGGGCGTTCTCTACCATGGTATCCTTTAAAGCAATTTTTAAAAAAGATGACTTAATTAGCTTACAGATTGGATATGATTTCATAATATCCTATATGAGGAGGCAGGCTTTATATTACCACATCTTATGTAAATGAATTGCATAAAATATAGGGAAATAAATTGCTGTTAGTTGCCCCAAGACATTATGATGATATGGCAGCAGAAAAATCCACATAATGCTATATTATATTATAGAGCCACAGTTTATAGTTAGAAAATTGTTCAACAGGCTGATTGAATGTTGGCAGCGTTGGAGAGGTGAGCTTCAGGATGCTGAGCAAGAAATTGCTTAAACCCAACAAGCTGACAAGTGGTGCACATTTTTCTTTCCTATTGACCTGAAAATCCCCAGTCAGGCATGCTCCTGCACCTTTAACATTCATACGAAGTAGAGAAATAAGCTGGGGTGATTGTAGAGCATGAGGGCCAAATGACCTCTTGCTTAAGGTCACCCAACAAACCAGCCTCTAATTTTCAAGTTTTCTCAAAATAGCCTTCTCAAAATGTAATCAAATTCAGTTAACGAAATAAACATGGTTTAGCACAGGAGTCAGAAAACTTTTCCAGCATGGGGCTGATCCACTGTCCCTCAGACCTTGTGGGGGCCGGAGTATATTTTGGAAAAAAAAATGAACAAATTCCTATGCCCCACAAATAACCCAGAGATGCAATTTTAAATAAAAGCACATATTCTATGCATGTAAAAACAACAGGCAGGCCCCACAAATAACCCAGAGATGCATTTTAAATTCTGATTCCCGGACAGTCTGCAGGCTGGATTTAGGTGATTGGGCCAGATCCAGCCCCTGGATTTGCCTACCCATGGTTTAGCACAGGCTTCCTCAACCTCAATCCTCCAGATGTTTTTGGCCTACAAGTCCCATGATCCCTAACTAGCAGGGCCAATGGTCAGGGATGATGGGAATTGTAGTCTCAAAACATCTGGGGGGCCGTGGCTGAGGAAGCCTGGTTTAGCATGTTAAGGGCTTTCAATGCTCACTCAACTGCCTAAATGCCAGGAAATGGATGAATCCGTTCAGTTGCATTGATGGCTTCAGTTGCTAAGTGTGCACAACATACTGTTATGAGTTGCGGGGGTGGAGGGTGGGGTGTCAGTCCGGATGATGCCCTGAGTCCCTTCCAATTTTCGGAATCCTGTATCTGTTATGGTAGAATGCATGACAGCAAGCTTGCCAAACCAATTCCTTTGTCCAGCTAATGGCTTTGGCTGACTAGCTAAGCACCATGAGGAACATAACAAAATAAGTTACTCTGTGGCGTAGAACAAATGAGTGGGTCCTTCCCTGCCCCTCACCTGACTGCTAAGTAGGAGGACTGTTATGTACTGAGCTGAATCCTAGAACAACAGGATCTAGAATGCAGCAGTCTGATTGGTCCGCAGGAGCCACCCAATCCAGCTCCAGGTGGAAGTGAATCAGCGACCTGACTGGCCTGCAGGAGCAGCCAATCAGGCCTCTGGAGGAGGTGAATCCACAACCTGATTGGCCTACAGGAGCAGCCTGGAATTAGCCAATCACGCAGGGCCCATTGTGTAAATAATGTATATAAAGCTAGAAAGTTTCATTCATTGCTACTATGAGCTGAATAAAGAGCATGAAATTCACACTCGACTCTGAGTATATTTCAAGGACATAATAATAATAATAATAATAATAATAATAATAATAATAATAATAATAAT
>JAXCMG010000063.1:352040-399170 GCA_034642415.1 Podarcis siculus
CACCCGAGGACACCAAAACCTGCATATATATATATATATATATATATTGTCCAGTAGCACCTTAGAGACCAATTATGTTTGTCCTTGGTATCTGAAGAAGTGTGCATGCACACGAAAGCTTATACAAAGAACAAACTTAGTTAGTCTCTAAGGTGCTACTGGACAATTTTTTGAAATATATTTTGATTGCATCAGACCAACACGGCTACCTACCTGAATCTATATGCATAATGTGTGCTCCCTTCTTGCCCTGTGCGCCACTTTGCTGTCCCAGGAACTATATGTACTAACCTTGTGTTTGAAGCACTTCTCTATTCTGAAATTATCCACGTCAGCCACCACCTCGCCATCCAGAAACACAGCGTACAGCAGAAGCCTGACTGTGGGTGCCAGGTCAGAGCTCGTGGACAAGGTGAGGGAGAAGGTGCCTTTCAGAGCTGGATCAGGGGAAAGGGAGAATGGAGGGGAAGGAGAGAGACGGAGAGCAACCATGACTTACAGCATGAGAAAAAACATCCCTGTGAATCTCACTTCTGCCCGATGGTGGTAAAGCTAAGAAAATCAAGGAGACCCACCCCAAACGCAGCCAGCCCACCTGCGCGTTGCAGGAGTATTCCAACCCTCATGTCTTCAACCTAATAACTGGTTTATTGCCAAGAAGAAATTCCGTTCTGCACCACATGGTGAGTTCTAAAATAAACCCGTTTCCATCTGTTTAGGTCCGCCTAGCAGTCCACTTTGGTATTTCACCTTACCTGAAGACACTGACTGTGGATCTGATAGTAAAGGTAAAGGGACCCCTGACCATTAGGTCCAGTCATGATCCACTCTGGGGTTGCGGCGCTCATCTCGCTTTATTGGCCAAGGGAGCTGGCGTACAGCTTCCAGGTCATGTGGCCAGCATGACTAAGCCGCTTCTGAAGAACCAGAGCAGCGCACGGAAACGCCGTTTACCTTCCCACCGGAGCGGTACCTATTTATCTACTTGCACTTTGACGTGCTTTCGAACTGCTAGGTTGGCAGGAGCAGGGACTGAGCAACGGGAGCTCACCCCGTCGCAGGGATTCGAACCGCTGACCTTCTGATCGGCAAATCCTAGGCTCTGTGGTTTAACCCACAACTGCTTAAAAACAAAACCTTTAGAATGAGATCTTTGCCAAGTGAAAAACCTCAGGAATCGCTCCTAAGGTTTAATTCTGCTCAGTGTCAGGAAGTTATGTCTAGCACTGTACATGCTCTCCAAGCTGGGGCTGCACCCCTGCTTGTGTCGCTTCACTCACCAACTCTGCACCAAACCCCAACCCTCTCACCAAACCTACTGCCTCTTACACCTTGCCAAACACACTTCCTCTCCTCACACAACCCCAAAACTACCAACCCCTCCTCTATACCTTGCAAAATCCACCCACCCCCTCTCCTGAGAGCTTGCCAAACCACCCCTTCCTATTACCTTTAGAGCTGTTCCAGCGCCCCTGGAATGCCCACTTCTGTCTCCCGCCTCTGTTTCTCTTCTCATACTCCAAAGCTGCTAAGATGGCTCAGCAGCTCTCAGAAGGCTGTGATCACACTGCAGTTTGCAATGCCACCTATTGGAAGCCAAGCAAACTGCTGCGTGATGACAACCTTACCTTTTTATGATATGTAAACACACAAACACACACAAACACACACGGAGGGACAATTAAAATAGGGAGATCATTTGGGATTTTTCATGTCAGTTCAGATCTTCTGCTGTATAATTGTAATGGGTCAAAGAAGAAAGCAGAACATTAGGACTCAGTGCAGACATAAACTCTTAGGCACCATGTTTTGTGCTATTGTTTTACTAGATCTCATGCTGCTGGCAATGTTTGTTTCTGATATGATACCTTAATTTGAAATTTTATAGTATTTTTAGCATGGTGTTATTATTTTATTCTGCTCTTATCATAGGTTGCCTTGCAGATCTGAAATGGCCTGTTTGAAAGGTGGGTTTGAAATTGAATAAATAATAACTGGAAGAAACACCAGACCAGGCAGATCAGGCGCACCAAGCATGTTCATCTTGATAAAGCCTGGTGCTTCCCATGAGGCTTATTTGATGGAACAGCATAGTTCTCCCACTTACTCTCGTCCTGGCCAATTGGCACCTGCTTCTTTCCACTGAAGGCAATCTTCCCTTTGGACACAATCTGCAGGGAGACAATATGTTAGGCCAGGGACAAAAGCAAGAGCCAGCCCTCACCTCTTTGGCACTAGAGTTACAGAAAAAGGGAGAGGGGAGTGAGACAGGGAAAGACTAGAGTCATGGATTTTGCTGTAGGAAGACCATAGGCTAGCAGTGAGATTTTGAGATATCTTGAGTTCTGAGGGAGAGAAAGATGTGGTCACAGTACAGATACCATGGCAGTTGCGTGTCTGATATAGGTTTCTGAAAAGACATTTGTCTTATTCACCCAAGGGCCAAATTACTTGTAGCCCGGGAGATATGGGATCAGGATCTCCCAATTTTCTAAGAAGAGGAGGAGGAGGAGGAGAGCACCAGATCAGAGAGGCAGGGAATACTGATAAATATATTTTTTCACCAGTATGGCAAATGCAGCTGTGGAAGAAGAAAAATGCTAATTGGGAGAACGGTGCACTAATTGGGGAAACTTCTGTCCTGGCACCTTAGTTCTGACACACACCCTTTCCACACCATGAATGGCAGTCATTCTATTTTATTGCTTTCAGAGCACACACAATGTTATTTCTGAAGCGCCCCTGCAGAGCTTAGATGGAAGTGAGATGGTCAAGGAAGAACTAAGAGAGTTGAGGCAAGACCCAGAGGACAGAAGATGAATGCTGACAGGAATCAACTGGGGCTGGAGGAGAGAATAGAGTTGAGATGGGATGGTCACACGAGCTTTTTCCTCGGCAGCATCTCTGTGTCTGGCCAACTCCCTGTTTATTGTTACAGTGGTACCTCGGGTTACATACGCTTCAGGATAAGAACAGATATTGTGCTCCGGTGGCGCAGCGGCAGCAGGAGGCCCCATTAGCTAAAGTAGTGCTTCAGGTTAAGAACAGTTTCAGGTTAAGAACGGACCTCCGGAACGAATTACAAGCAATGGGCCTGTTCATATTATACTGATAACACTGATATCAGCCTTACAATGTTTAAAAAAGTAACCACAACAAATACTCTTAGACAGGGGTCAGCAAGGTTTACCTCACCTGGGCCGCTTCACTCCCACAGAGATCGCTCCGGGGGCTGGATCGCATCTGCGCAGACGCAATTTCCAGCGCCGCGGAAGCGAGTCCCCGCTCCGCACTGCACTGGTTTAGCACAGCATGCAGGGACTCGTCGAGCGGGCGGCTTGGTTCAGGGGCAGCTCATGGGCTGTTTAAATGACCCCTGTGGGCCACTTGTGGCCCATGGGCAGCAGGTTGCCGAACCCTGCTCTTAGATCTCTCTTTTACCATTTAATTTAACCTCAGGTTAGTGGCATCAAACCTTGCCCACTTCCCCTAAATCGTACCTGTCTGCCCCTCCCCAACAGACACACACACACACACACACACACACACACACACACACACACAGCACTTATGGCATTTGACACTTTCATATTTGGATGTTCTGGAGAATATATGCAGGTTTAAACTTCACACATGATATTAAAGGTAAAGGTAAAGGGACCCCTGACCATTAGGTCCAGTCATGGCCGACTCTGGGGTTGCGGCGCTCATCTCGCTATATTGGCCAAGGGAGCTGGCGTACAGCTTCCAGGTCATGTGGCCAGCATGACTAAGCTGCTTCTGGCAAACCAGAGCAGCGCACGGAAACGCTGTTTACCTTCCCGCAGGAGCTGTACCTATTTATCTACTTGCACTTTGACGTGCTTTCGAACTGCTAGGTTGGCAGGAGCTGGGACAGAGCAATGGGAGTTCACCCCGGCGCGGGGATTTAAACCGCTGACCTTCTGATTGGCAAGCCCTAGGCTCTGTGGTTTAACCCACAGTGCCACCCACGTCCCTTACACATGATATTAAATCTGCTGCAAATCAAGAGCTACTCCAGCCCAGTAGTATTTTATTGGGGGTATTTTCCAGTAATGGTGTGTTAAGGATAGTGGATTTATTCTGTTTTAGTTTGTTCTGCAATGCTTCCACATTACAGTGGTGCCTCGCAAGACGAAATTAATTCGTTCTGCGAGTTTCTTCGTCTTGCGGATTTTTCGTCTTGCAAAGCACGGCTATTAACGGTATTAGCGGTTTTAAGAAAAAGGAAACAAACTCGCAAGAACTCGCAAGACGTTTTCGTCTTGCGAAGCAAGCCCATAGGGAAATTCGTCTTGCGAAGCAACTCAAAAAACGAAAAACTCTTTCGTCTTGCGAGTTTTTCGTCTTGCGAGCCATTCGTCTTGCGGGGTACCACTGTATTGCTGTCTGGAGGGGCTATAGCACACCAAAAGAAAAAACATAAACCTGAACACTGGTGGTATAGAAAGTTACGGGGTTTCAGCAGGAAGTTTGAGGATGTGCACTGATTGGAAGTGAAGCAGTGTACAAACAGTATTGGAAATGGGATTGCTTGAGCATAAATAGGATCATGAGCATAAATGGCCATGAATGTGCAATAAAGAGGATGTCTTATTTCTGCCCCTCCCCAAGTTTTCTACTTCTTTCAGGTCAATATTAGTCAGTGGTAAAGTGCCCCATCAACATAAGTCTGAGAAAAATCTCTGCTTGAGGAAAAGCTTTTTTTTAGCAGTTTTTGTGGGATGTGAAACACAAGAGAGTCAAGTACAACATCCCTAGAGTGGACATAAAAAGGAGAAGCCTGGACCAGCCAGTCAGAACTTCCTGTTTACTCCTAGGCTGGGACAGACTTCCTCTACATGTGACCAGAGGTGGGCGTGGCCTCACCTATGCAGGTAACAAAATACCTCAGTGGAGGCCACCATCTCTCTGACTACATTTGTCGAAGAAGCAACATCTGCTTAGCCTAAGGTGCTCTCTTGGCTTCCAAGAGAGCATCTAAGATGCTCTCTTGACCTCCAGCCAAGAGAGGACAAAGGAGCTGTCTCTTTATGGGATAGATTCCAGGTATATTACTTTTGTAACTTAAGTCTGCCTTCTGGGGTCCATCTGTGAACAGAATGAGTGAGTGAGTAAACTCTTTTTATACTTTTATAGAAGATTGTGTCTTGTCTATCTTTTTATGAGGGACTAAAGGGGAAATTACCAAGGATAGTTATTTCAGAGGCTTTAGCGAGTCTGAGCAAACACATCCGCTGTGCAAGTTTAAAAAGGGGAATGTTACTCTGCTAAATTGCAGAAATTGTTAACACAAGTTGGAAAGGATATACTCAAACAATATATCCTCTCCTGCATTCCTGAACATTCCCACAGTTTTCCTGTTAGTCTTCTGTTTTTATCTCTCTCTGCTGAGATTCTTTCCCACCTTCTTTAATATTGTCTCTCCTTCAAGCTTGCATTTTTCTTCTTCTTCCTCCCCCCCCCCCCCCTACAGGATTTGCTTCTCTTTCTCATATTGCTCCAGGCATTTCCCCCAATTGCTAGACACTCACCAAGTAATAGAAATCTACGTGGTCGGCTTCTGGGCCCAGCTCTTTCCGATCAATGATGTAATCCACCAGCACTTCCTGGTCTTTTCCACAGGGCAGCTCTTCCTCCACATGCTGGATCTCGAGGAAACTGTTGCTTTCTGAGTAGAAGGGCATCAGCCACATGAAAGCTTCATTCCGTATTGTCTCCAGGAAGTCAAAGGAAATGGGCACAGTCTGCTTTAAAATAGTGTACCTGCCCTAGAAAGCAAAAAGGGACAGGAGGCGTCAGAAACAAAAAATAGGTCAAAGGTTTTTGGTTGGTGACTGAAAGAACCAGATGCACGGCAGAGGTTAAAATACAAAAGAAATTGGAAAGTTAATTGTACTGATGAGTTGTCAACGATGACATAGGTTAATGATAAAAGGAAAGTGTATTAAGGCTCATTTGCAAAAGTTCCAGCAGGCACTTGCATAGGATAAATAAGCAAAAGTGAAAAGGAACAAAAGAAACCCTTTACCGGGTATTTGTTATTTCAAATTATACGCTACTAGCAACAACAACAAAATAATTTTTCACACACACACACACACACACACACACACACACACACACACACAATAATACGGTAACACAGCTTGGATACAAACCAACCATGATAACACCCCAATCCATGCTAAACATCTTAAGAAAACCACAAACTTACAAATTTAGAAGGGGCACAGCTATGAAAGGGTGTGGCTCTGCGCTTCTGAATTTGCCACTACAATGCTACTCCTTTGCCAATATGCTCATGACTCACCCGTAGAGAAACCGCGTCTTTCCATTCTGTTGTGTCCAAGGAGAAAGCAACTTCGCCATTCTCATCTGTGCGGTAAGGAAGGTTTGTCTCCTCGTTATTGACATCGACAGTAAGATAAACCGTCTCATTCTTGAAGGGTGCGTCGTTGATGGTGCATTTCATCTGCAAGAACAAACTGGGAATTAATGCCATGTTAGTCTCCTCTGATGGCAATTAGGTGGGCTATAAGAAGTAACTGGATTTACTGAAACAACTTTCCTCTTTCTTAAATTGGACAAAATATAAAAATAATTTGTTAAAAGAGGCTCTTTCAAGTAAAGTTGAGGGGATTCAAGATGGCGAACGGCACTTAGTCAGCGTGAGTGTGAGCTCCCTGATTTATCTTTTAAGATTGTTTTAATGAGTTTAGAAACCTATTAAGTTTTAACTTAGTTTTTAGTTTTTAGTTTTAGTTTTAAACTAGTAAGTAGGAGGACGCCTCTTTCTATCGGGGAGATAACCATTGACCTTGAAACTGGGGCGGCTGCATGAAGAGAGAAATGACTAAGCAATTATACAGCCCTGCCTGTGGGAGAGGAACTGGGAAACGTACCAGAGATTCCAGAGATTTGAATTTAAGTTGAATTTAATATATGATTAAGTCTGCAGTCCTGTATGCTGTTGCCGGGATGTCAGTCCCATTTTAACTCAGTGAGGGTGACCTCCAAGCAGACAGATACAGTTTTGCACACTAGGAGGATCTATGAACTAGGTATGCATGCACACCAAAGGCACAAATCTCTTCACAGAAACAAAAGAGTGGTCTTGGTTCAGAACATTTTCTATAATTTAGATCTGACAAATGCTCCTAAAATACATGGCTTTTGGTCATGTAAGCTTGAATATAGAAATTAGCATTTAAACCTCGCTGGACACCCTCCCAGGTGAAATATTTGTTTATTTCCTTATCTCTTTGCTGCCCCCACTCTTCAAACCTTGAGCATCACCTTTAAAAACATCCTCTCCCCAACCTTCCAATCAGATATTGAGCTATTTTACGCGACTGAGCTGCCTCATCAGCTGTCTGGCTGAGAGAGAGATTGGCCAAAGCTGTATTTAGGACCTCACCTTTCCAGTGTATGGAAATCCATGCTTATAGAACGGATTGAGATTTAGGAACTGCACGTTTGCTACTCTGGCGACAACAGGGAAGCTACCGGTTCCTGCGACTTTCACTCCTGAAAAAGAGAGGTGACATCCGGACTCAGCGCAGCTGTGGGAAGTGTGTCACACACACACACACACACACACACACACACACACACACACCAGGGAGGAGTAGCAGCATTGTATATAAAGGATGTGTACACTTGTGAAGAAATCTATGGCCTGGAGCATGAAAAGCAGTTTGACAGTATATGGGTAAAAACTGTAGGAGAGAGAAAGAACAGTGACCTTACTGTCACTGTTCTTGCAGGAGGAGACTGAGAGGAGATATGATGGCCATCTTCAAATACAGTGGGACCTTGGGTTAAGAACTTAATTCGTTCTAGAGGTCTGTTCTTAACCTGAAACTGTTCTTAACTAGAGGTACCACTTTAGCTAATGGGGCCTCCCGCTGCTGCCGTGCTGCCGCTGCGCGATTTTTGTTCTCATCCTGAAGCAAAGTTCTTAACCCAAGGTACTATTTATGGGTTAGCGGAGTCTGTAACCTGAAGCGTTTGTAACCTGAGGTACCACTGTATCTTAAGGGCCGTCACATGGAGGGTAGGACTTGAACCAATGGCTGTTTTCTCCTGCTCTGGAGGGTAGGACTTGAACCAATGGCTTCAAGTTGCAAGAAAGTAGATTCCAACTAAACACTCAGAAAAACTTTCTGACAGTAAGAGCTGTTTAGCTGTGGAACAGACTCCCACGAGAGGTGGTGGATTCTCCTTCCTTGGAGGTTTTAAAACATGCCCACCTCCCCCAAATCTACTGTTTAAAAACTGTAAAAATGTCGTGAAAGTAGAAAGGGAGAAAGAGAAGATCAAACAAGAGTATGAGGTCTAAAGGAAGGTTAAAGGTAAAGGTAAAGGTACCCCTGACCATTAGGTCCAGTTGTGGCTGACTCTGGGGTTGCGGCGCTCATCTCGCTTTATTGGCCGAGGGAGCCAGTGTACAGTTTCCAGGTCATGTGACCAGCATGACTAAGCCGCTTCTGGCGAACCAGAGCAGCACACGGAAACGCCGTTTACCTTCCCGCCAGAGCGGTACCTATTTATCTATTTGCACTTTGACGTGCTTTCGAACTGCTAGGTTGGCAGGAGCTGGGACCGAGCGACAGGAGCTCACCCGGTCGTGGGGATTCGAACCGCTGACCTTCTGATCGGCAAGTCCTAGGCTCTGTGGTTTAACCCACAGCGCCACCCGCATCCCAAAGGAAGGTTACTAAACATCAAAACCTCTATCTCCCCATTTCTGTACCTGTTCCTTCTTCTTCAAATTCCGCAGAAAGCTGAACAAAATCCGTATAGCCTCTCTCAGGCAGCTTTAACTCGGTTGCATTAATTGTGAAAGAAACATAACCATTCTTGTCTGTCTGAGGAAAGAGAGATGAAAAATTATATTTGGAGGCAAAGGCAGCTGGTTAAGGACTCTCATTTTAGAGCCAAGGGCAGCAGAATGGCATTTCAGGGCAGTAGTATGGCCAGTCGTCGCAGCCCTTCGGTTAGCTTACCTGGCCTGTGTAGTGCGTTTGAATTGCATCGAGTTGTCTCACTGGCGTATCGTAAAAAAAGTAAAATGATATGTCTCGAGTTACATGTAGGTCTACTTTCCCACGAACCAGCTTCCCATATGTGTACCTGCAGCAGAAGGTGGGGGAACAGTATCATGAAGTAAACCCCCTAAAGCAAACAGTCAGCTTTAATTTGTCTGGGTGGTGGTGGTGGAAATGGAGCTTGGTAGCACCAAAAAAACAGAGGGACTTCTTGATTGAACAGTTTATGGTAGGAAAATCACTTTAGGGTGTGTTGTTCACATTACTGCCTTTGAGCACAGCAAAGTTGCATTTCTCCAACACTTTCCTCCCAGCTGTTCACCTAAACACACCTCAAACAGTGTGAGATTTGTTTCTTCTTGTGTAACACACTATGGACATTGACAGGGCAGGGATGTCTTTATCCCATGGGTAGGCAAACCAAGGGCCGTGGGCCAGATCAGGCCCAATTGCCTTTTGGATCCGGCCCATGGACGGTCCAGGAATCGCCATGTGGATTGCCAGCACGGGCGTTCTCTCCCTCTCCCTCACACGGCGGCAGCAGCGGCGCCTCCTCCCTCCCTCCTCCTGGCTTCTCCCTGCCCTGCCTAGAGGAGGAAGGGGCACAAAACAAATGAAATACCGTGAAAATCCCTGAAACGAGAAGTAATCGACTAGAAATATTGTCTTATGGAAATGAACTAAATAATAAAAATCAAAAAGTTTAAGGGAAAAAATAGAAGGAAGTGTACAATTGATGAGCTTTCCTGCTTTGGCTCATCTTCCTTTTTTTTCTTTTTCTTTTTTTCTTTCCTTTTTTTTCTTTTCTTTTATATTTCCCATAGTAGCTTATGTTCTGTGTCATGTTCTTCGATATTTTTTGTAGTTTTTTTCCCATTACTATTAAGGAATTTTCCTTTGTAATTTTTGGTTGTTTATATTTATATGTACCTGTTTAAGCAAAATAAAAGCTATTTAAAAAATAATTTTTTTTTTAGAAAAACCTAAAATTGAGCAAAGCCTTAACGGGATCGATTTCTAGTCAATTACTTCTCATTTCAGGGATTTTCATGGTATTTCATTTGTTTTGTGCAATTTCTCGGTTCCATGACTGTCTTTTTTCTACTAGAGGAGGAAGGGGGCTGGGCTTTGTTGGTGCCAGCAGCAGCAGCGCTCGAGCGGCCGCCATTTTAAGCAGCCCCTCTCCGGAGCCCTTTCGCACGCTGCTCATCGTCCCTCCGCCATCGCCATCGCCACCGCCAGCCCCTGTCACTCACAAGACACAGGTAAGCAGCCACCGGGGCTCGTGGTGCTCTTCCATCATTTTTTGTCCAACATATAGTCTGGCCCCCCACAAGGCCTGAGGGACAGTGGACTGGACCCCTGCTGAAAAAGTTTGCTGACCCCTGCTTTATCCCTATAAAAAGGTGTTTTCATGTCTTGGCTACAGATGAGCTAGGAAAGGCTTCAGGGCTTCCAAGCTGATTTGAGAAACAACACATCAGCCATTTTATCTTACAGCAAGGCTCATGCATTTTGGATTCGGTAAATGAAAGTGTGGACCAGCCTTAGGGAGAGATTTCCGCTGTGAATTCACACTGAAGGAAAGAACACCCGATCCATAGGTGCCGATTCCCTGGGGCCTTGGGTGTCCCAGCACCCACAAAATTCCTCATGAAGGGCCGGGCACCCACAAATTTTGGTGCCAGGGCCATGCATGCTGCATGGCACCCCCCTGGGCACCCACAGTCGTGGGGCCAAGCTGGAACTCCTGACCCGATCCCACACTGTCTGAGAAAAGATTGGAGGTGGGCATGCCAGAACAATCCTTTTATACCACCTAGAGACTTTCTGAAGGGAATGAAAATTTCACTAGTTGTTAATAGCTTTTCATCTCCACAGTTGCCACAGAATCATTCCCAATAATGTTTCACATGCAGATGCAAAGATTACTTGATGGCCTGTTGTGGTGAAATGCAGGAAATGTGGAAAGTATGTGTATGAGGGAGCAGGGAGGGAAGAAGTGGTGCTTGACTTTTCCTGCAAAGTGACAGGAAAGGAAAAGAAGCTTTCTGGACAGACAGACAAACAAAAAACTAGACCATAATTGATAGGTCACTGGAAGGGAAAGAGAGAAAAAGGTGAAAGGAAAGAAGCCGGACTGGAACAAACAAATTTGCTTTACCAAATACCTCAGGTGCTTGGAATATCCTTTTTTTCGTCTGCAATTTAGTCCTCCAGAAACAGAGCAGGGGAAAAGGACACAGTACTGATGTCTGCCTATTCTGTCCTCATTATTGGGGATGAAATATTCTCCTCCATCAACCGTTGGCATGGTCTTTGAGGACACACAAGATTTTGCTCACCTGCCAAGCACTTTGACTTGAACTTCTTCATCCGCTCTGGTGACAAGTTGCGGAAGTTCAAACAGCACTTCAAATTTTGGCAGCACTGCAATGGAGAGAAGAAGAAGAAGAAGAAGAAGAAGAAGAAGAAGAAGAAGAAGAAGAAGAAGAAGAAGAAGAGCAGTGAGGGATGCTTTAAAAAGAAGAAGAAGAAGAATTGGAATAGCAGATTGCTAAAAACACCAAGACCAATAGTTCTGGGGTAATTGCAATTGGATTAAAAGATACGAGAGGAGAACGTTAACTCCAGCAAGTGCTGCTGTCTGGTCAGATTTTGCTTCTGCAGCGTATTTTGATTTTAAAAGCAAATTAACAAAACTCCAAACCAGAAGAGATCCTCTGTATGGATCTTGCATATCATATCTTGCTTGACCCTAAACTGAACTTAAAATGCACACACCTATAGATGTAGGTGCTTTAATTTAGCAGGTGGGTGGAAGGAAAAGGAGGCATTGTTTTGCCTTCCTTCAGGGTCATTTTTTAGCATTATATTATCATAGCCAGCTGGAGATGCAATAAGGTTTTGACCTAACTTTGATCTTGTTTTTCCTCTGTGACATGTGGGATGGTTGCAGAGTGACAGGTGTCAAATTAGTATGCATTTCTTCACCAACTGTGTTCACTGGGACATTGCATGAGATGCATTTGTGAGCCAGTACAGTGCTTAGAGTGTTTGATAAGGACCAAGGATACCAGACTTGAACCCACCCCCAAACTCCGCCATGGGTGGGTGACTTTGGACCAATTGTCGCCTCTCAGCCTAACCTACCTCACAGGACTATACAGTCATACCTCGGGTTGAATATGCTTCATGTTGAGCGCATTTGAGTTGCGCTCCACGGCAACCCAGAAGTAACGGAGTGTGTTACTTCCGGGTTTCGCTGCTCGTGCATGCGCAGATGCTCAAAATGACGTCACACGCATACACAGAAGCGGCGAAAAGCAACGTGCGTGTGCGCAGACATGCTGTCGCTAGTTACATTTGCTTCTGGATGTGAACGGGCCTCCGGAACGGATCCTGTTCGTATCCAGAGATACCACTGTATATGCTACCTTGAGCTCATTGAATGAAAGGTAGGATATAAATGTAGCTCTCTCTCTCTCTCTCTCTCTGTCTGTCTGTCTCTCTTTAAAATCAGCACCTCACATTTCTACCTCCTCCCAGATCTTTTCTCTAGAACATCACTGCTGCATTTTGTTCCAGGAAAGACAGCAACATATTGAAGAGCTAGTAACCATTCACAATGTCTAGACAGAATTAGCATGGGGAATGAGCATGTGCACAGGGCAACACAAGCAGGAGCCCCCCTGACCCCCCCTCCACAGTTGTATAGTAAGCCCTCAACTTATGGCGGGGGTTATGTTCCAGTGATCAGCCCGAAACCAAAATCACATCTAGTCAAAATACATTGGGTTCAATGGTGGGTGAGATCACCAAAGTCTTTTCCCCCGGACACCTGCCCCCTTTCTGCTCCCCCCCCATTTTATTTTTTTGCCAAGCACATAAAGCTGGATGTGCAAAAGCTAAATGTGTGTAAGTTGCAGGCTTACTGTACAGGCATGAGTCTTTTCTGCAGATGACCTAACGACCAATGTGTAGAGATCCCTGCTGTTCTGTTTGCTTTCTGCATTTTGAACAGCTGAAAATGGCAGTATTGAAAGGGACTTCAGGGCAGGCAAATCTCTCTTCCTTTCAGAAGCGCCAAGTTCACACACATCGGAAAGAAGCCATGAGGCCTGATGTGGCCCTCCACCAGCATGGGGGCCCACTACCACAGCAGATGGCCCCATGTATATGAGCAATCTATCCGGAAGATATTTGTATTCTGAGGAGTTGCTGATACGAATGACGTTATGGGCGCCCTGCCAGCCAGCTGTTGACCTTTCTTCCAAGTAGCTTCTAATTCCTGCCACACATCTTGGAGAGCAGTCAGCAAAAACCATCCAAGCCTTGCCCCGCTTTCTCTCCCATTCCTGCTGCCTCCAAGCATTTAAGCATGGCATTAGGAGTTGGCCCTCCAATCTCAGCTATCTCGGCTTCCCAAGACACCGGCGGGGTTAGCTGGTTCAAGACTTGAGCCACTGGCCCCCAAGCATCTGTGCTAGGCCAACCACAGAGGTGGCTCTGACTACCCTTTCCTTGCTTAGAGTAATTTCTTCTCCCACAAAAGGGCATTACTCCTGAATCCTGCCGACATGGGGCCTTCCGCCACAGCAGGGAGGGACGATGGGGCCCTCTGCTGCTGTGGGGAGGCCCGACGGGGCTCAGCCACTCAAGATTGGAAGGACTTAGGCCCATCCCCAGATACTTTGGGGTAGGGCTGAGCTGTCCTCAGCCCCATAAACTTGGAACCTAACAATAACAATAACAATTTATTATTTATATGCTACCCATCTGACTGGGTTGCCCCAGCCACTCTGGGCTTCTCCCCACAAAGTATTAAAAGCACAACGAAACATCAACCATTAAAAACTTCCCTGAACATATGCTTCCTTTTATTCTTAGAACGATTCTCACAAGCCACGTGGTCTTCCCCAGTAACTTACCATATTCCTCCACAGTGAATACTTTCCTATTTCTGTAGTCCTCTCCCATTTTGAAGGTGTACGATCCCAGGGCTGCTTCCGAGGCCAGAGGGAAAGACAGATCCACAATGCCATGGTGAGGCTTCACGTCCACCCATTGGCCTATCCGGTTCCCATTAGGATCCTGGGATAAGACCAAAAGGACTGTGAGGTTCGTCCCCTTGGCTGCAGCAATAGCAATGTTCATATAACCAGATGAACCACATCCTGAAGGAGGCTGGGTTATCCCAAGAAATGCTCTTGCCTGAGCTCCCGTCCCTGCAAACCGTGAGCAGGAGCTGACTAGACTGGCAGTACAGTCATACCTTAGTTCTCGAACGGAATCTGTTCCGGAAGTCCGTTTGACTTCCAGAAATGTTTGAAAACCAAAGTGCGTCTTCCGATTGGCTGCAGGAGCTTCCTGCGCTCAACTGGAAGCTGCAGAAGCTGTGGCAGACTTTTGGGTTCCAAAGAATGTTCGCAAACTGGAACACTCACTTCTGGGTTTGCAGCATTTGAGAGCCAAAACATTTGAGTCGCAAGGCGTTCGACAACCAAGGTATGACTGTAGAGTCACAAAGATGACAGGACAGTCCTCTATGGCAGCAGTCTTCAACTTTTTCCAACCTGAGACCCACCTTAGTCCTAAGCTGCATCTGGGGTAGGGATAAAGGAATCCTCTCAATTTCTAATTTTCCCCAGTCTTAAATTCAGTTCTCGACATTTTCACATTAGATGATGGGGATGATTTTAAAGCCCTTGTGGAAATTTATCGGCATCTTGGTGCAAGTTTCTCCACACATGCACACTTTGGCAAAGCAATTTCTCCTAATGGAATGGATTTGTCTCCATTTGCACCCTTTGGCGTAGCCCAGGGGTGGCAGAGAGAGGCAGCTGCCCCCCAATAAATAAATAAATGCATAGCTGAGTTCCTTCCCTCCCCTAACAAAAGGCTTGCTTCCCTTAACAAAAGTCTTGCCCCCCCCAACAAAAATCCTGGCTACACCCATGTCTGCACCATATAATTGTTGTACAAAATTGGGGGGGTGGTCTTTACAGCCCAACTCCCCAAGGGGCTCAGAGTCCCCTAAGTCCAGAGAAGAAGGCATGGAGGCTATAACCAGCAGAAGAAAAGCAAGGCAGATGTTTATTTTTTTCTGTTGCAGTGGAGTCCCCCCAGTGGCGTAGCGTGGGGGGTGCCAGGGGTGCCGGCTGCACCGGGCGCAACATCTGGGGGGGGCGAGTCCAGAGGGAAGGGACAAGTTCCTTCCTCCGCCGGGCTCCCCGCCGCCACCGCCAGCCTTGCGCCCTAGCGCGCGCGCCCCCCGCCGCCGCTGCGGCTGCGCTCCACTCACTGCTCGCAGGAGGAGCAGCCGCTGCAGCAGCGCCGACGCCTGGCCGGGCACGGGCAGCCTCCGCACCCCGCCGCTGCCGCCATCCCCTCGGCCCAGCCACAGGCGGTGGCTGCCGCACCAGCCGCAACATCTGGGGGGCGCTCGCTCGCACTCGAGTGCTAAAATCCACGGGTTAGGGGGCGCAAATTACTTGCCTTGCCCTGGGTGCTGACAACCCACGCTACGCCACTGAGTCCCCCTACCCCTGTATAACACATTCAAAGCAGTATCATGCCGCTATGGCTTCCCCCAAGGAATCCTGGGAACCGTCATTTGTTAAGGGTGCTGAGAGTCCTTATGAGATCCCCTTATTCCCCTCGCAGAGCTACCATTCCCAGAGTCATTTAACAGGCAATCTCTCTTCCCAGGAGACACCCTCTTCCATCCTCGTCTTGCAGCCCAAAGAGACAGATTTCTTTCTCTTCCCTTCTGCCTTGGTCCCTCCCCTTCCTCCTGCTGCCAGAGCCAAGTGTGTATGACTGAATTCATGCTAATAATATGCATGTATGATGCAGGTGCACTGTATTTGCATTTCAAATGACACTTCCACGGTTATCAATGGAATCTTCCCTTGAAAACCAAAAAGTGGCTTTGGGGAGGTGTTTTCTTTTATTGGAACTTGGCAGGGTGACAAAGTTAAATCCCAACTTCCTGCCTCCATCCTCACAGTCCTGAGGCTGCCATTTATATAGTAAAAATGTACATTTTGATTGCATTCAGGCAATTAATATCACATTTAGTATGCAATAGTTTGGGGGCCAATTCAGAAAGGCAATTGGCATCTGTCCAGCAGCCTCTTCAAGCCAAAACTATAGTTCCTAGGTTTACAATTGCAACCATATTACTTTAAATGTGTAGTGTAGACACGCCCTGATGTTCAAGTGGTCTCGGAGGACAGGATGGGAACAGAAGGAAAACATCACAACCAATCCTAGTTATCGGCACTTACTCTCAGCTCTAGCAAAGGGATCTGCAAATGACAAGAGAGAAGGACAATGTCAGTGTCAATGAGGAACAGAGCAGCTTCCAGGTCCCCCAGCGTTCTGTAAAACCAGCCAAGGAAATGACAGTTCTGTCCTGCCTGCACTCTCGAACTGACATTACTAGCAGCGTGATAAGATAGCAATTGCAACCCATCTGTGGGCTATAGGAAATGAAGCTGGGTCAGCTGTTTGCCTTGCTTGCCAATCTTCAGAATTCTAGAATTCCAATTCTAGAATTGGAAGGGACCCTAAGGGTCATTTAGGGTCACCTGCAATGGAAGAATCTCAGCTAAAGCATCCATAACAGATGGCCATCCAAACTCTGCTTAAAAACCTACAAGGAAGGAGAGTCCACCACCGCCCAAGGGAGACCATACCTGCCCCTACAGACCTACGTATGTGGAAACATCTGTTCTAGCACCAGCCCCCATCATGCTGATATTGATCATGTGATCACTTAGAGGGCATGTAAAGAAAGGGTTCTGGTTGGTGGATGCACCACACAAGTCCCACTATCCGAACTCAGGAAATCGTTTTTTAGGCAAGCGTTCACATAACAAGTTGACGATTTGATTCCTATGGGGAAATTTCCAATGCGTGAAATATTGACCCCAAAATGAAAGGGGAAAATAGGAAAACCCTTGGAAACCTTGCAAAAGATAAAGAAGGGGGGGGGGGGGAAATCCTTTCCCCTTCATTCCACCATGGTTTATGGTGAAACGGCTGTTGTGAACCAGCAAAACACAAAAAAGTAAGGCTTGTTTAAGGCTGCTTATTTGTTTACAGCACTACACGCAGGTCTGGCTGTTCAGATATCTCAGGGGTGGCCAACTCTCAAGAGACTGTGATCTACTCACAGAGTTAAAAACTGGCAGTGATCAAAAGCCTCATTTGGGGGGGGGGGTTGAGGGCAAAAATGTTGACCTTGTTTTAGCTTTTTTGGGGGGTGCCAGTGATCTGCCAGTGATCTACCACAGATATCCAGTGATCTACCTGTTGGACGTGCCTGAGATATCTGAATCTGCAGTTTGTAGAGTGAAGTTTGTGTACTAATTCCTCATGTTTCATCACCACTGCAATGCTCCTCAGTGCATTTTAATACAGAGCTAATGTCCCGCAGAAACTCTGGGCCCAATTCACAAGTGAATGGAAGCATGAGAAACTCCTAAAGATGTCCCCCCACTTGAGAAATAACAAAGTATTTGTCTCTGGGTCCAGTAAGGAGACCTTCCTGGGCTTATGACATTTTGTGGAATTGATAGTCTGTGATGATAATAAGAGACCAATACGTACAGATTTATCGCGGGCCTTAAATTGATCATCAAGCTGCACAATTCGAAGTTTTACTGAAGGGGGAAAACAAACAAACAAACAGAGAGATTATTTGTTTCTGGTTTTTGTTGTAGCTCCCACATACTTCCTTCAATGTTGTTGCATTTTAAAACCAAGGACTAGATTTCCACCACCTGCTGAATTAGCAAGGCAAATTGTTGATGTCAACTTATTATTGTATGCAAATCTGTAGAGCATCTGGGCTCTTGAAAGGCACTCGGCTTTGGTTTAATAGCTTAGTTCTTGGAACACTGAGTTTGCTTATTTGATTCCTATTTGCCGGGAACACCGTTCCATCCCCAAAGATGGGACAGAAGCTGCAGTCATCCTCCCGGTTCCATGGCCACTCCGACACCCACCTCTCTCTCCAGGCTTGTAAAAGGGCTTGTCTAGATTCATCAGGTTAATTGTGGGAGAGTTCTTGACTTGCACCTTCTTGGAACCCTTAAAGCTCATGCTGTCACCCTGTAGGACTAGGATTTGAACACGGGCCATTTCTCCTTCCTTCACAGTGCCAAAGAGAAAAGCAAATCAGGTTCTAGCAGGAGGACCGAGAACAGAAAAGTATTTTGCAGTAGAGAGGGTATGTCTCAAAAACTACTCCTTGCTCTTCTACCAACTTCGCTCTCCCCTAGGGATCAGGGAGTCAACACCACACACACACACACTTCCATTTATTACTCCCCCTCCCAATACATACACATCCCCTTCTCTCTCTTTGCATGTCCATCTTGGTTTTCTCTTTCATCCATGTTCTCTCAGTACAGTTCCACCTCCACCCGCTTCTCTATCCCCTTCTCTTCTCTTCCTCTTAAGTCATTCCCCCCTTCCTCTCTAATTTAAATTCTCCCAGTGCCAAGGGTGCATGAAAGAAAGGGAATGATTGGGAAATGCAAGACTTACCAATGGAATGTAGTAGCTCTCTGTTTTCCGGGCAACAAAGGCTGGTACCTGAAGAGGGCAAGATGGAGGTGTGGGAATGTTAAGGATAGTAGGAAATGATATACTGAATAGATATTATCCTTACTTCACTCATGCTAGTGAAGATAATGTGAAACAGACTACACACGTGAAATGGATTTTATATTTATAAGATGTAACTGTTTGTAAGGAAGAAAAAGCAGTTGATTGTAAGAGTGGCAAGTGAAGGATGACAACTGGACATTAAATAAGAAATGATGCAGCTACGGGAGGAAATGATCGACATATGTTTGCTACAGGAGCAGGAAACCTGATTTTAAGAAATTGTATTAAATTTAAGTAATTCGGTTTGATTTGTAATAATTTGGAAAATTAATAAAAATAATTTGAAAAAAAGATAATGTGAAAGAGAGCTCCCTTTGTTGCAGGGGTGTGGCCATGCAGATATCACTGGGCTACAACTTCCATCATCCCTAATCATTATCCATACTAATTGAGGCAGACGGGAGCTGGAAGCCATTGAGTTGCTCGCAATGTATGAAACTTGCCTGGAAGCTGCTGCATTCATAGGTCCCTGGTTTCTCCACATCCTTCTCGAGCAGGGTGTGGTTCTGCAACGTCATCTCTAATGTTATTTTCACATGGACTGTCTCCAAGAGATTGCTCAGAAGCACACAGAACTCTTCGGTATCCGGATGGTGAATGACTGCCGGGAAGGTCAATAGATAGTGGCTGTAAGAGAAGAAGAAAGGACCATTGAAGAAGTCACTCTTGGCCTTTAGAGAAGCAGCTAAAAGGGCACTCACCTGTTGCTTTCTGGGGCAGGGATGGTCAACTGGCCGCCTGCAAATCACATTCATATACCTGTCAGATTTTAATTGGCTTACCCCTCTCTTTGCCATACAAAGAAGAAGCTTGTTATTTGGAATACACTCAACTGTTTGGGAAATGAGAAGCTACTGTTGGGGGACCCCAAGGGCCCCAATATGTGATAATGTGGACCCCCGAGTGTGACTGTTAAAAGGGAACTTATAGTATTTAGATCCCATCTTTCCTCCCAAAGGAGCCCAGAACAGCAAACTCATCCATAAAATAATATAGTTTTAAAAACCAGTTTTTAAAAAATCTTCTAAAAGCACTTAACATTTTCTTTAACAGTTAAGAACTTAAAGGGGAAAAAAACTACACATATACAACCACTGACTCTCACAGCTAATAATATCACAGTGGGCAAATCTTTCAGCCACCGTATGCCTAGGGAATGTTTTTAGATTCTTCCTGGAGGTTAAGAATGAGCAAGACTAGAGAGGGCATTCCACAAAGTGAGAACCACCACCAGGAGGGAACTTATAGTCGCCTATCGCTTTGAGGCTCACTGGAAGGACAGATCGTGAAGCTGAGGCTCTAATACTTTGGCCACCTCATGAGAAGAGAAGACTCCCTGGAAAAGACCCTGATGTTGGGAAAGATGGAGGGCACAAGGAGAAGGGGACGACAGAGGACGAGATGGTTGGATAGTGTTCTCGAAGTTACCAGCATGAGTTTGACCAAACTGCGGGAGGCAGTGGAAGACAGGAGTGCCTGGTGTGCTCTGGTCCATGGGGTCACAAAGAGTCGGACACGACTAAATGACTAAACAACAACAACAACATCGCTTTGAGGAACTGCTGAGAATCCCTTTCACTTTGCGAGCGCCCATCGCCCCAATGGGGCAGAGAACAGCTAAAATCCTTGTCATGCTAGCACACAAATACATGGTACAGAGCAGAAAGCACAATAAGCGTTTGCAACAGATCATCCAAGGACATGCAGACACTGCAAATGTTGAATGTATCTAGAAATGAATAAAGCTATATGCCAGGATGCTAAGGCTGAGCACAAGCGCACCAAGGTGAAATGTATCTAAATGTTTTTTTGGCCAGCAACAGCTTGCTTGCTTCTTTGAATGAGGTAATGAGAAATGTTTCTATACTCCGAGTAGGCTCAGGGGGACTGCTATTCTCACTTGTACCATTAACTACTCGTGTTTCTATTTTTTTTAAAAAATAAATTTTTATTGATTTTCCAACATAAATTTTAAACAATACACAACACAATACATAAACAAACAAACATATAAACACGTATAATTTCATGACCTCTTTTTCATTAACCCTATTTCACCGACTTCCCCATGCCTCCCTTTTCTGCATCCCTATTTAATAATTTTCTTCAGCAACCCCTCACTTCTATTAACTTTTAAACTCTTTTCCTTTCCTTCTTCTTTTACCCAATCATTTACAGCTGGAATCTTATTTTTTTACATTACATTACATTATAAAATTAATGAATGCTAAAATGTCAAGGGTAATGTAACTACTCGTGTTTCTATACAGTGGTACGTCGGGTTACAGACGCTTCAGGTTACAGACGCTTCAGGTTACAGACTCTGCTAACCCAGAAATAGTACCTCTGGTTAAGAACTTTGCTTCAGGATGAGAACAGAAATCGTGCTCCGACAGCATGGCAGCAGAGGGAGGCCCCATTAGCTAAAGTGGTACCTCAGGTTAAGAACAGTTTCAGGTTAAGAACGGACCTCCAGAACGAATTAAGTTCTTAATCCAAGGTACCACTGTACTCAGACTGCAGACCTAGAACATATATAGATCTATTTATACTGAGGCTGTAGATCTATAAAATCTGAACATTTATCTATGGATCTCTCATCCCAGCAGGAGGACTGGATGGTGCACAGCAGCAGCCATTTCAATTTTCCTGTCATGGGTGTTGGTAGGTGGGGTGGCCCAGGAGAGGGGGCCTTGCTGCCTTTGCATGTGGTAGCGGGCAAGGACTCTTTGAGGGTGAGGTACCCGTAAGTGGCACCTCCAAGGTCTGGCACCAGCCTTGCTCCAAAAAGTAATGGGAAAAGCCCAGGGGAGCCCAGGGAAACAATTTGATGATGATATTCCTCAGAAGAAAAATGAAAACAAAGCGTAGCAATTTCATAATAATCACCCAAGACGACAATAATTCTGTTTTAATATGTTCTGGAAGCTGCCTGGAGCGGCTGGGGAAACCCAGCCACATGGGCGGGGTATAAATAATAAAATTATTATTATTATTAAGAAGAGCCCTACTGTGGCAAATCAAAAGCCCCTCCAGACCAGCACCCTGTTCTCACAGGAGCCAACTAGATGCCTGGAAGAAGCACCTGAGCACCACAGCATTCTCTCCAATTGTAATCCCCAGCAAGTGATATTTAGAGGAAGACTCACATCCCACTTAAAAATCTGCCCAGGAAATAGAAATGAAAAATAAACATCTTACGGGTCTGAAATGACTGGAGCTGTGAGTGAGAGCAGAGCCAGGGCCCAGAGGAACATAGCTGCCCCCATAGTTGGAGCTGCGATGGGCAGCAGATCTCCGTTGGTGCTCAGAACAGCCAGCGCTGGTGTAGAGACCTAAATAGTCGCCCAGAGATTCCTCTGTTCACCCACGAGGCGCATGAACTTAATTTCATCTGAGTCAATATTGACTCTCCTCCTCCTCAGAGTAAACACCATATGTCCCTGAGGCTCCTCCCTTCAACTCCAGGGAGATGGCTGCGACTGTTCAGATGAAAGAGAGACCACTCACTCCTTGCCAGCCTTCAAGGCAAACTGAGAAGGAATTAGAAATGGTGTGAACCAGAATCTGTTGTCTTTGTCCATGGAGACAAGACAACAGATTGTCTTGTCTTTTCCCAGCAGTGATGTATGGAAGTGAGAGCTGGACCATAAAGAAGGCTGATCGCCGAAGAATTGATGCTTTTGAATTATGGTCCTGGAGGAGACTCTTGAGAGTCCCATGGACTGCAAGAAGATCAAACCTCTCCATTCTTAAGGAAATCAGCCCTGAGTGCTCACTGGAAGGACAGACCCTGAAGCTGAGGCTCCAGTACTTTGGCCACCTCATGAGAAGAGAAGACTCCCTGGAAAAGACCCTGATGTTGGGAAAGATTGAGGGCACAAGGAGAAGGGGACGACAGAGGACGAGATGGTTGGACAGTGTTCTCGAAGCTACCAGCATGAGTTTGACCAAACTGCGGGAGGCAGTGGAAGACAGGAGTGCCTGGTGTGCTCTGGTCCAGGGGGTCATGAAGAGTCGGACACGACTAAACGACTAAACAACAACTTCGAACCATAATCTAAGGAGGGCCAACCAAATGGCAACACATATATACCTGTTTCCCCAGGCCTACAGTGTTTCTGTGATTTCATCACCCGGTGAGGGAATAGATATTCAGAAACCAAGAATCATCCTATTGAGATATATGATGTGTTCAATGGCTAGATAGGGCTTGGATAACTGTGGGAAATCCTTGGAGGCGTGGGAATCAAAAGGGTAGGGCAATATGTTCATAGAATCATAGAATTATAGAGGTGGAAGGGACCCCATCTAGTCCAACTCCCTGCAATGCAGGAATTTCAGCTAAAGCATCTATGACAGATGGCCAAATGTCCTTCAGACTCCAAAAATGCTATCCATATTTCCTTTTGGGAGCTTTTTTTTTTTTTTTTTTTAAAAAAATAACTAAAAGATACCCTGGCTTGCAGGAGTGCTACCCAGAACTGATAGAACTTACTTGGCTAAGCAGACAACAACTCCTGCACAAGCTCTGCTATCTCATTTTATTTAGAACTCTTGCAAAATGTGTGCTCAAGATACGGTCTGTGTAGTTTGGATGCAAACCCCCCACTATTTCCCCATCCCCTCTGGGTGGAGAAACCAATAAAGAATGAGCTCAGGCTACGTGGTTTGCATACTGCAAGGACTGGATGTGCTGAATAATAGTTTCAGGCCCCCTCAGCTGGCTTGTTTGTACTCTGCCTCCTGTCAGGAAGGAGGCTGCCAGATGGACTGATTGATTATGACACTGCATGTACGTGTGCCTTGAATGATACGGAATAGATTCAAAGTGAACTTTATACATGCTAAGAAGGACAGGTAAACATGGAGGGAGAGCGATCTGTGGGTCAGTGACTGGACAGACTACCTATAGTACATTGAGATTGGCATCAGCTATTGAACAGTTATTGAACTACTAGGCTACTAGAACTTAAGTGATGAAGCAATTGCAAACTATAAGGTTTTATATAAACCTGTGGAGGGAATAGTCAACCAAAGGTATCTGATAGAAGAAAGCACCACAGAAGCAATTCAAGTTTCTGTTTATTTTCCGAACTAGAGTTCCACTGCATGGTTCATGTTGTAAAAGACAGGGCCACTTTTTCCCCAAACGGTTCCCAGCTCCTTAAGTTTGGTTCGTTTGAATTCCTTTTCTTTCTCATCCTGTGCCTGTTGCACCATAGGAATTTCTCCATCTAAACCAAGAAGAAGAGGAAGAAATGTAAGTTTTCTTCAATATGGAATCCAGAGTGGGAGATGCAGGAATGGATCCTTTTAGGGCACATAGAAGTCACATTTCTTCTCCTGGAATAGGGAGGGGAACATAATAAATTCGGATAGGTTTTCCCTTCTGCCTACTAGTCTGAAGGAAAAGGCCTTATATATCTGTGAAATCTGCATCCACTATATGAAATGCAAATTAGCCTAGTATAAATAAAGAAGTTCATTGTTAGCATCACAGAGCATTTTAGACATAGGGCTTGTCCATACCTCCATTTGCCCCACCGATTACCCTTGGGAAAACCTGATCTTTAGAGGTGAGTCAGAACAAACAGCAATGGGGTTTTCTGCGGATTGCTGTTTGTTCCGATTTAGCACTAAAGAGTGGACTTTCCAGGGGAAAATGGCGGGGGAAAGGTTATATGCTATAGAGGCCTAAAGCATAGGTGTCTGACTTCAGGCCTATGCATGACTCACCTCAGTAGCAGGGGTCTTCATATTCCACTGTGGACTGTTCATCTGAAAGAAATTAAAGCAGATCATTAAACTCAGCACTGGCCACAATCATGATATCCTCACTTCCTGATGCCTCTTTTCATTCTTCCATAGAACCACAGAATTGTAGAGTTGGAAGAGATCCTGGGGGCCATCTAGTCCAACCCTCTGCAATGCAGAAAGGCAATATAAAGCAACTAGTTGGAGAGACCCATGATAATTCTTGGTGGGACACTTGCCATTTTACAGCCCATTCACTTAGGTCCTTTCGGAGCTCTTCACAATCCGTTTTTGCTTTAATAACCCTCAACAATTTAGTACCACCAGCAAAACTTGGCCATCTCACTGCTCACTTCCAACTCTAGATCGTTCGTGAACAAGTTAAGAACCACAGGCCCCAATACCGAACCTTGAGGGACTCTGTTTCCCACATCCCTCCAGCAGGAGAACTGTCTATTTTTTCCTACACTCTGCTTCCTGCTACTTTAGCCACTTCCTGACACATATTTTTGTTTGAAGATCAGCAGTTTCACATTTGAGTTCTTTGAGAACTCTTGGATGGAGACCACCCAGACCGAAGAATTTGCCAGTTGCTATTCCATCTATTAGGCCTAGAACATTGTTGGCTTTCCATCAACCATATGATTCCAAACTGGAACTTAGACTTCATAACGTGTGGTCTCCCTAAGCTGAAGGCACCTATGATGGCCCACAAATTTTTGCTGATTGACTGAGACTGTAAATACAGGGTGATTACAGAACACCTGAAGGCCACAGTACATAGATGGTGGGCTATATTTGGCTGGACAGGTCACAAGCTGCACAGACTTGTGAGAAACACAATGAATTAAAAATGCTACTATTTTTCAACATGAGGAAGAACCTACCTGGCTGATAATAGTCATAGACTTTGACAGCTGCTGGCTTCAGGTCCTTCACTGGAATGTCTTGGCTCATGGCCAAGGTATATGTTTGCCTCTCCTTTCCTAGCTGAGAGAAAGACTTTGGATGTAAAGAGAAGTTGAGGACAAGGTGGAGTTGAGGTCAATACTAAATGGTTAGGGCATCCTGCGATCACCTCCATTGGAGGTGAAACTGCAGAAACAAATATGCTGGCTGCTTAGATAAGATAGTTTCTGCATGAGAACAGAGTAACAGAAAATCCATGGCTCTAGTTTCAGAGGACATCTGTTTGAATTGTTGTTGTTGTTGTATATTTATTTATTTATTTATAACCGGCCTTTTTCCTCGACGGAGACTCAAGGTGGCTTACAGATAAAAACAAGATTCACTAAAAACATCATAAAAAACAATTAAACATTAATAGAATAATAACAGATTTTATATATAATAGACTGCTCCTACAGTCTGTCCATGACAGAGCACAGGGCCAAAAGCCACACATTTATTTTTTGTTCCGAGCAGTGCTGTGGGTCAGCTGGCTCACACCAGAGCATGGGAGCAAAAAACAGATGGAAAAGTTACCTTGATCCGCATTTCGCTGCTCTTCTTCCTCCTTCCGTTGTGACAATTTAATGAATTATTAATTAGATCAATAATTAAATTGACAATTTAAACAACTCTCTTTATTAACAGGCCTGGATTGTTCTCATAAGAATGCTGCAAGCAGAAGTGGAAATTCGAGAAAGTGCTGTTTACTTGGCAAGCTGGACCTGTTGAAATGCCCTTTTCTGTTACCATTGGTCTCCTTTTTTGCCTGGCGAGGCGACTTGTGATGGGGGCCACTACAATGCAGCAGTGCCACTGGCCCAGTTGTCGAATGATGTGTGTGCTTGCCTGTTACAAAGCTGTGTTTCTTTTCCCCGTACTGACCTGGTCCAGGTAGATTGTGAGATGCTCCTCCCCAATCTCGACTCTTTTCACAAGGGGCTGTTGCTTAAGCTGGGGATACAGAGCGGAAGAATTAAGGCTTCCTTTCCAACATGCCACCAGTTTTGTCACCAAAGGGAGGTTTCGTAGGTCTTTCGTTGCTTGCATTGTTTGAGCAATAACTGGCAAATCTTTGAAAGAAGGTGATCAGGAATTATGTCCCTTGCAAAATCGTATATTTTGATATCCCTCTGCAAGCAATCTGTGCAGACCCTTGGTAAGAGGGATCTCTCTCTCTCTCAGCAGCCCACTAAGTAGAGGAACAGGTGAGTATGTGTGTGTGTGAGAGAGAGAATGGCAGGTAGCAGAAAGAACGTGAGAGAAGAGGAGTCAGAAAAAGAGAGAAAATGGAAAGCCCCACCCATTTTTGACCCTGTACCAGGCCCAGCCTATTGTTGGCTTCAGTCCTATCTGCAATAAATTGTCCCTGTTGTCCACCCCTCCTCCTCCTGTTCAATACATTATTTGGAACCTGTTATGAAGGTCGGCGGTTCGAATCCCCGCAACGGGGTGAGCTCCCGTTGCTCTGTCCCAGCTCCTGCCAACCTAGCAGTTCGAAAGCCCGTCAAAGTGCAAGTAGAGAAATAGGAACCGCTCCGGCGGGAAGGTAAACGGTGTTTCCGTGTGCTGCTCTGGTTTGCCAGAAGCGGCTTAGTCATGCTGGCCACATGACCTGTACAGAAGCTGTACGTCGGCTCCCTCGGCCAATAAAGCAAGATGAGCGCCGCAACCCCAGAGTTGGCCACGACTGGACCTAATGGTCAGGGGTCCCTTTACCTTTACCTATGTTCATCGAGAGGGACTTTGTCTTTCTAAACTGATTTCTGTCACATAGGGGAGGAAAGAGACAGAGGGATGGAAGGATCTATCAGTTTTGGTTCTCTCTGTTTCTCATTTTTCCAATCTTAAATTCAGTTCTCACATTTTGCAGCTATTTGCAGATTTTAGAAAAAATAATTTAAAAATCCTCACGAAAATTCACCAGCATTTTGGTATGAATTTCTCCTAATAAACACGTTTTACACAGTTTTGACTCATGTACACATTTTTGCAAGCAGCTTTCCCTGATACAATGCATTCTTGTATGTTATTTTCAGTAACATCTTCATTTTTAGGCACGCTTTCCTGTACAATGTGCAGTTTGTAAACTTTGGTTGGAGGGAGAACTGCATCGCAAAATTCAGATGTGCAATTTTTGAAGAACAGCTGATAAAGGAGTTCCTAAGAAGGATAGAGTTTGCAGCTGCAACGGTGTCAATATAAGACATAACTCATGTACTCCTTGAATGACCTTTTTATAATGACCTTAGAAACAATTACATCCACCCATTGTTAAGATTGCAGGATGTCTCTTGCAAAGACCTGTTTTTTGTTGTCTGATTTAGAAAAGAATATATATTTTAGAATGTCCAATTTTCTTGCCAAGGCTTTACAAATTCATGTAATAAAATTTAAAGGGGAAATGGGAAATCATTTATCCTGTAAAGGTCAGGGAGTAGAAATGTAAACCACTATTATTAGTATCATTCTTGTTATTATTATTTTTATATCTGTGATGGCTGCTCGCTAAACACAATAAATTGAACTGAACTGAAGAATAACTGCCTTCCGGTCCACATATTTTTTGGGGAAAGTGGATATTTAATAGGATTTGATTTTGAATGTGTACTGAATCAAATTTCTCCTCCATCCCCAGACAAGAAGTACTTAAAAAGGTAACGGGACCCCTGACCATTAGGTCCAGTCGTGACCGACTCTGGGGTTGCGGTGCTCATCTCGATTTATTGGCCGAGGGAGCCGGCGTTTGTCCGCAGACAACTTCCGGGTCATGTGGCCAGCATGACTAAGCCGCTTCTGGTGAACCAGAGCAGCGCACGGAAACACTGTTTACCTTCTCACCAGAGCGGTACCTATTTATCTGCTTGCACTTTGTGCTTTCGAACTGCTAAGTTGGCAGGAGCAGGGACCGGGCAACGGGAGCTCACCCCGTCGTGGGGATTCGAACCGCCAACCTTCTGATCGGCAAGTCCTAGGCTCAGTGCTTTAACCCACAGCGCCACCAGCAAAATTGACTTACATCGTGGTTAGTTCCCTGGACAGGATGGAATCCAGACAACATCTTCACCTCTATCATGGCCATGTTGGAGGTGCCACGGCTGCCCACATAACTGTCAAGAGAAGAGGAAGAGTTGCACATAAGCCATTTCAAGTCCCAGCCACCAACTTCCCCATGGCACTGTTGACTCCTAGGGCACTTCCAGGCTGTCACTATTTTCAGGTGGGATTCAGTCCCTGGAACATGAGGGAGAACACTGTTGATGTGTGTGCAGCATCCACTCTTGGGTTTTCTTCTTTTAATAGACTTGTAGCAGAGTTTCCTTTTTAAATTGAGTATCTTTATTATTTACAAAAATCGACACTGGTTGAATACAAATAACACAATCATTTCCTCTTCCAGCCTAAGAGACCTAATGCTGACTTGCGCTCATTTTACACTGACCCTTATTGATCACATGCCCTTAATAAAGGGACCTGTTGCTGGGTAGATTTTTCTGTTGCCCAGCAACCTGTTTAAGATCAATTCTTCGAGTCTTTTTAGAATATTCCAACAAACGCTTCTCTTGACGCAGTGTCATCTAACCTTCCCGCAAGCAAATTAGAATGGGTGCTCATTAAATAGTCTAATCTATCTGCAAACAAATCAGGCTGAATGTTTAATAAGCAGGTCCTTCTAGAAGTGCCCTTACTCAAGAGACTCTCTCTCTCTCTCTCTCTCTCTCTCTCTCTCTCTCTCTATCTATCTGCAGAAAAACCAATTGACATTTCTTACAATTCGGTGGTACTATTATTATTTTAAAAATTATACCGCTCTTCACCCATAGATCTCAGGGTGGTTCACAACGTAAAATTGCAATATATAAAAAAAGCAAAATGCATAATGCTAGCACCTCTTAAGACATCCCATACCTCAGTGAGGTGAAAAATCCCCACCCCCGGCACCTCTCAGGTCAAACGGGGCTGCTCTACCAACCGCCATGGACTGAGACCCTGACTGGCTTTCCCCCTGCCCTCCGCAAGCTCTTCACAGTGGGTCACAGAGGATAATGCATCCAGCCCCTCTTCCTCAGCAGAGTGGCAAGGAGAGACCCAAAGGCGTTGGTAAGCAGCCAGCCTCCTCCTCCAGGCTCTTCTGTCCCCTCACCCCACCACCCATTCTCCCTGGGGGGACACGCCCTACCCAAGAGACTCTGGGGGATCAGAAAGGGGATTCCTGCCTACCACCGGTCTTCAAAAGGTGAAGATCAGAAAGAAAGATAATGAAAATAACAAAACAAACCAACAATCCCCCTCCCACAATACATTTAAAAGGCCACAGAATGTTAATCAGCCCAAGGCCTGGTTTGATTACAACCCAACCAAGATTTCTAGGTAAACGGTGCTCAATTTGAAGTGGAACCGATCATTACCAGCTGAACAAGTCTACATTCAGGGATATTTCTGCCCGGACACTGAGGTCCAGCGCCGAGGGCCTTCTGGCGGTTCCCTCACTGCAAGAAGCCAAGTTACAGGGAACCAGGCAGAGGGCCTTCTTGGTAGTGGCACCCGCCCTGTGGAACACCCTCCCACAAGATGTCAAAGAGAAAAACAACTACCAGACTTTTAGAAGACATCTGAAGGCAACCCTGTTTAGGGAAGCTTTTAATGTTTAATAGGTTATTGTATTTTGGTGTTCTGTTGGAAGCCGTCCAGAGTGGCTGGGGAAGCCCAACCAGATGGGTGGGGTATAAATAATAAATTATTATTATTGTTGTTATAGGCATACATGAATTTTGGCAAGCTCGCTGCCTCTCACCTTGCACTGATGTGAAGGGTCAGGAAGCGAGGGGCTGCCTCTTGTTCACATCCTTTCCCTACTGCTTTCACATCCAGGGTGAAGGTGTCTTCATTCTTCGAGGGAGGGATATTGTATCGCAAGACTGCCTGATATGGGACAGGCACCAAAAACACAACAGTTGTAGAGTTGCATAACGATAACATACAGTCTGACTGGGGCTCTCAAAAGCTCATGCCTTTTAGGAATGTTTTAGGGTCCTTGCATCTACCAGTCACTCATTTCCACCCCTCAGTCCATTAGGATAAATGCTTTTCGGATACCGTGAAATCCTTTATGATCTCAGGCAAGGGTCCCTCTCAGTTTCCTTAAATAACAAACCAGCATCTTTGCAAAGCTTTCTAATCAATGTGCGCCCATGTTTGAAAAGTTATTCTGTTTTTACCTACCTCTGCTTTTACTATATTTGTAGTTTTGAGTATACTGCATTAGGCACGCATAGAAATAAGAAAATTCCTTCCAGTAGCACCTCAGAGGCCAACTAAGTTTGTTATTGGTATGAACTTTCATGTGCATGCACATTCAGATACACTGAAACAGAAGTCACCAGATCCTTATATATAGTGAGAGGGTGGGGAGGGGTATTACTCAGAAGGGTGGTGGGAATGGGTGATTGGCTGATAGGTGTGGTAAACCTGTTGATGACTGTTAATGACTGCAATTGGTCTTACAGGAAAAAGCAAGGGGTAAGATGGCTAAAAATAGCTTTATCATGTATAATGAGATAAGAATCCAATGTCTCTATTCAGACCAGGTCTCTCCATGGTTTTAGGTTTGGTAATAAGTTGCAATTCAGCAACTTCTCTTTCCAGTCTATTTCTGGAAGACCAATTGCTGCCTTGCCTTCCTTGAAAAACCATCACTCACCTGGACATATCCACAGCCTTTGCCAGAGGCTTGCATGGCGTACTCCCCAGGTATGTCTGGGAGGGTAGCCTGCTGTAGAACCAACCGATTAGTGTCATCCACGTGGAATGACTGCTGGAAGGTCTTGTCAGATTTCACCGTTATCAATAGGTCTTCAGATCTAGTGTATGTGACTGCTCCATATTTCGCGAGGGCTTGGAGTGCAACCACTGTGTCCTGGGAAAGGAGAACAGTTGCAGTGTAGTAATAATAATAATAATTTATTTATACCCTGCCCAGCTGGCTGGGTTTCCAACAAAATATAAAAAATACATTAAAACATCAGTTATTAAAAACATCAATCATTAAAAACTTCCCTAAACAGGGCTGCCTTCAGATGTCTTCTAAAAGTCAGGGAGTTGTTTATTTCCTTGACATCTGATGGGAGGGCGTTCCACAGGGCGGGCGCCACTACCGAGAAGGCCCTCTGCTTGGTTCCCAGTAACCTCACTTCTCACAGTGAGGGAACCGCCAGAAGGCCCTCAGCGCTAGACCTCAGTGTCCGGGTTAAACTATGAGGGTGGAGACGCTCCTTCAGTTATACTGGGCCAAGGCTGTTTAGGGCTTTAAAGGTCAGCACCAACACTTTGAATTGTGCTCAGAAATGTAGTGGGAGGTCTTTCAGGATTGGTGTAATGTGGTTTTGGCAGCCACTCCCAGTCCCCAGTCTAGCTGCCGCATTCTGGATTAATTGTGGTTTCCGGGTCACCTACGAAGATAGCCCCATGTAGAGAATATTGCAGTAGTCTAAGTGGGAGATAACCAGAGCATGCACCACTCTGGTGAGACAGTCCGTGGGCAGGTAGGGTCTCAGTGGACTACACAGGGTCCAGTGCATTGCCTTGCGAGAGCAAGACTGGGTCTACCCACCCAGCTTTATCACCCTGCAGTAGGGCCAGCCTCTCAGGAACACTGGCGTTTTCTTAAAATGTATCCTGCAGAGGGATAATTTCTGTAGTGTATCTGGAAACACCTCGCTGGAAAACTCACTGGGGAAAGGGCTCAGGGGGAAACAGTTCTGCACCTAGTCCTAATGCCACTGCTTTAATCTGCTGCTCCATTGTGAACTGCCCTGGGATCTTCAGGCAAAGGACGGTGTACAAATTTTATAAATAACAATAATTATCTTTCAGTCTAACCCTCCTACCTAGCAGGGCTGTTGGAAATGGGATGAACTGCCACCTCCTTGGAGGATAGATGGACTTAAACTGTCATAAGTAAATCCTGAGTCTTTTGGAAGAGGGAATTTCAGCAGGTGCGGCTTGTTGTTAAGAGACAGCCAGATGTGGTGGGGAAAGTGATCTTTCAGAATATACAGGCTCCAGCTGTGAGAGAGGAAACATTACCTGAGTTGAGGCAAAGCCTCCGTAGGCATTCTGCTGCTTCGCCAGCCAGGCCACAATGTCTGTGGCCTTCTTGATATCCTCTTTGCTCACGTTTTGGGGTGAAAGCCTAGCCAGAAGCACATATGCTGTCACCTCCACACTCACAGACTCAGGCTGGGACCAAGGATTCTCGGTGGATGTTGGGGCAGTCCTTGGGCTCCAATAGATCTGCCCTCCTACCAAAAGAAAAATGAAACTTGTAAGCTTGGAAGAGGCAATCTGAGGTTGGTGAAATGGGTTTTGGGTTAAGGGCGAGCTCATGGCCTGTAGTTGCTCCTATGAACATGCACTGACACTGGGAAGCTGCGTTCAGGAATGGAATTTAAACCCACTCCTCAGCTAGGATTGAGCCAGGGTAAACTGTTAATGTTTCATTTTATTGAAATTTATTTTACTGAATCTTATTGAATATATTAGTCGCTTTATTTTGCACAGGGCAATCCAAAGCAGCTCAAAACCAGCCAGCCAGACCAACCAACACATCATCATCATCAAACCTTTTATTGACATCACATACAAACATCCATAGCAAACCAACTAACTCACATAGATACATTAAAATCAAGAGGAAAAAGAAATATATTTAAAATATCCCACCCACTTCTAAAAGGCCACAGATAGCTTAAGGCCAAAGACCTGGTTGTAGAGGAAAGCTTTTGCTTGGCACCTAAAGATATGTAGTAAAGGCGTCAGGTAAGCCTTTCAGGGGAGCATCCCATAAGTGGAGAGCCAACGAAGACATCACATGAAGGAGGCACACAAAGAAGGGTTAAAGATGATGATCACAGGCTCCTGCTCAGTTCACATGGGGAGAGGTAGTTCTTGAGGTAATGTGGTCTTGAGCCAGGATTGGGTTATATGCTCAAACCATCTTGCCAAGGGCAGCAGTGGGGGAAGCCGCTCAGGTGCCTGGGGCAGTGCACCCAGGGGTGAGGCGAGCCACCCATAGGGGTGGGGTGAGGGCAGGGCGCACTGCAGAGCCTCTGGAGTCTGCCTGCCTCCTCCCAATCAGCCGCCCTACAGCTGAGGGGGAGGCAGTGGGCGGACCATTTGGGGCAGCATGGAGCCTGTGCGTGCCCAAGCCACTGCGTCTCTCTCCCAGGAGAGACACATAGCTCTGGTGAGTGCCACTTGGCATTTTGTCACCCCCCCCAGTGGTGACACCCAGGGCGACTCGCACCCACTGCACCCTCCTTCCTCCGCCCCTGGCTACGGGGAGCAACTTGGCCGCTGAATTCTGCATCAGCTGAAGTTTCCGAAACGCCTTCAGAGGCAGCTCCCCTTCACCTCAGTGTCCGGGCTGAAAGATGGGGGTGGAGACACCCCTTAAAATATACTGGGCCAAGGCTATTTAGGAGTTTAAAGGTAAGCACTTTGAATTGTGCTCGGAATTAATAGGCTTATTTAATGTACAGTAAACAAAGTATCCAGCCGGTGAACAGAACACACTTTACTTAATATGTACTCAATATCAAGACAATTATACACAATATGTGATTCACCCACAGCTTTTTTCAGCTGGAACTTGCAAGAACTCAGTTCTCAGGCATTATAAGAGAACAAGGGAGGTGTTCGGATTGAGTTCTGGCACCTCTTTTTCTATAAAAATAGGACTGGACTCACCCCTACACATACACAATCTGAAATGGTGCATCGTACGAATTGTGTCTTGGATTTCAGTCTGAAGACAAACTATTAGACCATGATTGTTGACATCATATTCTCCTCAGTACCTGACTTGATGGCTTGCTGGTCTAGCTTGGTAAGCAACATTTGTCTCATGGCTACATCTCCAGCTAATGTGAAGACGTATGCCAACAATCCCTGCACATAAATATCTGTCGTGTCTGAGACAGTCGTTTTGAGATAGTCCAAGCCATTCTTCACCACTGGATCCTGGAAGAGAAAGAAACAAGTAGCAGGGCAAAGTGTTAAGAAGACCTGTCCTTGTAGCAGTGACTGAATATGATTGTGGGCCACTGGAAAGGTAAAACACCAGGCATGTTCACACCAGCTATTTCCTTAGGACAAAGCAGAATCCGCTGCACTGCACGAAACCCCAAGGGCAGTCACTAGTTAGAACTCCACTTCCTGGTCTCGTCCACACTTCCACTTCTCCTGGAACAAAAGTCAATGGGCAGAATTACCAATTGACGCTTGTCCAGCAGTAAGCAGCATGTTTCCCCAGGGGAAGCAGGAGGACAAACAAAGCGCCACTTGGAACCGTGCTTTCTAAGAAGAAGTGTCGACAAGCCCTCAGTTGTGATTGCAGACAGCAAAGTGAATTCTTCATTTAAAGGGAAGGCTTAGTGATGCTTTCCTTTCCTTTGTGCTTTCCAGTCATGGTCCATGCTTTACAACTTGTCTGAACACTCTCTCCCCCCCCCCAGCTTCAGAGCTTTCCTTGTGAAAATCCACTCTTTACTGCTGAATTGGAGCAAATGGCAATCTGCCGAAAACCCGAATTGCTGTTTGTTACGCTTCAGCTTTAAAGAGCGGACCTGTGCCCTGGAAAGGTAAGTGTGGACAAGCGTGGGGTGGCGCTTTCCTGGGGCGATGTCTGATCATTGCCTTAGCTTTTTATGAGAAAGAGCACGTCCAAATGTCAAGTCTGGAAACTCAATATTCCCGTTTTACGTGTATCCAGTCAGAAGAGACTTCAGGGAAGTGACTGGGTCCAATGATCTTGAAAGCAGTGTTTTGTTTTGTTTTGCTTTTAGCCATTGTAATTGGAGGGAGGAGGAGCATGCGTGGGGTGGGTTGCCCCGAGTTGTTGAGCTTTTTGGGGGGAAGGGTTGCTCAGAGTACTTAAGCTTCTTTTGGGGGGGCAGGCTTCCTTAGCTTTTAATTTTAGGGGAGGATGCAAAAGAATGGTCATCAGCCTGACCAGCGCTGCCACTCGGAAGCGTCACAATTACTTGCGCTTCCTGCCGAACGCAGCTTCCCGTGCTGCTGCTGCAGCAGAAGAGATCTAGCGCCGGGGGTGAAGGCATTCCTTTGACAATTTATTTAATCCCACTGTTAACCAGGAACACCCCCGATCAACCAGGAACACCCCGGGGAGCAACCTGGCGATCGTAGTCGACCAGTTGAACATGTCTGCTCTATGGCATCCAAGGAAGCGAAGCATTCAGCTCTTAGCCACTGCAAGCAAACTAACACCCTGCTGGTCAGGATTAAAACACAGCAAGGTCGCTCTCCCGCCCCCTCCCGGACCCACTCTATTTCAAGTTGCATTTGCGCTTTCTGTACACACACCAGAGAGGGGCTGGGGGTGTCTTTTCCTAATGCACACTACCCAGGTTCGTCAACTCCAAAAGAAATGGGGGGGGCTGACATCATGCACAACATCACAACGTCATGTTGGGGCATCACACATAACGTCACAATGTCGTCTGTGGCACCCGGACGTTGGACATGGTCCATGATACATGGACTCAGTCTGACCCTTATGTTTCCCCTCCTCTTATGGTTTTGATCTATGGGCTACTTTTAAAATGAGTCTGAATTTTAAATTGCATTTTAACCTGTATTTTGAATTGGGTTTTTCCCCCTATTATGTTTTTACTGTAATTTTACTGGTGTTAGCCACCCTGAGCCTGGCTCTGACCGGGGAGGGCAGGGTATAAATTATTATTATTATTATTATTATTATTATTATTATTATTATTATTAGAGACATCTGGGTGTCGTGCGGCAGCTCAGCTTCCATGGCTGGCGTCTCCTCCTCCTCCTCCTCACGCAGTGGTCATGGGCCAACATGGCGTCCAGCATTCAAAAACCTCCTCAGCTTGTATTAACTAGCCACACACAAGGCATGCAAGCTCCACCCCCCAGTCGTTCTTAGACTTCTTATTGGGTGAGCAACACAGCCAAGCAACACAGTTGGAGCCTCCCTCCTCCCTGGCCGGCAGGGAGGGAGGGAGAGGAGCTGCTTCCTTTGAAATTTAAGGGGCATCATTTAAGGGACATTTAAGGGACATCCATCAATAAGGGACAGCAGCAGGACATGGTGCTGAAATAAGAGACTGTCCCTTCAAATAAGGGTCACTTGACAGCTATGGCTGGGGGCTGATTCGCCTCCATGGCAGGAGGAAGAGGAAGAGGAGGAGGGGAAAGAGCTGACACATTCCTGGCTCGCACAAGCATGCAAAGTCCAGGCATCCTGTGTGACAGTGTCACATCGAGGCGTCCCACTCAGACAAACATTGAGGGGGGCCAGCCCCTGCTAACAAATATGGGGGGGGGGAGCAAGCTCAAAGGAGCTCAGCTCCTAGGATTCGGTGCCCCTGACACTGCCCCATTTGTTTCCCTGCCCTTACAAGCCATGGAACTCATACTCAAGGATGCCGTCAGCTGTGCATGCACAATGGCTGCCTCAAATGCGCATGTCTCAGCTGAGCCACAACTCGCGTTTTCAAATTGGATGGAAGCAGGTATGAGGGGGAAAGCATCAGACAGGAGTATTTCTCAAGAATCTACAGGATACATATGGATTGCAGCTATTGTCATGTGCACTTGGCTTCAATCACCAGTGGTGGGAGCATACGGGAGACTGAGCAAATGGTCATGCGCACATGGCCCGAGACTGAACAACACTCACCTCAAGCGGCTTTTTGGCCTCCAGGAGCGCACCAATGATATAAGCAGTAAGAGAGATCACATTATTTACACCTCCCTGTGAAGCACATGGCAAAAGAGAGAAAGACAGAACGAGACTGTGAGATGATTTTTGCATGAAGGGCAAAAATGAAACAGCAATTAATACGGATGCTAAGATCTTTCAGGCGTCAGTAGGGACAGCAGTATTTATAGTGCTCAACCTAGTCTAGTACAATATGCTGTCCTTAGGCAAAGGACTGGAGAAACAGAGAGGCATGTGGCAAGGAGAAGTGACAACCACACCGCAAGGTTAAATGTTTGCTACAGTGGAAGGGCACCTTGGTAAGTGAAGTCCTGCCCCTCACAGAGACCCTTGGGGTAACAGGGTCCTTGCTGGAGTGGGGGACAAATTGTTGTACTATACAGTTATTGACTCACACTTGTATGCATTAATGAGTTAACCTCAGCCCAGAGCTCAGGCTGCAAGTGGGTGTGGCTTAGAAGGCGCTCAGTCGGCTTTGCTCCCAACCCCTCTTCTCAATCCCTTTTTCTTCCTGCTTCTTAGAACAAGCAAGAAGCAATGTGGCCTTGGCTCCCTGCATGTGATCTGAATTTCTCTAAAAGGAGATTTCATAGCCTGCATCTTGCTACCTTAGAGATTACACGATCCTTGGAACCTTTTCCATCTTCATTTTACTGACAATGGATGGAGACTTGTTTGCTGTAACATCTGGAAACTCCGTGAGTAAACTATTCACTTATTTGCAAAGCTAAGTGTCTGTGATTTATTCTAGCCTAAGTTTTGTGTGTGTATGTGGGAAACATTAGTTTAAAGGTGGCTGAGGGCAGATATAAATCTAACCAAGTTTCAATGTGCTTGGAGCAATCGTCATTATGCTTAATTCTGCTACGGGAGAGAAATCTCTCTTCTAAACACCTCTCTCTAACGGAGATTGCTCCCTATCTAGCCATTTTTGTGGATCCAGTTTCTTCTTTCCCCCTATGAAAATTAATAGAGGTATTGCTTCATTAGCTTGCATTAACTCCTGAGGGGTGCACATATATGGGATTTTAAAAAAGAAAAGAAAGATATGATACACATGACCTACTGCACTTTTTATTGCATTTTGCAACAGCATGTACCACAATACAAGGGTGATCTGGCATTGTATTCTACACAGTGTGTGCTGTGAGCAGCAGAAACTGTGATTGTGAAAAACAATTGTACAGTGGTACCTCGGGTTACATACGCTTCAGGTTAGAGACTCCGCTAACCCAGAAATAGTGCTTCAGGTTAAGAACTTTTCTTCAGGATGAGAAGAGAAATTGAGCCGTCATGATGCGGCAGCAGCAGGAGGCCCCATTAGCTAAAGTGGTGCTTCAGGTTAAGAACAGTTTCAGGTTAAGAACAGACCTCCAGAACGAATTAAGTACTTAACCCGAGGTACCACTGTACATTGATGTCTGGCAAATGAAAGCACTTTCATTAAAGACTGCACCCCTCTGAACTCTTACCTTCATTGTTCTGTGGAAGAGTTTCCCCACATTGGCAAAGGAGCCATCGGGCTGCTGGTTACTTGCCAACCACCGCAAAGCTGCCTGGATATCCTCATCATTGATGAAGGTATATTCCTCAGCTTTGCTGAACACCTTGATCACAAAAGCTGTCAGCCTTGAGAAGAGATGGAGAAAGCAAATAATGGCTGGGTTGTTTTCAAAGGCTACTGATTCAGGGTTGTTTATCTCCATTCACAAATGTGACCGCCTTCAGCTGCCTCAAATTTTCCTGCCCTCTTATACAAGTTTAATTCACAACTTCCATCATATCTGACCACTGGGCATGCTGGTTAGGGCTGATGGGAGTTGTATGGAGTCCCTTCCAGTTCTACAGTTCTATGACTCACCAGGTATTGCCTTGCCCATCACTCTCTCCAAATGCACTATAAGAACCATCCCTGTGTTTGTACTGAAGTTGTCTCTGGTACCCTTGTGGGGGGAAAAGAAAAAGAAAACTGAGGATCGGAGGGTGAAAGACTTTGGACATCTGCACAACACACAACACACACCCAGCCCCACAATTGTTATATAGGCCCATTCCTGCAAAACTCTGAGCTTGCACCATGAGCTTCCTGTGTAGTGTAACTCTTTCCATGGTTCATTTTGCATATCATAAATCCCTGCATATTTTACAAAAACTATACCATTCAGTATTCCATTATTGCATCTATCAAAGCTTATTTACACAGGTGAATTTATCTTAATGCTGCTGCCAGAGTTTCCAGCTGTATGTATATAATAATAATAATAATAATAATAATAATAATCATAATCATAATCATAATCATAATCATAATCATAATAATTTATTGTTTATACCCAGCCACTCTGGATGGCTTCCAACAAAACACTAAAATACAATAACCTATTATACATTAAAAGCTTCCCTAAACAGGGCTGCCTTCAGATGTCTTTTAAAAGTTTCCCATATATTCAATAAATGTTTTCCAGTCTTCTTTAAACGTATGTTATTCTTGTTCTCTTATATGTTAAATCTGCAAGCTGTGCATATTCTGTCAAGTTGCCACTCTTCTTTGTTTTGGGACCTCGCTCGTTTTTCCATTTTGGCGCTAACAAAACACGGGCTTCAGTAGTGGCATACACAAATAACCTTTTTTTGACACCTGGGAATTTCAGTCTGAATTATCCCCAACAGAAAGGACTCTAGAGAAGCAAACGACAGACCTGACTGCAGGTAGCCCAGCGCTTTTGTCTTCAGCTCCTCATCCATCTGTCCTGTGTTTTCCAAGTACTGCAGCACGTAGATGATGGGGGCAAACAGCACCATGTTTTGCTCCCCGCAGCCACTGGGCATCTGCACCAGTTTGTCCAAGTTCTGCAGTGCCGTCCCCATGATATCACCTGGCCAGATGTGAATAGAAAGTTACTCTCTTTCCGACAGGTTGAATGTTGCTCCGCCCCCTTGGTCACATGACACAAAAGACCAACCCTATCCCAGAATTCGTTCCAAATGCCCCCGCCTCATCACCAATGACATGCACCCAACACAGGGGCCTTTGCTTCCATTGCCACACTATTCATTCACCGACCCTGTACTGTAAGTAAAGGTAAAGGGACCCCTGACCATTAGGTCCAGTCGTGACTGACTCTGGGGTTACGGCGCTCATCTCGCTCTATAGGCCGAGGGAGCCGGCGTTCAGCTTCCAGGTCATGTGGCCAGCATGACTAAGCCGCTTCTGGCGAACCAGAGCAGCGTACGGAAACGCCATTTACCTTCCCGCTGGAGCGGTACCTATTTATCTACTTGCACTTTGACGTGCTTTCGAACTGCTAGGTTGGCAGGAGCAGGGACCGAGCAGCAGGAGCTCACCCCGCCGCGGGGATTCGAACAGCCGACCTTCTGATCGGCAAGCCCTAGGCTCTGTGGTTTAACCCACAGCGCCACCCGTGTCCCTTACCCTGTACTGTATTCCTGTATAAAAAGAAGGGCACAGGCTTTTTCACTGAAGCTTTCACAAATGAAAATAATCCCCTTGCAAGAGGAAGTGGAAATTTTAAAATGCTCCCAGGTAATGATTGAATGGCATAACGCCATGTCTACTAGGCTTGGAAAATGTACAAAAAGGGATTCCCAGAGAGCTTTGCAAAGCACATTAGGTGCAGTTCAGATAAACGCTCTCTAGTTAAATAGGCTTTTTCCTCTCCCCGGGCTGGCTCACACGCAGCTCACAGCATCCTTGTATGAAAGGAAGATGGCTGCCATATGTTCCTGGGGGCAGCCATCTTTTTGCCCTATGAAATATACTCGGAGTCGAGAGTGGATTCCATGCTCTTTATTCAGCTCATAGTGTTGAGGAGGAATGGAAGTTCCCCCAGAAAGTCTGCTTTATATACATTATTTACAGAATGGGCCCCATGTGATTGGCTAATTCCGGGATTCTCCTGTAGGCCAATCAGGTTGCGGATTCACTTCCACCTGGAGCTGGATTGGGTGGCTCCTGTGGACCAATCAGACTGCTGCATTCTGGATCCTATTGTTCTAGGACCAATCAGACTGCTGCATTCTGAATCCTATTCAACTCAGTACATAACACCCTACAAGTCTGCAGGAAGGGATGATGATATGCTGCACCATTCACCACCACATTCCTGGGATTGATGTGGCTGGCCCCGCCCCTGGACGCAGGACATGCGCACCTGATCGGCTTGCTCTGCTGCTGCATGGAAGGCAGCACCTTGTACAGACAAGAGCAGGGCCCTGCCACCACTGTCGAGCCTTCGTTTTTCAGCAGCCAATTTCCTAACTGAACGAAGCCTGTGAACAAGTTTTTCTTGGGCTTACCATACAACTACATGCAACACTTGGCTGTTGAACAAAGAAGTTCTGACGCCAGAGCCAGGGCTGACAGTGTGTGGCCCTGATCCAGTCTCTACTCAATTATGCCTTGCACATGAGGAATGCATGCACAGGGGCTACAGAATCATTGCGCCTCTTCTCATTATCTCCTTATGTCTACCACATTTGTTCATGTATGTATACACCTGCTGAAAACTTAGCGCGCAGGTAAGTTGCAGAACCAGCTTGATTTCTTACCAAGAACAGATACCTGGGCCCTGGCAGAATCTGGCACGACATCCTCAGGAAGCTCCAAGGAGAATGAATCTGAAGCAGAACCTCCTGACAATGAGATGAATACGTGGTTAATTTGAGGGTAACAGAAGTGTACACAGAAAGCTCTGCAAGTGAAGCCAAATTCGACCGCAATGGAATTCCTCACCGCACCCAATCCTCATGCCTGCTCTTCCATTGGCAACAGTGGGGCCTTTCCTCTCATTCTGCTTAGCAGGGATAAAAGGTAAAGGGACCCCTGACCATTAGGTCCAGTCGTGGCTGACTCTGGGGTTGCTGCGCTCATCTTGCTTTATTGGCCAAGGGAGCCGGCGTACAGCTTCCGGGTCATGTGGCCAGCATGACTAAGCCACTTCTGGCAAACCAGAACAGTGCATGGAAGTGCCGTTTACCTTCCTGCCGGAGCGGTACCTATTTATCTGTTTTCACTTTGACATGCTTTTGAACTGCTAGGTTGGCAGGAGCAGGGACCGAGAAACGGGAGCTCATCCCATCATGGGGATTCAAACCGCTGACCTTCGGATCGGCAAGTCCTAGGCTCTGTGGTTTAACCCGCAGCGCCACCCGCATCCCTTAGCAGGCAGAGGCAGGAACAATTCAGAGGTGGGGGTAAGGCTTCAGCAGGGCAAAGCTTCTCCCCTGCCCCAGGCCACGGTCCTGTTCCAGCTCAGTCCTCGCCTCTGCACCAGCGATTTGGTGTTTTGTTTTGTTTCCTAATCAGGGAAAACCCACTATTTAGTGACAGATCAGAAAAAGTGGCGATTCAGGGGAAACCTGAATTGCCAATTGAGTGCTAAAAAGCAGCCCCCCCCCAACACACACACACACACACACACACACACACACACACACACACGTGTGTGGATAAGCCCTAAGTGGTGGTGAATGCAGCTTGCCTTTCATTCCTGATACCTCTTTTCGGCCCTTAGGTTAAAAGGTGTTAGGTGCTACTGACCTTCAGGGCACATCAGAGAGCTATGAGCTTTCTCAGCCAGGACGCCCTCAGGCTGCCAGGGATGGGGAGAAAAAAAAATCAGTTTTCAAACCATCAACATATTCACATAGCCTTCAGATTTAAACACCTGGTATGTTTCATGCGGGGAGTGGGTGGGGGCGGGTCTCAAAAGGTCCCTCCCTTTACCCCTGTCATTCAGAATCAGCAGAGTAATATGTGCTCCTCTGAAGGTGTTAGTCCCAGAGACCTTGTGGAAGAAGGTGGAAGAATGTCAGCCAGTAGAAAGCAGCAATAAAAAGATGGTATTCTTTTTGCTAGCAGTTGAGAAGGAAATGGACAGAAGGTTCTCTGATGCTTCTGCAGCCAAGTTCTGCTTGTGAGTTGACAATAAAAATATTCACTTCTGAGTGTGTACAGTCCTTCTCCAGGGAACCCTGGGAAAAGGCTCTTTCCTGAAATTAGGGGCCATTCCAAAAATAATAATCGCTTTCCCCCTTTTACATCTCTTGTTGAACATTCAGAACATGTCCTCCTTCTCACAAGAACAGGTGAGGCACAGGTAGTCATGAATACTAGTCATATATATACACCATATTTTTCGCTCTATAAGACGCACCAGACCACAAGACACACCTAGTTTTTGGAGGAGGAAAACAAGAAAAAAAAAATCTGAATCTCAGAAGCCAGAACAGCAAGAGGGATCACTGCGCAGTGAAAGCAGCAATCCCTCTTGCTGTTCTGGCTTCTGTGATAGCTGCACAGCCTGCATTCGCTCCATAAGACGCACACACATTTCCCCTTACTTTTTAGGAGGGAAAATGTGAGTCTTATAGAGCAAAAAATACGGTGTGTGTGTGTGTGTATATATATATATAGATCTGGTCCTAACCAATGTCGATGACCTGGTTAGTGGGGTAGAAGTGGAAGGATCATTAGGCGCAAGTGATCATGCTCTTCTGAAGTTTACTATACAGCGGAAAGGAGCAGCCAAGCATACTAGGACTCAATTTCTTGACTTTAAGAAAGCTGACTTCATAAAACTTAGGGAAGTGCTGGGTGAGATCCCATGGAGAGTAATACTAAAAGGAAAGGGAGTTCATGATGGCTGGGAGTTTGTTAAGAGGGAGATAGTAAAAGCACAACTTCAGGCAATACAATTGAGACGGAAACATGGAAGGTGCCTAAAGAAGCCAGGGTGGCTATCTAAAGAACTTTTAACTGAGTTAAGATTTAAAAAGGATGTGTACAAAAAATGGAAAAGGGGGGGAAACCACCAAAGAGGAATTCAAACAAATAGCCAGCACGTGTAGACACAAAGTCAGAAAAGCTAAAGCACAGAATGAACTCAGGCTTGCTAGAGAGGTTAAAAGCAACAAAAAAGGCTTTTATGGGTATGTTCGTAGCAAAAGGAAGAACAAAGAAACAGTGGGGTCACTCAGAGGAGAAGATGGTGAAATGCAAACAGGGGACACAGAAAGGGCTGAACTCCTCAATGCCTTCTTTGCCTCAGTCTTCTCCGATAAGGAAAACAATGCCCGACCTGAAGAATTTGGAGCAAATGATTCAGCAGAGGAAACACGGCCCAGAATAACTAAGGAGATAGTACAAGAATACTTGGCTAGTTTAGATGTATTCAAGTCTCCAGGGCCAGATGAACTGCATCCAAGAGTATTAAAAGAACTGGCAGATGTGATCTCAGAACCACTGGCAGTCATCTTTGAGAATTCCTGGAGAACAGGTGAAGTCCCGGTAGACTGGAGGAGGGCAAATGTTGTCCCTATTTTCAAAAAGGGGAAAAGAGAGGACCCAAATAATTACCGCCCAGTCAGTCTGACATCAATACCAGGGAAGATTCTGGAGCAGATCATTAAGCAAACAGTCTGTGAGCACCTAGAAAGGAAGGCTGTGATCACCAATAGTCAGCATGGATTTCTGAAAAATAAGTCATGTCAGACTAACCTGATCTCGTTTTTGACAGAATTACAAGCCTGGTAGATGAAGGGAACGCAGTGGATGTAGCCTACCTTGATTTCAGCAAGGCATTTGACAAGGTGCCCCATGATATTCTTGTAAAGAAGCTGGTAAAATGCGGTCTTGACTATGCTACCACTCAGTGGATTTGTAACTGGCTGACTGACCGAACCCAAAGGGTGCTCATCAATGGTTCCTCTTCATCCTGGAGAAGAGTGACTAGTGGGGTGCCACAGGGATCTGTCTTGGGCCCAGTCTTATTCAACATCTTTATCAACGACTTGGATGATGGACTCAAGGGCATCCTGATCAAATTTGCAGATGACACCAAACTGGGAGGGGTGGCTAACACCACAGAGGACAGGATCACACTTCAAAACGACCTTGACAGATTGGAGAACTGGGCCAAAACAAACAAGATGAATTTTAACAGGGAGAAATGTAAAGTATTGCACTTGGGCAAAAAAAATGAGAGGCACAAATACAAGATGGGTGACACCTGGCTTGAGAGCAGTACATGTGAAAAGGATCTAGGAGTCTTGGTTGACCACAAACTTGACATGAGCCAACAGTGTGACGCGGCAGCTAAAAAAGCCAATGCAATTCTGGGCTGCATCAATAGGAGTATAACATCTAGATCAAGGGAAGTAATAGTGCCACTGTATTCTGCTCTGGTCAGACCTCACCTGGAGTACTGTGTCCAGTTCTGGGCACCACAGTTCAAGAAGGACACTGAGAAACTGGAACGTGTCCAGAGGAGGGCAACCAAAATGGTCAAAGGTCTGGAAATGATACCTTATGAGGAACGGCTAAGGGAGCTGGGCATGTTTAGCCTGGAGAAGAGGAGGTTAAGGGGTGATATGATAGCCATGTTCAAATATATAAAAGGATGTCACATAGAGGAGGGAGAAAGGTTGTTTTCTGCTGCTCCAGAGAAGCGGACACGGAGCAATGGATCCAAACTGCAGGAAAGAAGATTCCACCTAAACATTAGGAAGAACTTCCTGACAGTAAGAGCTGTTCGACAGTGGAATTTGCTGCCAAGGAGTGTGGTGGAGTCTCCTTCTTTGGAGGTCTTTAAGCAGAGGCTTGACAACCATATGTCAGGAGTGCTCTGATGGTGTTTCCTGCTTGGCAGGGGGTTGGACTCGATGGCCCTTGTGGTCTCTTCCAACTCTATGATTCTATGATTCTATGATATATAGATAGATAGATAGATAGATAGATAGATAGATAGATAGATAGATAGATATAGATATAGATATAGATATAGATATAGATATATAGATATATATATATAGTATTATATATACTGAATATTAGTCTTTCCACAGGGCCTACAAGACAAAGCTGTTCACCTGGCCTTCGGTTCTGACTCAGTCTGACCCTTATGTTTCCCTCCCCTTATGGTTTTGATGAGGCTGCATTTTAAATTGCATTTTAACCTGTATTTTAAATTGGTTTTTTCTTTTTCTTTTCCCTATTATGTTTTTACTGTAATTTTATTGTTGTTAGCCACCCTGAGCCTGGCTCTGGCCAGGGAGGGCGGGGTATAAATAAAATTTATTATTATTATTATTATTATTATTAGGTCACGTCCCACTTCTCATACTTCAAGTAGCCTCATGTCAGGGGAATCACAGAATCGTAGAATTGGAAGGGACCCTGAAGAACATCCAGTCCAACCCCCTGCAATGCAGGAATATGCAGCTCTCCCATATGGGGACTGAACCTGCAACCTTGGCGTCATCAGCACCATGCTCTAACCAGGTGAGCTATCCATATAGTCACAGGGAGGGGGATTTGCAGAGGTAGGAAGAAACGCTGTATTATAGACTCACCCGGACAAGGAGAGACTTGATCAAGGTGTCACTTCGGCCCTTTTCTGGCACGGCGGTCGGCTCACCACCACAGAGTTTCTCACTTTTGAGTGCCATTGTGGTGACAGTGAAGTTCATCACACCTGATGGCAAAGGATAGAAAATGCGTTCATCCCTGCAAAAACACGCTGTTTCAGAAATCAGGAACAATTTCTAGAAGGTCCCCTTCTCCCCGCCTGGTCTCCTTGATAATTCCTAATGAGCCCAGCTCATAATTGCTGATAGGTGATAGACTGCTTCAAGAGGCTTCCCTCTGTGGAGTAATTTTATTCATATAAAATATAAAATAAAAAGTGCAGGGCAAAAGGTAAGTGTGGATAAGCCATCAGATGGCTTTCTCAGAGGCTTCTGGTTGGCTACTGTGGAAAGAGAACGTGGGACCTAGATAGGTTTTTGGTGTGATCTAGAGGGCTTTGTCTTACAGTCTCTGAAATAATATAAATATAAATATAAATATAAATATAAATATAAATATAAATATAAATA
>JAXCMG010000063.1:399180-413668 GCA_034642415.1 Podarcis siculus
AAATATAAATATAAATATAAATATAAATATAAATATAAATATAAATAATATAAATAATACAGTGGAACCTTGGGTTATGTACCATCCTCCTTATGAACACCTTGTGTAACAAGCTCTGCTAACCCAGAAGTAGATGCTCCTGGTTGCAAACTTTGCCCTGGAATGTGAGTTGAAGTTGCGTGCCGGCGACACAGCGGCAGCGGGAGGCCCCATTAGCGAAAGTGCGCCTCATGTTAAGAACAGTTTTGGGTTAAGAACGGCCTCCAGAGCGAATGAAGTTCGTAACCGGAGGTACCACTGTATTTTATTATTTATACCCCGCCCACCTGGCTGGGTTTCCCCAGCCACTCTGGGCAGCTTCCAACAAAATATTAAAAATACATTAAAACATCAGTCTAAAAACTTCCCTAAACAGGGCTGCCTTCAGATGTCTTCTAAAAGTCAGACAGTTGTTTATTTCATTGACATCTGATTGGAGGGCGTTCCACAAGGTGGGTGCCACTACCGAGAAGGCCCTCTGCTCGGTTCCCTGTAACCTCATTTCTTGCAGTGAGGGAACCGCCAAAAGGCCCTTGGAGCTGGCAGGATTCTGGATTAATTGTCGTTTCCCGGTCAATACCAGATCACTTGCTATCAGAAAGATATTGCTTCTCAATGGAAGCAGGCTTATTGTGGTAGCAGGGGAAGAATTGTTGTCGTTTTTATTTTGATTATGTGTTTTGTGGTTTTATATTCTGATTTTATTCTGTGATTTTATTTGGGTATAGGGTGGTAAATAAATTCAATAAATAACAATAAATAAATAATAACACTATCCACATTGTAGCCCAAAAAGATGGGGGTAATTTCAGATTTCAGTAGACAGAGAGGCAAACAACTCCACTTCTGCTTCACTTTAATATTAAATGGCAAAAAGAAATATGGAGCATTTTAAAAAAAAATCTATAGGTTGTGACTTTTTAAAAATTTGTAGTAATTATATCAATGTTACCAACACACATGAAATAGGCACACACTTCTGAAAAAAGGGGATTTGTTCCCTGTGAAGTGCCTGCCTATTGTGTAAGTGGCCCAATGGTTATAACATAAGTCACAGAGGGCCAATCCATCTAGAGTCAGTCATGATTCAGTCCTACTGAAGTCAATGAAACTACAAGCTAAAATTTCTTTGGTTTCAGGGAGATAAAAGTTGTGATGTCCAACTTCATCTGGAAAAGGGTCTGAGAGAGAGAGAGGAGAGTGTAAGAGACTTTCCCTCAACCTGTTCTTGGTTATACCATGCCAAGAAAACCCTCTATCAAAATAAGCCTGACAGAACCAGACCCCCTAGGTGGAATCTACACACATATAAAAAACACTGTGAAACTTTTTTTAAAAAAAGTTTTGAAAAATACATTGAATGTAGCATAGCTCACTGTTGCCATTTAGTGTCACCTTTGTATATTGCACTTTACAATACATTTAAAACGTTTTACTTGCAGCTGTATAGCTGAGTCCCAGCTGCTCTACACAACAGGAATCTGGGACTCAACTACATTGGTCAAGATAAAGCATTTTACATGTGTTATAACACTGTGACACCAGATGGAACTACGGAGTCCTGTTTTCTGCCAACAGGATTTCTCAGCATGAAGTTTGCAAAGTATTTAACTGAATCGCCTCTTTGATGCGTCTAGATCCAGCCCTGGTTGGGCTTGGCCATTACAACCCAGTTGCAAAGTGGTTGTCACCTCACACTGGTTGTAGAGGGATTTGTCCTGTTCCCCCATTCAGTACTTTCGTTGTGCCACTGGGCGAGAGGCACAGAACATCAACAAATACAGTCCTACCTTGGATCCCAAACGCCTTGGTACTCAGACGTTTTGGCTCCCAGATGCTGCAAACCCAGAAGTGAACGTTCCAACTGAACCCGAACATCTGATGGGGCTTCCGATTGGCTTCCGATTGGCTGCAGGAGCTTCCTGCAGCTAATCAGAAGCCGCACTTTGGTTTCCGAAAGTTTTGGAAGTGGAATGGACTTCCGGAACGGATTCCATTCGACTTCCAAGTTACGACTGTATCACTGTTAGAATCAAGGAGGAAGTCCCTAATTGCAGCAAAGTATTAACACCCAGAACCATAAAGAAGGCTGATCACCGAAGAATTGATGCTTTTGAATTCTGGTGCTGGAAGAGACTCTTGAGAGTCCCCTGGACTGCAAGAAGATCAAACCTCTCCATTCAGAAGGAAATCAGCCCTGAGTGCTCACTGGAAGGACAGATTGTGAAGCTGAGGCTCCAATACTTTGGCCACCTCATGAGAAGAGAAGACTCCCTGGAAAAGACCCTGATGTTGGGAAAGATGGAGGGCACAAGGAGAAGGGGACGACAGAGGACGAGATGCTTGGATAGTGTGCTCGAAGCTACCAGCATGAGTTTGACCAAACTGCGGGAGGCAGTGGAAGACAGGAGTGCCTGGGGTGCTCTGGTCCATGGGGTCACGAAGAGTCGGACACGACTAAATGACTAAACAACAAATTAACACCCAGAAACCCAGGTGCTATTGCAGCTGAGCTGATTCTTCATTCCCCTCCTCCAGCATCAGATTTTGCAAAGGAGTTCTAGATAAGGGATGCAGGAATTCTGAGTTCCAGAATGCAGCCTAGTGACAGATGCACAGATGGAATGGCTCAGACTGTGGGAGGGATAATGGTTGCCATACAGAAAGGAGATGGGAATATTGCTTAAGGTGGAACACCGTTATGACCAGGTGGATTCATCTTCTCTCTGCCCATCTCTCCTTAGGCCACCTCACCCAGTTTAGAGGCCTTCACATTCCAGGAGTAAGTCTTCGCTTCACCAGCACATAAGCAACTTGTGTATTCACAGTCCTTGCATGGCTGCACGTGATAATCTTCAGACTCGGACAGGATAACCTGAACCTATGCAACAGTGGGGAAAGGAAAGAGGGAAGAAAGTTTTACTCCGGATTCTGCTCACGGCTGGATTATAATGGTGCAATTGGAGCAAGTTTACCAGGGCGCATGCCTGCAAGAGCCAAGACCCTAAGCAGAATGACTTCAGCTTGTACAATGGGACTTAACACCCTCTTCTCCTCCCCCCCTTCGCCTCCACAAATCAGATCCAGAGGATCAGGAGAACCCCCCAGAACAGGTTTAAAGGTAAAGGTAAAGGTAAAGGTACCCCTGCCCGTACGGGCCAGTCTTGACAGACTCTAGGGTTGTGCGCTCATCTCACTCTAGAGGCCGGGAGCCAGCACTGTCCGCAGACACTTCCAGGTCACGTGGCCAGCGTGACGAAGCTGCTCCGGCGAGCCGGCACCAGAGCAGCACACAGAAACGCCGTTTACCTTCCCACTATAAAGCGGTACCTATTTATCTACTTGCACTTAAGGGTGCTTTCGAACTGCTAGGTGGGCAGGAGCTGGGACCGAACGACAGGAGCTCACCCCGCCACGGGGATTCGAACCGCCGACCATGTGATCGGCAAGTCCTAGGCGCTGAGGTTTTACCCACAGCGCCACCTGTGTCCCTAGAACAGGTTTAGAGTGCCCTAAAATGATGTTTGTTATCTCAGTGATTTTGATATTGGGACAGAACACTGGAAAGTGAGAGCAGGTTTTATTTTCATTTTAAAACTCAACAATTAGGAGAAATATTGATTCTCTGCTTTTCTTTACTATTTAGCCTGTGAAAGCAAAGGAATCAAAATTTGATGCCAATAACACAAGCACTAACTCCCTCTTTGCAGTGGTCTTATATCTCATATTTTCAGAGTCATGTGAGCTACTGTAGGTTAGGTTGAGAGTTCTGGTAGCTGGCTCAAGGAAGCGAGCAAAATCAAGGATAAGTGAGTTTAAAATGTGTAATTCCAAACACTCAGAATATTTTTTGAAGTCCACAACAGCTTATGCCATAATATATTTGTGTGTGTGTGTGTGTGTACACACACACACACATATATTTACACTGTATCTATTAGCATCTATTAGTTCGTTCATTTGTTAGCCTTTTGGTTTGGATGAAAGCGATACATGTATCTAGTTTTGCTTTATTAATTTTTTTTATATAAATCCCAAAAAAGCTATCAAAATTGGAAAATTATATTTCTGGGCTACTGTAAACTCTTGCACATCCCTTGCCCTCCCTCCTTTCACTGAGGCACCTGGTCAACCCTCTGACTTAAAAGAGGTGACACACCTGCTCTACTTAACAAGGAATTGAATTCTTAGAGCATGGGGAGTTAGTGAAGACTTTCCTTACCCACATGCAGTGTTTCAAATAGTTGAAGACGGTGGCGATCATTGGAAACGACTCCCCACGAATCACGGAATAGGGCAGGGTGACGTCCACAAAGAAAGGCTTAAAGACCGTCAGCCTTGCTGGCGGGGAAATCCCCAACCCACTGCTTTGGGAGGTGCAGAACATGCTGACTTTCCATTCAGTGATGGTGTCCGGAACTGTGAGCGCCACTGACTTCTCACCTGAAGGACTACAAAGAATGTGGGAAGTGAGGGCAGGAGATGGCAGTTTGCCTTGCAAAAGGGAGGTTTCTCTCTCCCCCCCCCCCCGCCCCGCCGCTGCCCCAACAGAGGTCATGCATTTCAAAAGTGCATGCCCAGGTTTGGTTAATACCGTATTGGCCCGAATATAAGCTGCACCCGAATATAAGCCGCACCTTTAAAATTGGGGGGGGGAGGAAAAAAAAGAAAAAAACACCCAAATATAAGCCACTCCATTCCTCGCTGCTCCTGCCTCCATACTTGGGGGGGGGGGGAGCCAGTGGCCTTTCCCCTTCCTCGCACTATCTCTCCCCCTTCCTGTCCTTGGGGGAGAGGATGGGGGACTATGCGTGGGGCGCCACCATTTTGCTGCACTCCTGGTGCTGTTTGCCCCGCACTCCTGGCTGCATACCGTAAGGTCATGAATATAAGCCGCACTCTAACTTTTCAAGGTTGGAATTTGGGGGGAAAGTGAGGCTTATATTCCAGCCAATACGGTATGTATTTATCTGTTTGTTTGCTTGCTTTTTACTGTTGATATGTTTGGGGAATAGTGTAAGACATGTCAACTTATTTGCATTATTGTTTGCATAATTGAAACAAACAAAAAAATGATTGTTCATAGGAAAAACTAAATTGCTTCTTCCATGCTGACCCCTGACCATCAGGTCCAGTTGTGACCAACTCTGGGGTTGCGGAGCTCATCTCGCTTTATTGGTCGAGGGAGCCGGCGTACAGCTTCCGGGTCATGTGGCCAGCATGACTAAGCCGCTTCTGGTGAACCAGAGCGGCGCATGGAAACGCCCATTTACCTTCCCGCTGGAGGGGTACCTATTTATCTACTTGCACTCTGACGTGCTTTCAAACTGCTAGGTTGGCAGGAGCAGGGATTCGAACCACCAACCTTCTGATCGGCAAGTCCTAGGCTGAGGCCTCCTTATTTCACCACTCTAGGGGTTTGAAGAAAAGCAGCTGGGCACATGGTCAAAGTCCATGTAATTTGGCCCTTAGATGAACACGACCAGAGATCGCATAAGACCTTTTGATGCTTGAGGCAAATAATGGCACCTGTCATTCAGGAAGGTCAAATATAATGATAAATTGAATCAATGACAATGCACTTCCTTTTTGGGGTATCCCAAAACCTGCCACCTTGTAATGTACCACCTCCCTTTACCTGGTAGGGCTGGCCTTGACAGATTATGGGTGGACACTGATATGGTGGCAACCCCTGTCTACCCCAGGTATACCTATTTGGAAGTACCAGCTGTGTTGACTTTTTGGTTCCAGGCAAATACGTTTTTCTTTGCACTGAATGTTAAGTTGCCCATTTATCAGGTTCCGTCTTACTGAAGGGCAGCCTAAAATCGTTGCCAAACTCGATGTGTTTGCATGAATGGCTTTTGTAGCAAGGTCAGGAACCTGGCGTGGGAGGACAGGGTGGGTGGGAGTGGATTATTTAACCCTTCCCTCTCCAGCTATTTGAATGAAGTGTTCCCATTCGCAACACCTGAATGCAAATAGCAAGGGCAGAGAGGCTGGTCTGGATCCTGGGCTGCAGCAGAACCCCAATCTGGATCAAGCCCCTTGCAAAAGTTCCCTTAGCTGCATTTGGTAATAGGAGAAGGGAAGGGTAAAACCTCCCCATGCATTGCAGTCCCAATAAAAACCGAGTCCCTCCATGCTTTCTATTAAATAAACAAGCAAACCAAAAACCTCAGATGTGGTTGACAGCTGCACATTTAGCATCATGTAAGGACAAGCTGCAAGAAGGATGAGTGTCACCTTCATATTTTCTCCTTCCTTCCTGATATGCACCATGAGCAGTGCTATTTTCTGGGGAGACGCAGGGGTATGTATACCCCTAAACATTTTGTGCATCTTTGTACTTTTGTCCATTTACTGTATTTATTTTCCCCGATTTCAACTAGAAAATGGTGATTTTCTTGAGTCAAAATGAGAGTACCCCTAAACATTTTTTTAGAAAAAAAGCACTGACCATGAGCATGTACCATGGAATAGAAATGTGAGTAGAAATCCCAGTATTGCGTGATATATTTGGCTGCCGTTAGTGTTGCCGTATTTATTTCACTTAAAACTGGGAGAAATGTACCGTATTTTTCGCTCTATAAGACTCACTTTTTCCCTCCTAAAAAGTAAGGGGAAATGTGTGTGCGTCTTATGGAGCGAATGCAGGCTGCACAGCTATCCCAGAAGCCAGAACAGCGAGAGGGATCGGTGCGTACTGATCCCTCTTGCTCTTCTGGCTTCAGGGACAGCCACGCAAAGCCTCTTGAGCACAGTGGGAGCGCTCCTGCCTCTTTGCTCAAGAGGCTTTGCGTTGCTTTCTTGTTTCTTGTTTTCCTCCTCTAAAAACTAGGTGCGTCTTACAGCTGGGTGCGTCTTATAGAGCGGAAAATATGGTAATTTGAATGCAAGATCTGGGAGAAGCCCATCTCAGGAACATGGGCGTAGCCAGGATTTTTGTTGTGGGGGGCAGGTCTTTGGGGGGGCAGAACTTCAGTTTGCTATGTATTTTATTGATTTTAATTGATTGGGGGGGTGGAGCTTGTTGGGATACTGCCGGGGAGATGGGGGCATCAGGCAGGCCCCCAGGTGGCTCCAGCTACCAGCCGGTCTCCCTAGGAACAGCATCAATCAGCGACACGAGCCTCAGATACATTTAGAGACCTGTGCATGCTCTATCAGCAGAGTGTGAAAATCTTCTCACAGCAGAAGAGGCGGACAGAGAAATGGTAAGCGTAATGTACAGTGGTACCTCGGGTTAAGTACTTAATTCACTCCGGAGGTCCATTCTTAACCTGAAACTGTTCTTAACCTGAAGCACCACTTTAACTAATGGGGCCTCCAGCTGTCACCGCGCCACTAGCGCACGATTTCTGTTCTCATTCTGAAGCAAAGTTCTTAACCTGAGGTACTATTTCTGGGTTAGTGGAGTCTGTAACCTGAAATGTTTGTAACCTGAAGTGTATGTAACCCGAGGTACCACTGTATACATTTACATATGAATAGAAGTGTATGTAACCTGAAGCCTATGTAGGGACCACTGTACAGCATTTTATTCAGCATAGTTCAGGAACAGAGGAAAACATGTCTACTTCCCTTCGTCTCCAGCAAAACAGCAGTAACACAAAAGCAATATACAAACGGAAGTTCCCAGCAAGATCTGTGCTGGAAGTAAACAGGCATGTGACACACAGCAGTCATACCTGCACCCTTTTAAGGTGGAATGGAACTATATCCTAACAGAGCTGCCCCTCCCTGCCCCCCCAGGCTATGCCCATGCTCAGGAATTAATCAAAACTTACTCCACATTGTACAGCTTCCAGATCCAGGTCTCAGGGAAGTTCTGGCGGACTTGAGCATCGACGTCTGCGTCTGACGACCAAGGACGGGATTCAGATGCGAGGGCTGGTCTACTCCCTGACTGCAAGCCTCCTCCAAGCAACCCTGCTCCAATAAAACAGAAATGCTTAGACTTCTGCCTTGAAAGAGTGGGGCAAAAGAGAAGTGTGGCTAAGCCCTGTGTCAAACCACCTTCAACATGGTAAGCACAGATACATACACCAATAATTGGAATTGGAAACCTCCTTACTTGAAGCAACCATGCCATAGGGAGAGTAGTGGTGCCTGCATGTTGCTGGCTTCTTAATTTTGTTGTTTGACAAGACTTTCAGCCCCATAGCCTGTCAGTGGTGAGAGAGACCAAGGAAAGGAATTGCATTAGTTGTGCAGGTCAATGGTGCCAGCTTTTTAAATACCTTCTTCCATCTATCCACACAGCACACATGTCTTCCTTGCCTCCCTCCTTCTCCCGTTCTCTAGGGTTAGAGACACACATGATTTCTTAAAGGGATATGAAATGAAAAATGGGTTGTTTCCAAAAGGGAGTTTGCTGGGCAACCTCAACAGCTGGCGAGTGCCATTTTCGCACAGGTTCATCATAAGAATGCAAGCCTGGTTTTTCTTAAATTTAATCTGGGTCTGGGAATCCCTGAATGCTGTTCAATGCCTCTTCTACACTAACTCCCCTATTCCAGTTGAAAACTGCATAATAAAGGGCACTTACTTTGAGGAAACTGAAGAAGTCTATCCCACCATCATCAAACCAGGGTCTCCAGCTGTAGCGCTTGCTTCGTGCCAGTGGCATAGGGTCGCCGATTGGTCCTGGTCCATTGCAGTGATCGTACTCGCTGACTTGATAAGGATACCCACCTAGGAAGTAGAACCTGTCATACACCTGCAAAGGAACACATGGCGTGTCAAGCAAAAGGATGTGAATTAAGTTGCTGAGGGTAGATATGAAAGGATCTATATCTGGCGATTCTAAACCATCAGAGAATAAATCACAAGTTCTCATATATTTCCTAAAACTTACAACCAAATAACCAAATTCAATTTCCAAAGTTACACCACGTAGATCTGGAGATGAGAAAGGAGAAGGAGTAGATCTCCAAACTCCTAGCAGTGGTAATGATGAAGGGGTCGAAGGACAACGGGCTGGGAAATGCCAAACTCTGAATGTGATGAGGATACTGATGCAGTTTCAAAACTGGATATCAGGCGTTGTCGGGGACTGGGTAGAGGAGGAATGGTGGAGACCACCTCCCCACCTTGACCCTTCCAGGGAGGAGGAAGAGGAAGACAGTATAGATTTACAATAGTGGTTTGCGGGAGGTCACAACTCAGAGGCAGATGAGGGGGAAAGTTGGGAAATCATGGAAGTGGAGGAGGAGGAGGAGGAGGAGGCAGAACTCGAGCAGCTGCTGGCTGACACGTCACTAGAAAGCATTCTAGACCCACCAACTCCCAGAACCCGGCGAGCCTTAAAAGTAGGAGAGCAAAGAGCTCAAAGACAGAGGGCATGTAGCAGAACCCGTAGAAGTGACGAATGAGGAAGTGGGAGAGACGAGGGGTGGAGATTCACTCGGGACAAGGCCATTATCCAAGAGGCTGGGTTCTATAGCCTCTCTCTGTAAAGATTGAAATAAAAAAGGATGGTAAGAAACTTTTTCTTGTCTTTATGCTTTCCTGGGCCAGGCAGCCAGGAGCCGCTGACAGCATCCCGACAGGCGCTAGTAGCGGCATTCCACTAGTAAGATTGCCCTACACTGCAAGGACAGTAATTCCTCTGATTGCGAAGAAATTCAGCAAATGCTCATTTATGGAGAAAGGCTGCCCAAGAAGAAATCGATGCACTACATCAAAATAATACACAGACACTTATTTTCCAGCCATCTACAGGGAGAAAAGCAAGTGGGTGCAAGTGGGTTTTTTAAAAATTAAACAAGAGAATGCACTAGCAAGTGATATGTTACTGCCCAGAAAAGGACTTTGGGAAGAAAGACTGCCATGGCTAGGAAAATGCTCTTGGAAAACTTGAGACAATTTCTCAAGAATGCTTTTCTATGTGCTCCTCTCATATGAACCCGATGCACAAATGGCCAGGAACTGGGGTGGAAAATTCAGCAGCTGTTTTCTTAAGGGGTTTATTCTCTCATCCTGTGAACAGTTCACCCTTTTATTGTGAATGGCAATTGTCTCTCTCTCTGTGTGTGTGTAATGGGAGTACATGTACAGTGCATAAGTGCCCAGCCCTGCCCATCATATCTCATTTTCATTCATTCTCTGCCTTACGGTTGTGTTGGTGAAGTCTCTGTCATTCCTGAGAAGCAAGACGCTTTGGTCCACAGCCCGAATGGCACACAGTGACCCAGGTGTTGCCTTCAGTTCAAGGTCGATGCTTGTTCCGGGAAGCTCCTGCTGCTGAGATAACCCCAGGCTGACCTGCAGAAGTGAATGCTGAGAATCAGAAGTGCCAAAACAAAGCAGGGGGCATAAAACCATAGACAAGTATTTACCAAGCAGACAATCCTATTTTAGAATGGGCAACCCAGAAAACATCTGTCTGACTCAGTTGTGGCACTGGTGCATGAAACTTTCTCTGACCTTTAAACGTTGTGTTAAATATATGTATTTAATCTGTATATTATTTTAATTCTATGAGAGTTTAATTTCTTTTTCACAATTATCCTTTATATCTTTTTAGCTCTGTGTGTTTTATCTGTGTTGTTTTAATTTGTGTAAGCCACCTTGAGTTCCAGTCTGGAAAAAGGCATGATATAAATAAAGAAGAGGAAGAAGATATAACATTTACTAACAGATTAAGACTGGATAGACTATTTTTACTGTTTACTCACATGGAAAATGCACCTCAGGGAGGTCCCTGAAGTCAGGAGATCTCCCTGCCCCCAATAAGCTCCCTTTAATAACTCTTCATTTTCTACAGTGCTACTTTAGGTTTGCCATATTCCCAAAAGTGAAAATCCGGATAAAATTTTTGAGCTTTTGGGGGGAACATCTCTCCCCCCCCATTAAGTTTTTAGGCTGTTTTTAATTTTTAAAGCTTTTTTATTTTTAATCACCCTACTTGCCATTCAGCCAAGATATCCCAGACATTTTGCCAATTTGGCAAAAATCCGCCCAGACGCCATTTTCAGAACCCGATTCCCAGATGTGTCTGGGAAAATCCAGACATATGGCAGCCCCAGCTACTTCCTTCCTCATTTGTGTGTGTGTGTGTATTAGTCCCAAATCATATTTCTTCCAATCATGATGGTAGCTCCTAACACCATTCATTGCTCTTCCACTGTATGAGACATAGGGAATTGCAACTGACTTTCCACACAGCTGGGGGTACCGCACTTTGTGAGTCTGCACATCCTGCTATGTTCTGTCCACGCTAGTGGATGTGACACACATGCGTGGGTGGGAGAGGGGAGGATATAAATCATCTGACCTGAGCACCACTTTTTAAAAACCTTACCCTGCCCTGCCTTTAAAAAAAAAAATCAAGTTTCCATGTGCTTCAAGGCAGTGGTGTACTTGCAAAGGGGTACATTGCATCTCCCGTCTACCCCATTTTCTGGGTATGTGATTGGCGCATGAGAGCCCACGTATTCCAGTTATTCCTCCCCAGTCATGTCTAATGACATTCAGTTCTGCTGCTTGCCATCCACACCAGTAAGTGGGTATTGATCGAATGTACCTGGGCTGTGGCTTTTGTCCCTTCCCACAAAGGAAAGCAGGAAATTGTAATGTTATAGGACACTCAGGTCAGCTCTGCTATCAAAGAAGGGATTAAAAAACAGAGCTACCCTTTGTTTTTCATTTAAAAAAATAATCCAGAGGTCTTGCACAAGAGTGCAAAAGTGATAAAGAGGTCTTGTGCAAGACCTCAATATCAAGGGTGTGTGTGTGTGCCAGATGTATGGGTTGGGATTACAGCCTCTCAGATAATCTCTCATGTTTGCAGATCTTGAGAGAAAATCTCCTCTGAATCAGTTACATGAACACAGGAAGCTGCCTTATAGTAAGTTACACCACTGGGTCTATCTGGTTCAGCACTGGCTGGCAGTGGGCCTCCTGAGTTTTAAGGTAGTAGTCTCTCCTGACCTTAACTGGAGATTCCGGGAACTGAACCTGAGACATTTAGTCCTTTGAGGCAACCAATGGGAATAGTCCCCCCCCTCCTTTTGTACTGGAGGCCACTGGAAGCAAAATGGCTCCTTTGTGCTCGGGTGAGGAGCAACTGGAAGTAGGGGTGTGGTTTTAGAGGCTAACCGCCAAAATGTCACTACACGTGTGACAAACTCTCCACCCAAAATAAACATTAGCAAGCTTCCCCATCAGTAGTGACTAACAGATGCATAACAGGCTGTGGTGGAATCTAGACACATATACAAAATGTTGTGAAAATGTGTGTGTTTTTTAAGTTTTGAAAAATATATTGAATTCGCCATAGCTCACCATCGCCATCTAGTGTCACATTTGTATAATGCACTTTTCAATACACTTAAAACGTTTTATTTGCAGCTCTATAGCCGATTCCTATGTTTACTTATTGGGTTTTCCTAGGCCTGGTTCAAGCCATTTTACTGCCCGAGGAAGCAAATTGTGTCCCAAGTCAAGAAGATACATAGTACCTCCCACAAGCACCTCTTCCCATTCCCTGGCAGTAAAAAGACAGTAACAATATCTTAAATAACTAACAACTTGCTGCCCTTTGCGTCAAGAGCCTCAACTCTGCTTCTGACTGTCCACACATCAGAGATATTGGACTTGGGGAAAAGGGGGGGGGGATATTTTCTATGGTCTAAAATACACAAGCAGTCTAGGGGAAACTCTCAAGGTCAACAATCTGATGATGACATCGTGTGGCTGTCCCATAAAAAGTGAGTGATAATTCCAGAGCAAACAACTCATCTGCAAAACTGCAAAATCTGCTAGGCTAGACGGAACGATTTCTGCTGTCTCTCTGATTCTGAATGCACTCAGGCATTTAACTCTGACACTCTCCTTCTTGCCAGTACTCTGTCGCTAGGAACCATGGCCTTGCAGCTCACCTGGTTTTTGAAGCACATGGACACTTCAAAGCTGACTTTGTCTGCAATGGCGCCTCCATCGTGGAAGAGAGAATAAACGACCAAAGATGGTTGTGGTGCAAAGTCGGAGGTGAAGGGCAATGAAATGGAGAAGGATCCTTGCAGACCTGAAAGAGGGGAGGAAGGTTTCTGAGTGGAGGGTTCAATCATCAGTATGATTCCTTAACCCACACCAAACCCCAGACTTCCCATCCATCACTCTTTATTCTCTCCACTTACATCCCCAGGTATTGTCCATATAATAGTCTAGTGGGAGCACCATCTAAAAAGCCAAACGCTGCCAAAAAGTCACAGAAATCCACCAAACTCCACCATAAGCGTTTCCTTCAACCCCCCTCTCTCTAATTCTATTTAGTTTAATAAAATAAAATAAAATAAATTTATTTAACATAAAAAGAGAATTCTGAAGAGTCTCCTGAACTTCCCTCCACCCCTTTGTGGATCCTTATATTAATAAGCTTTTCCACCTGCATCTTGTCTATTAATCCAAATTTTTAATATCTCCATTATACCCGAAATTCAACATTAAACTACAAGTGTTATTGCAATCCTACAAATAATAATTTTAATTGTTTACAGTGGTTTTTAAGGTAAATTATATATTTTCCCCATTCCTTATTAAAATTTTGGTCTTCCAAACCTCCTTTCTGAAACTCCAACTCTCCACAGGCTTCAAAGGTTGCTGCAAAGACTAGTGGAATTGCAGATGCAAAGGTTCCTAGGATTGCTAGCCATTTCCCCCACTTTTTCCACACAATTTTTGAGGTTTTCCCATTATTTTCAGGCCACCCCCCCCCCACTTAGCTCCTTTTTGCAGTTTAAATTGATTGATTTAACTATTTCCCAGTGCCACGTGTATACCCAGTTGTGAGCGAGTCAAACATGCAGAAGTGGGGAGGGATTTGACAGATAGACTTACCTCCCCCATCGCCACCCACATTCTTTTGTCCATGCATAAGGATTTTCCCCTTTCCTGTCACCTGGGGAAGGAAGAGGCATATACAGAATAAAAACATCCAGAAAGGGTCACTCTTAAGAGCCATATTTCTCAGGCGGCAGATATTTTGATGCCATTGACATTAGGGCACTAGTGTGGAAGCAATAGAAGAAAGGACCTAAATGGCTTCAGCCCAGTATACCTGAAGGAGCATCTCCACCCCCATCGTTCTGCCCGGACACTGAAGTCCAGCTCTGAGGGCCTTCTGGCGGTTCCCTTGCTGCGAGAAGCGAGGTTACAGGGAACCAGGCAGAGGGCCTTCTTGGTGGTGGCGCCTGCCCTGTGGAACGCCCTCCCATCAGATGTCAAGGAAATAAAAAACTATCTGACTTTTAGAAGACATCTGAAGGAAGCCCTGTTTAGGGAAGTTTTTAATGTTTGATGCTTTACCGTTTTTTAAAATATTCTGTTGGGAGCTGCCCAGAGTGGCTGGGGAAACCCATCAGATGGGCAGGGAATGAATGAATGAATGAATGAATAGAAGAAGAAGAAGAAGAAGAAGAAGAAGAAGAAGAAGAAGAAGAAG
>JAXCMG010000063.1:423742-440453 GCA_034642415.1 Podarcis siculus
AGAAGAAGAAGAAGAAGAAGAAGAAGAAGAAGAAGAAGAAGAAGAAGAAGAAGAAGAAGAAGAAGAAGAAGAAGAGTAGTTTGGATTTGATATCCCACTTTATCACTACCCTAAGGAGTCTCAAAGCGGCTAACAATCTCCTTTCCCTTCCTCCCCCACAACAAACACTCTGTGAGGTGAGTGAGGCTGAGAGACTTCAAAGAAGTGTGACTAGCCCAAGGTCACCCAGCAGCTGCATGTGGAGAAGCGGAGACGCGAACCCGGTTCACCAGATTACGAGTCTACCGCTCTTAACCACTACACCACACTGGCTCTGCTAAGCACTACGAACTTAGATATAGAGGCAGTTAACAGGTTTAGATGCATTCTTTTCCAAACTGACATTTTCTAATAAGCAGAGTCTGGATTACTTCACCTGGGAGGTTTTTATGATGCTGTTATGGAGGCTATGTTGCAGAGGTAGAAAGGACTGCAAAACAGAACTTCTTCATCCTGCACGATGCACCATCTGGCATCAACAGAGTCTGAACTAGAACCATGGCTTAACATGTACCAGGTGTGCCAATGGAACATTACTACCTTTAAGCAGGCTTTGTTTACCAGGTATCAGGCAGGTAGGCTCCCAAATCAGTGGGTAGCGTTTTGAGGCAGATGTTGTCCCCAATATCTGTTGATAGAAACTGAATTCTAACTAGTGATGAATGGAAGAGACAATGCTTCTCCAAAACTCCTTTCATACCATATTCAAGCACTTCAAAGGTTAAGAAAGCCTTCCCATGATCCACAATGATTCTGTAGACCCCCAGCATTGGTTCAGCAGCCAACTGGTAGGACAGTTGCACAACCCCATTGTCTGGTTGCACATTATTCCATTGTGCAATTCGGTTGCCTGCAGGATCCTGCAACCACATTTTTTAAAAAACACAACATTAATTATTGCAGCACCTACCCGAGTATCTCCTAAAGGGGGGCTGGGAAGCATCTCTGAAAGGGTGGAAGTTCTGCAACCTCCTCAGCCTTCTCCCCTGCCCTCCACCCCACATTGGTGTGTGTGTTTCATATTACATCTGAAGAAGATCCCTGGGAAACGTGAGGGTACTCACCTGCAACTCCACCAGCTGGTGCTAAAAAAGAAAACAAGAGGCAATACCTTTAGTCTCCAGCAGGAGTAACAATTCCCATCCTGCAACTCATCAAGTTAGGGGAAAATTTTTGGCCCTACAGATGTTGCTGGAGTGCATTTCCTACCATTCCTGACCATTGGTTGTGCTGGCCGGAGCTGACAGGAATTGGAGTCCAAGAACATTGGGAGAGCTGCAGCTTACCCACTCCTATAGATGCAAAGGATGAGCAAGTACCTTTAACTGCAGATAATGGATTTCTTTTTTCTTTTTTGCAAACACATTTTGCTAGGCAGGCAGAGAGGAGGAAAGGCATATTCTTGCTCCTCCGCTTCTAATATCTGCAGTAAAATGGCACCCCAGCCTCTACACTCTGGGATTTTATGCCCTCTGGGTCAATGGATCCTAGCCATTCATAAACTTCCTGAACATCCCATACTGTTGCCATAGCTACAATGTCATGCCAAGCAACTGAAGATTCCCTATTTAGCTTCCCTAAAGTTGCCAGGTGTTCAGAAAACTGAGCACAGAGGATCTGTTGAACTTTGTTGGTGCTTTTTAATTTTTTTTTACCTGTTCTGAGTGCAGACAAACCATTTCTCCATGTATTCTACATCTGGTGCGTGGAAAATAAAATAAAATAAAAGCCGTTTGGGAGGCTGGTTCAACCGTCCTCTCATTCCTATCACTTATGAGCACATTGTCAGCTCATGTTTCTAGCGATTACCAAAAAAACCTACAATCTTGCTGTTTTTGGAACCGGGCCAGAAAGAAAGTTTGCAAGAAAGAGCTGGGCTCTTTCTTTCACCAAAATAAAAGCTCTGAAAAATCCCTCCAATCTTGTGGATTGGGAACTCCTAAATGCACCATCGATCACCACATGCAAGCGCAAGCTGATCTCAGAGCAGACTTTCTTTAACAAAAGCTGCTGTCAAGAGTTTTGTTACACACATATTTGTTGCACTCATCACTAAATACTTTTGTACTCAGGTGAGGAGAAATATAAATGGTGGAGGAGAAGTGCCCAGACCAGGTCATTCCCATCTTGTCTTGCTTATTCCTCCCTGCACCCTGTTCACATTTCTCACCTCAGTAGCCAACGGCATAAATCCTTCATCCAGGGTGATGATTCGAAATTGCACTGCAACAGAACAAATGCACAAAATGACCCTCTTGAAGTGCATATCTTACGAGAGGGCCTCGTTCCCCACAACAGTGCAGTGCTGGAGCCCAAGGTGTCTCTCCCAGCCTGCCATCTGCCAGCCGAGATTGTTCTCATCTTTGTTCAGCTCCCCCAAGCCTCCTGTTAAGACCCCAAACTCTTCCAAGGACATCATGCCCAATTAACCCGACAACCTGCCAAATCACCTGTCTCTGTTCATAACTCAGGACAAGGGCAAGCACAGTTCTCTTGCATTGCCAGTGGCCCTCCATGGTACTATGTTGGCTATTCTTCGCCTTCTTAGTAGTGGCGCCTGCCTTGTGGAACGCCCTCCCATCAGATGTCAAGGAAATAAACAACTATCTGACTTTTAGAAGACATCTGAAGGCAGCCCTGTTTAGGGGATTTTTAATGTTTGATGTCTTACTATGTTTTAATGTACTGAAGGGACTGGGGTAACCCAGGAATTCCTCTGCAGCTTATATTTTCCCTTCATATTCCCAAATAACCAAAATCCTACCATTTATTGATTTCTACAATTCCCTAATAGGGACACGGGTGGCACTATGGGTTAAACCACAGAGCCTAGGACTTGCCGACCAGAAGGTTGGCTGTTCGAATCCCCGTGACGGGGTGAGCTCCTGCTGCTCGGTCCCTGCTCCTGCCAACCTAGCAGTTCGAAAGCACGTCAAAGTGCAAGTAGATAAATAGGTACCGCTCCGGCAGGAAGGTAAACGGCGTTTCCGTGCGCTGCTCTGGTTCGCCAGAAGCGGCTTAGTCATGCTGGCCACATGACCCGGAAGCTGTACGTCGGCTCCCTCGGCCAATAAAGCAAGATGAGCGCCACAACCCCAGAGTCGGTCATGACTGGACCTAATGGTCAGGGGGCCCTTTAACTTTACCTTTACAATTCCCTAATAGAGTCTGTTGCCTCATATCTGTAACATGCTTTAATGGAGAGATATATAAACACATGCATTAGGATTACACACAGCTTTGCAGTAACCAGTGGTGTCATGGCCCCAAAATGAAGGAGAGCTGGTATGCCCTCTTTTACTATAACATTACTATCAAAAGTCCCTGCCACTAGCCCGACCTACATATTAAGAGCCAGCCCACCAGCCCTAGGGACTCTTTTCTCCTTACCCAGTTGTCCTGGAGAATAGATGGGCTTGTCCATCTGCAGAAAAGTGCCACTTTCCGCTTTCTGAATAAGAACCTGCTTCTGCTCATCTATCTTCCCCTGGGCATCAGAAAGTCGGATGGCAGCAACTTCCTCCGAGCCGTCTGCAGGGGGTGGTACCTGGTTTACACAAGTCACTTAGCATTAACAGGATTCCCTAGTCCAGGAAGGATTAAATGCATGCATTTGAAAGGAAAGGGTGAATGAAAGAGCAGGGAAATGGAGAGAATGGGGCATTGGTGAAGGGCTGTGACGCACACAGGTCAAACCCCCTACAGATGTTTCCTATTGTCCTGGACTTCTAACAAAGGACAGCATGACAGAGAGACCATATCGGGAAGAGAACAGGCAGGATCCAGTAATCTGAACACTGGACCTCCATGTGGCAACATGATTTAACTATTGCATGTTCCATCCCTGAATGGAACTCAAAGCAGCATCTATGGGGTTGTTGCAGTTTAGCCTTGTCAAGTAGGGAGATTGACCCACAACCACCCAATGTATTTCATGGATGAGCAGAGCTGTGAACCGGACACTTCTACAGCCAAAAGCAACACCCTTATCACCAAACCACAATGACTTCCCCAATGGACAGGGCTTCGGCCATCACAAAAGGCATTTCCGTGTGTGATTTTTAAAGTACAATTGCAGTGTTTTGTGTGGTAGACAAAGCACTCCATGCTTTAAAGGGCTACTGTGCCTTTAATTTAAAACTTGTTTCATTTCTTCTCAGTGTGTGCTGATGTGCACCTTCTGCGCCAACTTCCACATCCCTGCTGAAAACTTTTTTATTCCACCAGGCTTATGCAGGCAATTAAGAATACGTTCTTCCACAACGGCTAATTGATGTCTGTTTTTAACCTCTCAATGGTTTTATGCTTTCATTCCTGTAAACCACTTTGATATATATTTTTACGACACAGAGGAATAAAGATATTTTTTAATAAATAAACAAGATTTATATACCACCCAATAACAAAAGTTGTCTGGCTGATCTGCTGGTTCTGCCTCTTTTGCTGGTTTGTGTTGAGCCTTGAGTCACTGGGTGTGGAAAAGAAAGAGTGAACCCTTTTGAAGGGACACTCTTTGAGCAGCAAGGACTCATTCACTCTGTGGCAGGAACACCCCACAATAAAATAAAATAAAATAAAATCAAGCCCTACTTCTAGCATCTCTTCAGGCAAGCGCAGACTGGAGTGATAGGAAACTACAGTCTATAGAATGGGGTACAATTCAAATACAGTGGTACCTCGGGTTACATACGTTTCAGGTTACAGACGCTTCAGGTTACAGACTTCGCTAACCCAGTAATAGTACCTCGGGTTAAGAACTTTGCTTCAGGATGAGAACAGAAATTGTGCGGCAGCGGCAGCAGCGGCAGCGGCAGTGGCAGTGGCAGTGGCAGTGGGAGGCCCCATTAGCTAAAGTGGTGCTTCAGGTTAAGAACAGTTTCAGGTTAAAAACGGACCTCCTGAACGAATTAAGTACTTAATCCGAGGTACCACTGTAATTACAGGAGGAAGCTGCCACTTCTTCCTTTCCTCAGGTTAGTGTTTCCACTACTCTCGGTCAAACTGACAACTTTTTTCCTGGCCTCTTAGAAGTTGGACTGCAAAAATTCTAAAAACGTTCCTGAGCAGGTGGAATGTTCTTGTTCATTCCATGACATGACACCATCTCAGCTAATCAGTGTCAGAGGTGAAGCAGCATGCTATAGATCTAAGATCACCATTCTGCACAAGCACAGTTGATGCTTCTGATTTATACTCTGTCCTTTATTATTATTTTTCATGCATCCAGACCAGATTTACTACTGGTATACATCACTCACTGTGAAAGTCAGGCACTTCAGCTGTTTCTCATGCCATCTGAATCCATCCAGCAGAACGTGGGTCTTGTTCTTAGTCTCCAAAGTGATGCTGAGCACTACAGATGTTTCCACATCACCCAGGTCCATGCACAATTTATCACTGGATGGGTAGTTCAGACGGGCTGGAAGGACCAGCATGTATTTCCTGAATGCAGAAGATGAGAGGGAGAGAGACGAGAACAAGAACACACCTTTCTTTAGGGAGTGGGATTATTTGCAGGCAATTAGTCCAGTTATTTGCACTCTAAAGGGGATTCCTTCCTGAAACCCAACACTCTGCCTTGATGTAAGGCAGCTTCCTATTTTCCTATGATGATTTTGCACATGCTGATTATTGTTTATTTTATTTTATTTTAATTTTATTTTAATGTAACTCAACCTTTACTGGCATACAGAGAAAACAGGAATATGTGGGTCAAAACATAACATTGCCATCTGTTCACAGATAAAACTATACAGGCATAGTAAGGTTAAAAAGTAGTGGGTCCAAATGTTTGATCCCCATGCTGAAAGAGAGGTTAAATTCTTCTGACTCCTACAGGGTTTATTGAATTTCTATGGGCATGATAGAATGGAGAAAGTAGCAGAATATCTGAGCAACGGCGTGAAACTAGAGCATCACAAGACTTGAGTGGTACTCAGTATAATTTATGAGTCACCCTGGAAGGATTTATATTCTGAAAGACAGGATAATTAATAAGTGTAAGTGTAACCACAACAACAAACAGAACAGCAACAGCATCTGTACATTCCTAGTTGCAAGACTCTCCAGATGAACAGATTATGTGCGGCAGAGTTGGGGAAGAACCAGTGCCTGTTCAAGGCTCTAGAGGAGAGCTGCTATGAGAGTAGCCAATGCTTGTCTTGGATCAACAGTCTGATGCTATAAAGCAGCTCTATATGTTCAAATGAATGGAAAATGAACAAAGCTGTCCCTTCACTAGAATTCTGCTTAGGAAACTACATTTACTGCTTTTGTCTCAGGGGTCCATCTGATTGGGCTCATCCACACTCCTGCTTGCTCTGTGCGTAGTAAGCACAGGTCCAAGTGGTTTCCCCCTTACCCAACTCGTTTCCCAGGGAAAACCAGCTCTTTAGTGATCAATCAGAACAAATGGAAATCCAGGAAAATGTGAATTGCTGTTTGCTCTGATTGAGCGCTAAAGAGCAGTTTCCCCCACGGGACAAGAGGAAGTGTGGAAAAGCCCAATGAGTCTCCGGCATTGTGCCTACTTGCTACATCACTGTTCTCCAGCCTTGGGAGTATTCTTCAATGTTGGGTCTCTGCATGTTGTTGAGCTACAACTCCATTCATCCCTGACCACTGGCTAAGCTGACTGGAGATGATGGGAGTTGTAGTCCAACAACATCTAGGGACCCAAGGTTGAAAAACATGGTGCAACTACATGATTGGACAACACATAACGGACAACCCACCTCTTTTGATAATCTCCATTACAACTTTTGACTTCCCTCAGAAAGTCTTCTAATGTTTCACTCAAATGGGAACCTCCAAATTTGCCTCCAAATGTTTCAACAGCTGGAAATTGGTAGCAACTCTACTTTTCTTTGTCATAAAATTCCACTTTGAGCTTCCTCTCAGAAGACTATAAGTTGCTCCAGGGAAAGCAGCAACTATTACCTAGCATTCCCTCTTGGGTGAACCTCACTCCTTCACTCTCCCTTGCAGGCAGGTGCCTCCTTCAGCCCTTCTGCTTTTCCTTTCTTAACCACTGATGCAAATTTCCATCTGTTCTTTTCCCTAGTGATACATTCACCCTAACAGCCCCCTCCCCCTGCTCAATATACTCCTTCATGGCCCTCACAACTCTGAATTCATAAGGACCAGCTTCTCCCTCCCAGTCATGTCCTCTATAATTCTGTTTCCCTGAGATCACAGGTCTTCCAGCCACATAACAACTTACGGGATGGAGTCATCTGCACCAGCTAACTCGAGGAAGGGAGCAAGGCCACTGAGAATGAGGAAGAGCCACATATCTGTGGAGACCTGCCTGCAGAGGGCACCGCAAATGTCCAAGCAGGAACTTGGAAGAGGGAGGACTCGACGTCTCCCTTAACTTGCTTCTCAGCTTATCTGATCCTCATTTTATATCCTCATTCTGCCTGGCGTGTGACTCTTAAGTGGCCTCTATGCCCAGCGTTTAAGAAATATGATCCGCCACCTGAGGCTCACACAGAGAACAGGGAAGGAAAGTCAAATACAGCAGGTGTGAAAGAAGCTGGCTTTGGGACAGAGGCAGGTGTGTCCTGAGAAGCTGGCCAGGCCACTTACTAACATGTCCCTTTCCCTTTTCTCCTTCAGAGCATGCAAACACCTATGCACTGCAGTGGTCTAAATGTTTATGCAATATACATGGAAGAACAAAACCCCTAGATGTTCAATGGCGGGCTTGCTCTTACAGCTCCAACATGGACCCCCTTTTCACCCTAAGCTCTCAAGGCCCACCTGACACTATGCCTTGCTTCAGGACAGGTATGCCCTTGTTTTCTTTTCGTGTGAGGGCTACGACAAATGTCACTCTCTCTCTCTCTCCTTAGGCATTTGATAGAGGTGCTTCTTCTACTCTTTGAATCAAGTATGAGTTGCTACCTGCTTATATTGTCACTTTGTTGTCCAAAGCAGCTTCCATATACCTTGGAAGTCGTACCTTGGAAGTCGAACAGAACCCATTCTGGAAGTCCATTTGACTTCCAAAACATTCGGAAACCAAAGAACAGCTTCTAATTGGCTGCACGAAGCTCCTGCAACCAATCAGAAGCTGCGGAAGCCGCATCAGACGTTTGGGTACCAAAGAACATTTGCAAACCGAAACACTCACTTCTGGGTTTGCAGCGTTCAGGAGCCAAAACATGCTAGTACCAAGGTGTTCGGGATCCAAGGTATGACTGCATTTTGTAATAAGCCAACCTTCCTTTATTCCTCTTGAGAGTGAGGTTAAGGGCAAGCACATATGCAAAACAAACGTATTTTATAACCCTTAGCAAAAGGTCCTAAACATCTTAGTTGTGCATGCAGGAATGCACATGAGTGCTGGGCACATGTGTGGGTTTAGCACGATTTCTGTTCTCATCCTGAAGCAAAGTTCTTAACCCGAGGTAATATTTCTGGGTTAGCGGAGTCTGTAACCTGAAGCGTATGTAACCTGAAGCATATGTAACCCAAGGTACCACTGTACTATCCAACAGCCTGTGGCTAAGAGGGAAGGGCACTAGGTCTTTTCATGTGTCTGCCAAGTGTCCCACTTTAGAGAGGGCAGTCCTCTATTTGAAGGTGTTCTCTATTTGTTCAGTCCAGGTCTGGTCAACAGACTAAGCAGGCAGAGGAATCTCCTGGTGCCTTCCCCACCATGGTGAGATGTATAGCTATTCAAATTATAGTATTTATTTCTAAATTGGTGCCTGTATACTGTATTATGATATGCAGATTGTGGTTCTTTAGTTTGGCAAATCATAACTCGTTCCCCCCAGCCTTCCTGTTTGGGTCCTGGGATGGTTTCTCTCCTAAATAGATGTAGTGAGCAGCGCATGTTATGCATGAGGGAATTCAATGAATGAATGACCTTTCTGATTTCACCAATGACACCACAGAAAACAGAAGCCAGTGTTTTCCCTCTCCCTCAAAGAGAAAATGATAGGTTACATTAATAGGTGGGATGTGAAAGAATTTGCATAGGGTTCTTGACCTACAGCATTTTTACTTATCACTGAGGACTTGTTTCTGCAGGCTATTATTTCAGGGGGTTAGCGACTGCGGTTTCTGAGCCATTGTTTGTTTACTTCTAGATAAGGATCAGGTGTTTGTGTGGTCTGTGCTTTGACATTTAGGTCCAATCATTTCTGCTGCATTAAAATTAGCCAAAGTCACCCAGCGGCTGAAGGCTTCCAATTCATATTTCAGTATGCAACTTAAGCTGCTCGCATGTTCAATAGGTCAGGCACAATTCCTTCTTTGTAGATGCTTTTGGTTGCTTCAATGGGCATCATTTGCAGAAATGCCAACCCGATAACGTCTTATGCAATCTGCTGAAACCTTTATGTTCCATTAACAAAGACTTTAGCATTCTGTGATTGTTTTTGAATGAAAACCCTTCACAGACAATACTCAAGTGCCAATTAATTCTCTCAGCCCAATTACATGTTCCTCTCAGCCCAGCTACACGTTCCTGTCGAAGCCAGGTGAGGGGAGCCAATGGGTCTCAAACCCTTGGTGACTTAGGGACTTCCCCTGCATGTGAAGACAGCCTTCAGCAGATTGAGTGGATGAGACCAATAGGAAATAAACAGCTACAGTGGTACCTCGGGTTAAGAACTTAATTCGTTCCGGAGGTCCGTTCTTAACCTGAAACTGTTCTTAACCTGAGGTACCACTTTAGCTAATGGGGCCTCCCGCTGCAACCGCACCACCACACAATTTCTGTTCTCATCCTGAGGTAAAGTTCTTAACCCGAGGTACTACTTCCGGGTTAGCGGAGTCTGTAACCTGAAGTGTTTGTAACCCAAAGTGTTTGTAACCCGAGGTACCACTGTATATGACTTTTAGAAGACATCTGAAGACAGCCCTGTATTTGGATGTTTTTAATGTTTGATGTTTTATTATGTTTTGATATATGCTGTGAGTCACCCAGAAAGCTGCCCAGAGTGGCTGGGAAACCCAGCCAGATGGGCAGGGTATCATCAGCATCATCGAGACGATTTCTGCAGGTGCTGTAGAGGGAAGTGAAGGGCAGGTGGGGCTTGTCAACCTAGGAAGGTAGCTCCTCTAGGAGAAGGAAAACTCTGATTCTAAACCTCCATTGCCTTACCGCAGGCATCCCCAAACTTGGCCCTCCAGATGTTTTGGGACTACAATTCCCATCATCCCTGACCACTGGTCCTGTTAGCTAGGGATGATGGTGTTGGTTATTTTGCAGATTAGTTGCACTGCAGGAAGCATGCTGGGGAGACCACACATTCAAGAAACGCAAAATAACTTTTGCTAGATTTTAATAACAAAAACAAAAACCTCCTTTTACACTAAATTTCAATATATCAACCCATTCACCAGGGTACTGAGAGAGCTACATGCTGCTCTTTATATACCATACCCAACAGCTTAATTAACACAACTTAACAGCACCTGCTATACTGCTTCACAGCTGTAAAACTTTATTTGCTCTGGCCCTTAAAGACATACACATCTTGTGAAACAATAATGAAACCTAAAATTTAAAGAAACCATTCAACAGATGGGAGCGGTAGTCCCAAAACATCTGGAGGGCCAGGTTTGGCCATGCCTTACAGGATATCTTTGGAAGAAGAAATGGCTATGGAGTAAACCCTAATAATAATAACAATAATTTTAATAATGATAATTTTATTATTTATACCCTGCCCATCTGGCTGGATTGCCCCAGCCACTCTGGGTGACTTCCAATACATATAAAAACATAATATAACATCAAACATTAAAAATTTCTCTATACAGGGCTGCCTTCAGACATCTTCTAAAAGTTGTGTAGTTATTTTTCTCAACTGAGTCAGCACACACATTCTGCTGCCCATCTTCAAGGGTACAGTGATCAAGGATCAAGAAAGCAAGTGTTGCATGTAACACAAGTCAACCTGTTTTACATGATTAATAGACAAATAGGTAAACTGACTCCACTGAAAATCCTTGTGCTTGGGCTTACACAAAAGCCAGATCTCGATGATGATGATGATGATAATTTTTAAATTTATATCCTTCCCATCTGGCTGGGTTTCCCCAGTCACTGTGGGAGACTTCCAACATATATAAAAACACAACAAAACATCAAATATAAAAAAAACAAAATATCCTATACAAGCAATAAAAACCAACAAATCAACAGAAACCAACAACAACAACAATGTTGTATTAGATCTGTGGTGGTGCATTCGCCCATGCACATTTGATTCTTCATTCATCAAGCGATGAACTTATTAGCCAACCCTTAAAAACAGAGGGGGAAATAAACAGCTTTGGCAGAGTAAGTACATTTGTAAATCCCTTCTTCTTGTAGAACTATGAAATCGGTACTCTTAGGCCCTTTCCCTTTGCTTGGCTGTCAAGGCGCTGACAAGATGATCAGGTCCTTCACAGGTAAGAGAGGGAGATGTGAGGCTAACAGAAAAAATACAAGGAGGCTCATAAAGGCAACCCTCCCAGTGAAGAAGTTGCTCAAACTGGCGTCCAGCCCCTCCTTTGCTCCTTAGCCAGAGCTCCTCCTCTGTAATAGTCTTCTACAGTGAACCCCAGGAGTCTCTCTATGTATGTACCTGCCTGGCCTGTTGCTCAGCAGCACGTAATATCCTTCATGTTCTGGGAGTCAATGGGGCCAGAGAGGCTGTCCTGTGGGAGCTGTGGGAGAGATGAAGGATCTGGTTCCCCTCTGTTGTCTCTGTCAGAGTCTGAATCCAAACTGGAAACCTCATCAACCTTCCCTGGGTGCTACTTCTGCCTCTCTGTGACCCCTCATTCTTCTTGCTTCTACTACCTCCCGGCTTGTCCCCTTCTCTGAGGTGTGGCCAATTTCCCACCACCAGGATCCAGGATTTAAGTTGTCTTCTTCTGTGCCTTCCCTGGGGGGCTCTTGGGTAGGCAGCTCCCACCAATCTTCCTCATCCAGCCAGCCCCTGACATTGGCTGAAGCAAGGCTTCTGCCAGTCCCATTCCTCTTCCCTCACAATGTCCTTGGGGTGATAATTAACCTTGAAGGGTCCCATCAAAGCTGAAGTTCTGGCATCCTGGACAGGTTACACCAGTTTTAGAAAAAGGTTGCTAGGACATCATCATAGCTAAACTGGTTATTTCTGTCTCTTTAGATTTACAAAGTGATGCAAGCAATACCTTACGGAGCTTCAGAAAACTTTCTGAGAAGTGCCCAAGGGAGAAGATCTCCTTGCTGCCTTTTAAGAGAGTCTGCAAACCAATGCAGCGGTTGCCTGTGAATTTGTCTGCAAATTAGAGCCTAGGGTTTGCCGATCAGAAGGTCGGCGGTTCAAATCCCCACGACGGGGTGAGCTCCCGTTGTTCGGTCCCTGCTCCTGCCAACCTAGCAGTTCGAATGCACATCAAAGTGCAAGTAGATAAATAGGTACTGCTCCGGCAGGAAGGTAAATGTCATTTCTGTGCACTGCTCTGGTTTGCCAGAAGCTTAGTCATGCTGGCCACATGACCAAGAAGCTGTCTGCGGGCAAACACCGGCTCCCTCGGCTATTAAAGTGAGATGGGTGCCACAACCCCAGAGTTGATGGTCAGGGGTCCCTTTACCTTTACCTAGGTCTACCTAAAGCTGAGGTACATCCTTCTAGTTCTCAAGAAAGCTTACATACGGAGGGTCCCTCAGTTGGGACAAGGTGATATTAGATACCCAGATAACAACTGGCAGCGCCTTGTTGTATAAGTTAAAATGATGGTTTATAATGAGGGACTGTGTGTAAGCTAAAGAAAAAGTGGGGTGGACTTGCCCACTACAACCCACATTCTAGGTCACTACAAGCTGCCTTATGCAAGAGAAAAAATTGTGCAATTTTTCACATATTCAGCATAATTACTTTTGCTTCTTCTAGTATTGAGGAAGAGCAAGGAGCTATCTAGGCTAGCAAAGCCACTGAAAATCTCCATCTGTAAAATTCTCTGACTTCTGAGCTTTTACAAGGCTACGATCACATAACTGCAAGCTTGCCTTCACAACCATAGGGCTAGAAGTTTGCTTTTTTAGAAAGAGAAAGCTGTCACAGATCTTAGCCAGATATTCTCCGCTCAAAGCTCCATCTACAAAAGTTCTCCAATGGCCTGTGATCAAGAAAGGCCTATGATCCAAAATGCTGCCTACACTAGTGCCAGTCTTCATTAGTAGAAACAGATTCCTGCCAGAATCTGTTTTGGGTAGGTCCTAAAAGGAATCACAGCATGAGGAATTCAAGCAAAGGTGCATGTGGAGTGTGGATTTGGGAGGGCAGCAAATAACATAGAAAGCACTTTGAAGACTATGTACTATGGAGTGATGATGAGTTTTAATATTAGCTGAATTGAATCCTTCCATCAGAGCACTTGAAAGGTCCTGGATAACATGCTTATGGTGCCAAAATGGAATTATAATGGACCCTTTGGCTCTGAATGTTGCGTGAGTATGCCTATGAGGACTGAACAGAGCAAATGGTAAAATGCTTGAGGAAATAAAAGAGGACTGGACACAGCTCCTAAAAGCAACGACGGCCACGAGTTCCTTTTCCCAGTTGAAAAAGTTCACATTTCCCATACACATAGTCTATGTCCTCCCATTCCTGATTATTCATCTCCAGCAGCACCAGTAAGGTGATTCAAGGGGAGAAAGTAGAGAGATGTTGCCCACTCCTTCAAAGATATGGAGTGGGCAAGGGAAAGAGGCACATGTCTTCAGGAATGAGGGCACAGATCGCTAAAAGCAGAAGCTGTTTCACAGCTGACTTATTCCTCCTTCTGAAGAAATTGCTCTGCAAGCAGCTTACCCACGGTCCAATGGACCCACCCTGTTTGGAAGGCTTTCCACAGACTTGCACTGCAGCACTTTCACTGAAGGCCTCAACCTGTTATTGTGGTTGCATTAGCAGAACTGCACTCTCAGCCTCTCTCGATGCACCGATTCCGAAAGAGCTTTCTAATGGGAAACATTAAGCAGCTGTAAAATGCTGATCTGTTGCTTTAAAAGTATGTGTACTCTAAAAGGGGGGAAGGAGGGGGGCAGCAAAGCATCTGTTTCCCTCGTGCATGCCAGCTTATTTTTGGTCGAATCAGACCCAATATAGCCACTGTTTCAATATTTAATGTTGTGCTGCTACAGCAACTAGCTTCCACATACTTCGGAAGCATTAATACTCAGCATAAAATTCCCTCTATCGGTTCACTAGGTGACAGAGCTGTCCAATGACACTTTGGTGCCAGAAAACGCTGATAGTTCCCTACTCCTAAGTGGGACGTAATCCCACAAGAAGTTCTCCTGCGTAACTCTCATTGAAAGGTGCTTCTGCAGTGACTATTTATTTCACACTGCACACATAAAGGGATGTCAACTTTTCAGTTTTCCAGTAGCGGCTGGGCCAAACTTGGGAGTGCTTAACAGCAAGTTGATAGCCCATACAGCTGTGTCCTTAAGAAATCTCACCATCACCAGCATCTTCTGCCTCACTACCTGCAAATACACAATCTCTGCAAGTCTCTGAGCTGAGACATGAACCAAACCCTTTCTTTTTCTTAACCTTAGCAGTGAGGAATCCAATAAAGCTTTTGCAAACAGACAATCTCTCTTACAGCTTCTTGGGGCTGCTTTTTTGGGGGAAAGTAGTTACAGTGGTACCTCAGGTTACATACACTTCAGGTTACAGACTCCGCTAACCCAGAAATAGTACCTCGGGTTAAGAACTTTGCATCAGGATGAGAACAGAAATCGTGCTCCGGCGGCATGGCAGCAGCAAGATCCCCATTAGCTAAAGTGGTGCTTCAGGTTAAGAACAGTTTCAGGTTAAGAACGGACCTCCGGAATGAATTAAGTACTTAACCCAAGGTACCACTGTGTTTGGGTTTTCTTAGCATATTTATATACAATATAATACAATATTTATATACAATTTGTGATTTGGGGATATATGAATTTTCTTATCCGAATACATTCACTTTGGATTCAAAAGAATCAGCAACTCCTTTCATTTTGGGAAGGCAAATATTACATCTTAAAGCCTGGACAAGCAGGAAGAAATGTCTACAGAAAGTGCAACGAGAGAGAAAAAAATGGGGGCAGCACAATTTTCACAATTTATCACCAGGGGGCGAGAGAACCTCAGAAAACACCTGGAACAATATTTACGCTGAAGATATTTGCTCAAAATTGTCTCTGATGGGAGAGCACAGAAATTGGCACCATGCCCAGACTATATTTAGCGTGAGTGCAGATGTGGCAGTCAAGCCTGTGTTTTGCTCAGTCCTTTCACAGATGTGAAGACGTGACTTTTGGAATTGTGCTTTTGGATGCAAAACGAAGGAGAGCTCTACGGGGGACTGAACATTCACAGCTGGACTGTAATAAGGCATGAGCAGGCAAACTGAGGCCCAGGGGCCGGATCCAGCCCAATTACCTTCTAAATCTGGCCCGCGGATGGTCCAGGAATCAGTGTGTTTTTACACGAGTAGAATGTGTCTTTTTATTTAAAATGTATCTCTGGTTTATTTGTGGGGCCTGCCTGGTGTTTTTACATGAGTAGAATGTGTGCTTTTATTTAAAATGCATCTCTGGGTTATTTGTAGGGCATAGGAATTCATTCATTTTTTTCTTCAAAATATAGTCCAGCCCCCCACTAGGTCTGAGGGACAGTGGACCAGCACCCTGCTGAAAAAGTTTGCTGACCCCTGGTAGTTACTTCCACACTAGAACCCCAAAGCACTGCTAAGATGTTGCTATTTCACAAGTATAGTACCTGGAAGCAGAATTAAAATGCAACTTCCATATAAGTTCCAAATATAGTGTTGCATTTTCCCAGCAACCTTCTTCTCCATGACCAAGGTCTCTTCTAGACAACTGCTATTTTGGAATGGGGTTCCATCACAAGCCGGCAAATTCTGGTCATGCAATTAAGGCTGATATGGAGGTATTACACAACCCACAACTGGGCTTGTTACAATTAGGAACGTGATGGGGAAATGTGCTTGGAAGTGTGAGGTAACACTTGCTCCGATGCAACAGCATGTAACCTCCCCACATACAAATGAGAAGGAATACTAATTAAGTCGCCAGCTCTGTCTACTTTCCCTGTAAACAAATCCAGATAAATGCGCCATGAAGCCATAATCTGGAAGCATCCCAAGAATTTCCTATAGTGTTTACTTACACATTTCCGTTCCTGCAAGGAACTTGAATTACCGTATTTTTCGCTCTATAACACACACCTGACCATAACATGCACTTCATTTTTAGAGGAGGAAAACAAGGGAAAAAACATTCTGAATGAAACAGTGGATGTATCATTTTTGTGCTTCATGCTGTGGCCACAGACATGTGATCTGATGGTGAATTTGGGGTGACCCAATGCAAAAATCCTGAGAATTCCTGTGGATCCATGCTTTGTAACTACGTTTTTGCACCATTGCAGCCCCAGGCAACAGTGGGTGCGTGATTTTTTTGGTGCAGGCTGTAGCCATGGACATGCTATGTGATCTGATGGTGAATTTGGGGTGACCCAATGCAAAGATCCTGAGAATCCCTGTGGATCCATGCTTTGTAACCACATTTTTGCACCATTGCAGCCCCAGGCAACAGTGGGTGCGTGATTTTTTTTGTGCAGGCTGTAGCCATGGACATGCTATGTGATCTGATGGTGAATTT
>JAXCMG010000063.1:440463-528737 GCA_034642415.1 Podarcis siculus
GTAGCCATGGACATGCTATGTGATCTGATGGTGAATTTGGGGTGACCTAATGCAAAGATCCTGAGGATCCATGTGGATCTATGCTTTGTAACCACATTTTAAGTGGGGAGCGAAGGAAAAACAAAGAAGGGACATGAGAGGGGTGTGCAGAGAAGCAGCTGGCTAAGAATGCAGGAGAGGGATTTAACGGGAGGGAGGAAAGAAAGGCAAAAGTTTCCCCCCCCCCCACCCCCCCCTCTCTCTCTCCCTCCCCCCCTCTCTCTCTCCCCCTCCACCCCCCTCTCTCCCTCTCCCCCAGCAGCACCGGAGCACAGACACGACACTCTGCTTTCCCTCTGCTTGCCTGGAGGGGAGGGGCTTTCCCTGCTCTTTGTTCCGTTTGAGCAAACACAGCAAGGAAACAGAGGTGGGTGGGCAGTAAGACCCTGAGGCAGAATGCAGGAAAGCAGCCGCTTCCTCTTTTCAGGTTTCCCTTCTCCGTGAAGCGCGATTTGATTTTTGCCTGATTTTTCGGCTCCAGGGACCACACACTCGCTCTATAACATGCACAGACATTTCCCCTTCCTTTTTAGGAGAAAAAATCTGCGTGTTATAGAGGGAAAAATACGGTATGCATTCCCACTCATACTTTCTTTGTAACAAAATGCTGCCATTAAAATGAAATGAAATAAATGAGAAAAGGAAAGTGAAAATAATAATAACGAAATTAAATCCATAGTTAAAGCCAACCCACTCCACCACCACCCAAGGACAGAAACTGGTATCTGGTTGTTCAGTTGAAAAGGAATAGACTAGTATTCATCCATTTAAACTCATCCCCGAATGTGGGTTTTGAATGTCCTTGGATGAAAATGCAGTTGATTTCCAGAGCAGAACAGTGGAAAATGGGAGCAGGGTGTTTTTTTTAGGGGGGGTGTTACAGGGAGTTTGGGGATCTAAAACACACAATAATCAGACCAGATTAAGGTTGGTTGATGCCTTCGAACTGTACCTCTTTGAGGGGCAATGGAGTGCAGAAAACACAAGCCTTTTATAAAACAAAGATGCATCAATCTGCTTAAAGAAACTTGAATTTGATGTCCATTGTACAAGTGCTAAGTTCCCTTTTGCAGCCATCTTATAGCACTTTTCAGATCTTGACAACAGCCATGTAATGGAGTTCTCCCCCATTAAGCATGCCTGCAGCAAGGTTTAATGGAGGGGAGAGGCCCTTCACCTTAGGGTTGCAATATTTCAAACAGTGGAAATCCAGACAGAAGCAATGTTGAGCTTTTTTTTGCAAAAAAAGAGAGAAAAGTTTCTGAGGTATTTTCTTTGAAAAACACCAAAAACGACAGTGCCAACATGGGTTGCCATACAACCAGATTTTCCCAGAAGTTATTGCAATTTTCGCCCAGACACTGCTTCCAACTGCAATATTCTGGATATGTCCAGGAAATTCAGGACATATAGCAACCCTACTTCACCCAGCAGTTTAGCATGCTGCTGGGTGAAGCCCCTGCCTGCTCCTTTTGCAGGAAGGAAGCAGGGACAAACTTACAGTGGGGCCTCGCAAGACGAAATTAATTCGTTCTGCGAGTTTTTTCATCTTGCGAATTTTTCGTCTTGCGAAGCAAATACCCTGGGTATTAACGGTTTTAAGAAAAAGGAAACAAACTTGCAAGACATTTTCGTCTTGCGAAGCAAGCCCATAGGGAAATTCATCTTGCGAAGCAACTCAAAAAACGAAAAACTCTTTCGTCTTGCGAGTTTTTCGTCTTGCGAGGCATTTGTCTTGCGAGGTACCACTGTATTTTGGGAACCACACCAGGGCCGCCTGCCCAACTTAATCTGACCTTGACTTGACGGAATGGCTGCTCCCAGCTGGCATTTGAGGAAGAGGATTCCTAGTGGAGCTTATCCCTCAGCGGAGCTGATGGAATTATTGTGTCAGGTATATGGGCTGGGCCTTGGAAAACTCTACTTCCTGGGAATTATCAGCAAGTTCTAGGTAGACTTACACAAATCTACACTTTAAATGATCATATTGACAGCAGCAACTACTTCAGGCAGCAAAACCAAAACTCATCCACGGGGAAACAAAACAAAGACCATTTGCCAGTTTCGGAGAAGCAAAGAAACACATCCACAACCTGTTTCGTTGCCTGAGGGAACCTAGAAAGGTTGCCCACAGAGATGTGCCGAAAGGTAGGAGGAGATGGAAGCAATTTGGCCTGTTTGCTTCACAAATGGGACAGCAGTCGCCCCACCTCACAGTATTTCCAAAGCTCCAGGCCTCCCCAAGCCAATAGTTTGATAACCACAGCTGCTGGTTGAACTGGCTAGCATTGCCTCAGTGGAGTGAAACCCGTTCGCTACCTCTCTCCTCGCTCTCTCCAACTGGTTTATCTGCTCATCTGGACAACAGCTAAGTTACAGCTACGTGGAAGACTTCCTGTCACATAGGAAAAAGGGAATGTGAAGAATTTCAGAAATGACTCCCATGAGACTAGACACAAACGGAAGAGCAGAAAACCCCAGTGTGGTCTCTGTCTGTACAAGGGGCGTGAGATAGATTCAGTTTGGTGGGCATTTTAACAAACGGACTGAAATGCAGTCATACCTAGGGATGAATACGCTTCAGGTTAAGCGTTTTCAGGTTGCGTTCCACGGCTACCCAGAAGTAACGGAACACGTTACTTCTGGGTTTTGCTGCTCGCACATGCACATGCTCAAAATGATGTCACATGCATGCGCAGAAGCGGCGAAACGCGACCCGCGCACATGCAGATGCACAGTCACATGTTATGTTCGCTTCAGGATGCGAGTGGGGCTCCAGAACGGATCCTGTTCGCATCCAGAGGTACCACTGTATCAAACTGTCAGTTATCTAATTTTTTCAGACCAGTTCTTCAACCAAAAAAATGTTTACAAAAATACATATACCAGGTGAAAATGTGTATAAAAAGCAAAGTGAGGCCTTTAAAGCCCTCAACGACCTCGGCCCAGTATACCTGAGGGAGCATCTCCACCCCCATTGTTCTGCCCGGACACAATAAATAAAAAATGTTGTTGTTATTGTTATTGTTAGTAGTAAGTGAAAATAACATACAAAAATGCATTGTGTTGGGAAATATTGCCTGCAAAAAATTGTCTTCGGAGAAATGCACATTAAAATGCTTGGAGGGAAATCATAAGAACTGATGCAGAAATATAGCAAACAAAAAAATCTGGGACTGGAAAGCTGAGAAACTGAAACTGACAGATATGGCAATCCCCAATCCGTGTTGTTTAACATTGCAAATTGGGAAAGATTTGACTTGGTTCCCTTATAATATTTTTCCTTCACATTAAAAAAAGGAAAGAAAACCACAATATAGCATGTCAGGGAGAAGTCTGGGCTAATGCTTTTCTTGCCTTGTTTGTTTGTTGGGAAACGTTTAAAATTCAGTCTCACAGTTACAGCATGAAACGAGAGGCCAGCAACATGGGTCAGTTTTAGCTCTCTTAAAGCAACACGGTGTCCAGAAACAATAACAATGTGAAAAACTTTATGGTATAATTCAAACTGGAAAGTGAAAAGATATGTAATTTCTTCATTAACCAATCTTTTTTTGAATAGATATAATGAAAAATACTCTGGAACAGTGCTCATGTTCACTTACAAGTGTTGAACTAATTGGCTGATGAAGAATTCAACGAAACAGTAGTTGTTATCCGGAAACACCGTTCAGCAGAGTTCAGAGTTGGACATCAGAACTGGACATTTGCTGATTATACAAAGCTTCACAGAGTGCTCTCTGCCAGGTAAAGTCTGGCACCGTGATTCATTTAAGGACTTTCAGAGACTTCAGTTTTTTAGTTTTGATGTTTTGAATTCTTCCATAAATTTTTTCACATTGTTATTGTTTCTGGCCATCGTGTTGCTTTTAATATTGCTGACTCATATTTTGCAACACAGGGGTTGGTTTGTTTAGCTCTCACAAAAGACATAAGGAAAGCTCTGCTGGATCAGGCCAATGGCCCATCTAGTCCAGCATCCTGTTTTCACAATGGCCAACTAGATGGCCATGAAAAGTCTGAAAACAGGGCCCAAGAGCTTCTGTGGTTTGCAGCAACAGGCATTCAGAGACTGCGGCGGTAGAACCTGGCCACCATTGATAGCCTTATGAGCCATGAATTTGTCTACTCCTCTTTTAAAGCCCCCTCATTGACTTGGGTAGTGGTGAAGCTGCTGTCACCGGATTGCACCTTGCCCTGAGGCTCTGAAGAAGTCTTCTTCAGCCAGCCGTTCTAGGTCTTCGGGAAAGAGGGCTACCTGGCCAAATGGGCAGTTAGAGGAGTTTAGACAGGTAGAGCTAGGACTGGCGTTCATGTGACACCTCTGTTTCTGAGGTGCCTTCAGTAAAGGTAAAGGGACCCCTAACCATTAGGTCCAGTCGTGACCGACTCTGGGGTTGCAGCGCTCATCTCGCTTTATAGGCTGAGGGAGCCGGCGTACAGCTTCCGGGTCATGTGGCCAGCATGACTAAGCCACTTCTGGCGAACCAGAGCAGCACATGGAAACACCATTTACCTTCCCGCTGGAGTGGTACCTATTTATCTACGGTACTTGCACTTCGTGCTTTTGAACTGCTAGGTTGGCAGGAGCAGGGACCGAGCAACGGGAGCTCACCCCGTCACGGGGATTTGAACTGCTGACCTTCTGATCGGCAAGTCCTAGGCTCTGTGGTTTAACCCACAGTGCCACCCACGTCCATGCCTTCAGCAGAGGTGTAAAAACTTCCTGGAATTCCATTAAGTTCTGTTTCCTAAGCTGAGCTGTAGCCAAAAGATTTTCACAGAAAACCTCTGGCCATATCAATATCTGCTGATTTAACCTCCAGATCAATGTACGTCTGTGGGGTGGTGGTGATTACTGACTGCTATTACACACCCAAACATGAAATTCCTAAGCCCAACAGCTGGAAAAATGCATTTGCTTCCTCTCTTTCCTCCCCTTCCATGGGGCCTCTTTTCTCATGTTTCAGGCCTTCCTTGTTTTCAGTATGAAGTCATGCGGTTGGTAGAAGCTGCCGCTTTAAAAGCCATAATTGCTCACAGTTGACCCTTTTTGCAATGTACGTATGTATTTTTGTATAGCTTGGTTTTTGTAATTTCTTGGGTACACGTGGAATGAATGGGGAGGGGGAAATGGGGGGGGTTCTTTTGAGTTTGACAGTTTATCCATATTTACCACTGAACATGCACAAACAAAGGCAAAGAAAAATTATTTTATAATATTGTTCTTCTTGTTCTTCATGCCAGAGCCATTGCTGCTACCAAGGTAGCAGCAGCAGGTGATGCATTCCTTAGAGGCTGGATAATAATAATAATAATAATAATAATAATAATAATAATAATAATAATAATTTTTTTTATACCCCGCCCATCTGGCTGCGTTGCCCCAGCCACTCTGGGCAGCTCACAACACATATACAAGCATAACAAAACATCAAACATTAAAAACTTCCCGATACAGGGCTGCCTTCAGATGTCTTCTAAAAGTTGTATAGTCCTTGACATCTAATGGGAGGGCATTCCACAAGGAGGGCGCCACCACCGAGAAGGCCCTCTGCCTGGTTCCCTGTAACTTTGCTTCTCGCACTGACGGAACCAGCAGAAGGCCCTTGGAAGTGGACCTCAGTGTCCAGGCAGAACAATGGGGGTGGAGACACTCCTTTAGGTATACAGGGCCAAGGCTGTTTAGGGCTTTAAAGATCAGTGCCAACAATTTGAATTATGCTCGGAAACATACTGGGAGCCAGTATAGATCCTTTAGGACCAGTGTTATATCTTAGCGACCACTCCCAGTCACCACTCAAGCTGTGGCATTCTGTAAATATTCAATAAACCATTTCCATTCTTTTATAAAAAGTTTGTTATCTTTATTTCTTAATCCTCTGGTAATTTTCGCCATTTGTGCATATTCCATGAGTTTTTGTATCCATTCTTCCTTTATTGGGACTTCTGCCTCTTTCCACTTTGGGGCAAGTAACGTTCTTGCTGCTGTAGTAGCATGCATAAATAAATTTCTATACAATTTAAGCAGTTCTCTCTCTATAATTCACATAAGGAAAGCTTCTGGGTTCTTGCTTCTTTTACAGACATTAGTTTAAACATCTTTTCCAATTCATTATACAGTTGTACCTCATGTTACGGACGGGATCCGTTCCGGAGGCCCGTCCATAAAATGAAAAGCCCGCAACTTGAAGCGCCGCATCTGCACAGGCGCAAGGCGCGATTTGGCGCTTCTGTGCATGCACAAGCGGTGAAACCCAGAAGCAACCCGTTCTGGTACTACCGGGTTGCCGTGGGACGTAACACGAAAAGACGCAACATGAAGCGGACGCAACACGAGGTATGACTGTATATCATTTCCCAATACAGTGGTACCTTGGGTTACATACACTTCAGGTTACAGACACTTCAGGTTACAGACTCTGCTAACCCAGAAATAGTACCTCGGGTTAAGAACTTTGCTTCAGGATGAGAACAGAAATCATGCTCTGGCGGCGCGGCAGCACCAGGAGGCCCCATTAGCTAAAGTGGTGCTTCAGGTTAAGAACAGTTTCAGGTTAAGAACAGACCTCCGGAACGAATTAAGTTCTTAACCTGAGGTACCACTGTAAGCTTTAACCTTACTACAAGACCACCACATATGATAAAAAGAATCTTATTTCACTTGACATTTGCAACATGTATTTGATTCAAATTTACAGTGGTGCCTCGCAAGACGAAATTAATCCATTCCGCAAGTCTCTTCATCTTGGGTTTTTTCGTCTTGCGAAGCACGGCTATTAGCGGCTTAGCAGCTTAGCGGCTATTAGCGGCTTAGTGGCTATTAACAGCTTAGCGGCTTTAAGAAAAAGGAAACAAACTCGCAAGAACTCTCAAGACGTTTCGTCTTGCGAAGCAAGCCCATAGGGAAATTCGTCTTGTGGAACGACTCAAAAAACGGAAAACTCTTTCGTCTTGCGCGTTTTTCGTCTTGCGAGGCATTCGTCTTGCGAGGTATCACTGTATACATTTTTGCCAATTTGAGATTAAGAGTCTCATGCTCTACCAACTGGAAAGTTGTTAGGTTCCTCCTTAACTGGCTCTTACCAGTTTGATGGTCTCACTGGTAATGTGTCTAATCTAAATTCCACATCGCTCCCCTTCCCCACATGACTCAGGGTGCACTGTGAGGACCACTGAGCAGGCATCTAGCTGTTTCCTAATTGCCTTGCATGTAAGAGATCAACTCGCTTGACTTTAATAGTAAAATTAGAAAAACACTATCGTTTCAGGTGTTGGTCATTTTTACTCCATGAAGAGGACAAGGAGCAGCAGAGGCGGGGGGGGGGGGGGGGGGAAGAAAGGCAATAGAAAGGCCAACACATTTTGAATTTCCTTTGTTCCCACAACTGTACTGTATTTTAACTTGGATGGGTCTTATGCCCGTAACAAGACATGATTTCAACAACAAAAGATTAGTCCTGGGGGTGTGGAGCAGATGGACCCCTGCTATCTCCAAAAGGAGAGGCCAACGCAACTTGAATTTCCTTTGTTCCCACAACACCTGCCCCAGGGATGTTCCAGGTGAGGAATGTGGTCTGGAGGTGCAAACCTTATTCTAACATTAGTTACAACTGGCTCTCGGCTCCTTTTGATCACAGCCCAGGCCTCCGTTGGTGGTGAAGTTCCCCGTAAACCACCACCCACAACTAACAGGGGAGGCCACAGGCCTTGGAGTCCTTCAGAACAAGCATCGATGGGCAGAGTGTTCCAGGGTTTTTAGAAAATGTACTCACCACGGATAACAATTAGTTCTGAAAATCACCTGGTTCTCTCTCTCAAACACCCCACGACCTCTTTTAATGGCAGGGCTGTACTGGCTTGGATGAAATTTGGGGACATAAGCAGAGGGATATAAATCCAGGCATCGCTTGAAGAGCCAAGGTCTCTGCAGAAGTTGCAGACATTCCTGAATTGCTGCAAAGCCTTGCAAGGATGAACATTGTGCTGATTCTTATTGTGTTCGCTGGCACCTGCTCAGCATTTTCTAAGTACAAGGTTCCTGTACCCATTCCGATGATGCCAGACTTGGATCTAAAGAAGGTAACGGCAACATTTTTCTCCTTCACTTATAACTAGGGATGGTGACAAATTTAACAATAATCGAACTGGCATAGGCTTCTTCACCTGCTTACAGACTTTGCAAGCTGACTGTGCCCTGTTTATGACCCACCTGTTTCTCCACGGAGCGCAAGGTGATGTACCTGGTTCTCCCCTTCCTCATTTAATCCCCACAACAACCCTATGAGGTAGATTGGGCTGAGAGGCAGTGACTGTGAGCTTCATGGCTGAACAGGAATTCGAATCCTGGTCTCTCCCTAACCCAGTGGTTCTCCAAGGGTGTGTTGTGCCACACTGGTGTGGCAGGAGAGGATGGCAAATTTAGCAGGAAGAATCAAGGACCAATAAAGAAACATGTAAACATTTCAGTGTAGTGTGTGGGGGGGGAGAGAGAATATAAAACCAAAACCAGTATCCACACCTCTCTTCAAGAGTTTTGGCTACTCTATAGATCTCCAAAATATATTTTTCCTGTTGCGCCAGCACTGGAGGAGGAAAACACTTAAAAACATAGCAGAGTTTCCAAAAAATAGACCAGAGGCAATTGTACTTCATCCCGCAGAGCTTTACTGGTGCTGAAGGAAAATAAGCATAACAGTCACAAATCCAGAACATTCAGGATTGGCACAGTCCATTTAAAAAAATCCAGTTGCAGCACTTAAAATAAAACTTACTAACTTATAATAAGTCTAAACCTTAACACTGCAGCATGTAAAACACCATAGTAAAGAGATAGAAAAGAGAAAGCGAGTGAAGCACAGGCTCCTCCTGGTCTTACTATTACAGTCAGTATTATCTTGACAAAAGGATAACGGAACCAGTTTCAACCAGCCGTACTCAGCTTCTCTGAAGGAATAAGCCAAAGAAAAACCTTCTGTCTGCTTCTTTCACATAGAAAGAAAACCTTCTTTCACAAAGAGAAGAAACCTTCTCGAACCCTCTCCAACTAATCAGAATAGGAAAGATCTCCACACATCAGATCAATACTTTCTTTACTAAGAAACACTGACATTTTCAACTCTGACAAATACGAAAGTTCAGAAAAGAGAAGTGCTTCTTTGTCTTGACAAGATAAGAGTTTGTTTGTCTCATGTTACGCCTAATACAAATGAGATTACCAAACAAATGCAAGCTCACACCTCTCACTGGGTTTGTAAACATATGTAAGGTACATATGTAACAGGCTCGTTTATAATTATATTGTTATAGATTGGGGGGACCCCCCCAAACCCTAGAAACTAATAAATGGTGGGATTTTGATTATTTGGGATGTGAAGGGAGAACTACAAGCTGTAAAGAGATTCCTGAGTTAGCCTATGCAAAATGACCTGGCCAAGCCAAGGCCGTTAAGAAGCATATCAGGGCCATTGAGAGTCATTGGCGATGCAAAAGCAATGTCCTCCTGCCTTGCCCTGAGGTGTGAACAGAGACTGGGCGTTTGGAGGGTTTGCCAGGGTAACTGGGTGTGAGGTGACAGGGAAAGAGAGTTTTTAGCAGGGTTTTCTGGGAAGAAGAAGGAAGAAGAAAGAGTGGGATTCATCTTGGGAAGGCTGGCTTGGGGAGATGCCTTGGACTCTAGGGCTGCGCCCCTGTGGGGCACAAGCCCCTCTTGAAATGACCATGCTATAAGATCTGGACTCCCTCCATGCAGACTGAAGGAGTAAATATGTGAATAAATCGTATTTTCACAGCATCTTCAGTTCTCCTAAGGAGCACAAACCCTAGGTGGGTGCCTGGAACCTGCTCGGCCGAGTGTGGGGTGGCACCCAACTTCTCTAAGAATGTTTTGGGAACGAGTCACGTTCGTATGTAGCATTGTTTTATACAGCCATACCTTAGTTCACGAACGCCTTGGTACTCATAGGTTTTAGCTCCCGGACGCTGCAAACCCGGAAATAAGTGTTCCGATTTGTGAACTTTTTTCGGAAGCCGAACGTCTGACACGGCTTCCACTTGACCAATCAGACCTTCCACTTGACCAATCAGAAGCCGCACCTGCAGCCAATCAGAAGTTGCACCTTGGTTTTCGAACAGTTTCGGGAGTCAAACAGACTCCAGGAACAGATTAAGTTCAAGAACCAAGGTGCTACTGTACTTATAAAGCAGTTGTGTTCTGTGCACTGCTAGGAGTTGCTTCTTTTTGTTTTGCGATGTATTTCTTATCAATTAAAAAAACCAAACTTGATGTGGCTTGAGCAAATTTTCATTCTGAAAGTGTGGCCCAGAGTGGAAAGCCTCAGACCACTACACCACTTTAGTTACCAGCCTACAATATACCGTATTTTTCGCTCTATAACACGCACCCGACCATAACACGCACATAGTTTTTAGAGGAGGAAAACAAGAAAAAAAATATTCTAAACGAAACAGTGGATGTATGATTTTTGTGGTTCATGCTGCGGCCACAGACATGTGATCTGACGGTGAGTTTGGGGTAGCCCAATGCAAAAATCCTGATGATCCATGTGGATCCATGCTTTGTAACCATGTTTTTGCACCATTGTGGCCCCAGGCAACAGTGGGTGCGTGATTTTTTTGGTGCAGGCTGTAACCATGGATCCTCTGCTCACGACTGCAGCAGATCCCCCCACCATCCGTAGGCATTCGCTCCATAACACGCACAGACATTTCCACTTACTTTCTAGGAGGAAAAAAAGTGAGTGTTATGGTGCAAAAAATACGGTATATAGAAATGTCTTTCTCAACAACACAAAAACAGTAACACACAAACAAACATCTTCTTTGTAGCTCACCGGTAAGTGGTTTCCTATTGCAATGGTACAGTATAACAAACAAAAGAGACCACTCTTTGGCTATTCAGTGGAGCCCCAAGAGGATGGAGGACTGGTCTTCAAAGTTGATTATCCATGGTAAGTCTGCTTCCGTTGCTGTGATCATGATCTCCCTTCACGCAGCACAGAATAAGGGGAAGGGTCCTGAGGCTTTCAGCAGGGAGGCTAGGTCGTATACCCAGGACTTTACCTGGACAGGCGGAGACCCCCCCCCCAAGCCCCAGGCCACCCCCAGGAGGAACAATGGCACCTGACAACGTGTTATGGGATTAAAATCGGCTACAACTTTATTAAATTCTCAGATGTAGGAAGACCTTGGCTTAGGCATTGGGCGTTTATCCCTCCCAGTCCCCAGCCGGGGATCTGGGGAACATCAGGGTTATCCAAAGTGTGTGGGGATTGGGCTGACTCTGGAGAACGTCTGTTCAAGCAGAGAGCCCGCCCCCCATTTCGCCGCGTCGTAGGGGAGAGCACTGACAACCCATTGGCCTATGGCCAGTGCCTCCCCTCAAAATAACTGCTTTAACGGGGAACCCTGGAATTTCCGGCACAGGGGGGGCGTGGGTCACCGCTTCACGCCTCCACCCCCAATTGAGGGAAGATAGACTAAAGGATTCTGCCCAAGGCATACAAAGTTGTGACGTTTTGCTACGGGGCAGGCGAAACCTGCCAATGCAGGGGAATTCCTTCCCGGTCCCTCAACGGTGACCATCTAGGACGGCAGCAGCGCCTGCATAGCTGTAAAGAAGAAGATTAAACTGCGAAAGAAGGCATAAATTGAGGGAGGGCAGGGTGGGAGAAGTTCAGGAGGACCAACAGGTAAGTTACACCCTCTATTGTGAGTGTGGGCGGTCCTAACTATACCTGGGCAAATCCCTTGGCAACGTGCCCCCCCAGCCAGGATTGGCTGATTGACGAGGCTAGGCGGGAACCTCCAGGTATCCAGCTTGGGGGGGGGGAGCGGTGAAGCCAACTACCTTGCCGGGGGTCTAGTACAGTGGTACCTCTGGTTACGTACTTAATTCGTTCCGGAGGTCCGTTCTTAACCTGAAACTGTTCTTAACCTGAAGCACCACTTTAACTAATGGGACCTCCTGCTGCTGTTGCGCCGCCGCCGCACAATTTCTGTTCTCATCCTGAAGCAAAGTTCTTAACCTGAAGCACTATTTCTGGTTTAGCGGTGTCTGTAACCTGAAGCGTATGTAACCTGAAGGGTATGTAACCTGAGGCACCACTGTAGTGCTGGGGGGGCACTCTGCCCAACCACGCAAAAGCCACCCGCAGTTAATGTGGGGAGCGGTCATTTTGTCTGAGGTCCAGCCTTAGCTGTATCCCTGGTCCCCGAAAGTCAGTTACATCAGCTGAGATTCTGAATGTCTATTGGGCAGCTTCCAGTTGCTCCCTCTTCTTCTGAAACTGGGCAATGCCCCCCCCCCCCCAGAACTCCAGGACTGGCCAAATCCAAGCTGCTGATGGGGATAATGTCACAGAAAAAATTGTTCTTTTGGGGGGGGGGTGCTGGGAAGGGGAAGGAGTGCAAAGGTCAGGGCCATCTTGGCAGGCTGGGACAGAGGCCTAGAGATGGCTGGGAGGATGCTTTGGATTCCAATGCTGCCCCACTGTGGGGAACAAGCCTCCTCCTGAGATGACAGTGTGGTCAGATTTGCAACTCCTCCATCTAAACTCATTTTAACTCCATCTAAACTCTATTTAAGAGGCTTCTACTCTGCAGCCTCTTATAGTTATTTTATCTGCGAGTCTTTTAGCTCTTGAGCTCTTACAGTTGTTTTAACTGTGTGTCTTTGTTGGTTTTTAGCTCTTATCTGTTTTAATTATTAGTTTTTTATCCATCCATTATCTGTGTTTAATTTTATTAGGATATTTTATGCCTGTTTCCTTGTCCTCATTTGCCCTAACAATTATCGGTCAAAAAATCCTAACTGCTATTTTATCTATATGCATTTTTAATCCTGGTCTGTGACCGTAATAAAGTTCATTCAAGCTAAACTCAGGTGTAAATATGTGTAATTAAACCATATTTCTTAAAGGCAATACAGCGTGATTCTCAGAGGAAACACGGCCCTGGCTGAGCACCTGGAACCCCTTTGAAATCTTGTGCTGAGATTGGGGGGGGGGGCGGAATGGGGGGGGGGGGGGAGCAACTTCACAACCCTGCCTTTCTTTCCAGGGATGGACAATGTCTGAGTAAAACAGTTGTTGTACACCCTGTAAATCAGGCCGAATTCGATAGTGTAGGTAAGTATAATAGATTTCTCCATTATCTCCATCCAAGCCACACACACACACCCCACCCTCAAGCTCCAGCGAACCTGGGAGAGCAACTTTCCAAGTTCGCTACCAGAAACGGAAGCAGATTTCTCTTCCTTTCTGGATTGAGTTAGATGGATTTCTCCTGAGAGCTGGAAGGGCCTGAATGGAATATTTGGCTTCTCTCAATTATGTATACCCCGCCCATCTGGTCGGGTTTCCCCAACCACTCTGGGCGGCTCCCAACAGAATATTAATAGTAAAAAAGCGGCAACATCAAATATGAAAAACTTCCCTAAACAAGGCTGCCTTCAGATGCCTTCTAAAAGTCAGATAGTTAATTATATCCTTGACATCTGATGGGAGGGCGTTCCACAGGGCGGGTGCCACTACCGAGAAGGCCCTCTGCCTGGTTCCCTGTAACCCCACTTCTCACAGTGAGGGAACGGTCAGAAGGCCCTCAGAGCTGGATCTCAGTGTCCAGGTTGAACGATGGGGGTGGAGATGCTCCTTCAGGTATACTGGACTGAGGCCATTTAGGGCTTTAAAGGTCAGCACCAACACTTTGAATTGTGCTTGGAAACGTACTGGGAGCCAATGTAGGTCTTTCCTCTCCTCCTCCACAAATCTCTCTTGGGGCAGTGAGTTCCATAGTTTAACTATGGGCTGAGTGAAAAAGTGCTTTCTCTAACCCCCCCCCCCCACCTTTCTTTTGCATCTGTGGAAGTGACTCCCATGCCTATTAATGGATCTTTTGCGGCTCTTTTTCAATAGATGGGTGGACAAAAGTACACATCGTGGATACAGATTATGAGACTTACCATACCATCCTCTTCAGAACAGTGCGTTCAGGCATACTACAGCTCTTTGGTATGTCTGGAGACTGGCCCGTGGGAGCTTGTTTGGGTGCCGTAGGTTATGATGGGCACACCTGTTGTGCCCATCTTTTGAAAATCTTGCCCTTCCTCCCAGTTTGTCTAAGGAGATGTAAATACCACCACTAATTGCCAATAGAGTAATCCACTCCCCACCCCCGCCACTAGATTTGTCAGAATACTTTGAGCATCATGATAAAATGTCAACAACAAATTTGCCACCATCTACTGGCAATTTAAACCACGGAGCCTATGGCTTGCCGATCAGAAGGTCAGTGGTTCGAATCCCCGCGACAGGCTGAGCTCCCGTTGCTCAGTCCCAGCTCCTGCCAAACTAGCAGTTGAAAAGCATGCAGCACAAGTAGATAAATAGGTACCGCTCCAGCGGGAAGGTAAACAGCATTTCTGTGCGCTGCTCTGGTTCGCCAGAAGCGGCTTAGTCATGCTGGCCACATGACCCGGAAGCTGTACGCCGGCTCCTTAGGCCATTAAAATGAGATGAGCACCGCAACTCCAGAGTCGTCTGTGACTGGACCTAATGGTCAGGGGTGCCTTTACCTTTACTGGCAATTCAAATTTTCGTACCCACGACAACCCTGCGAGGCAGTGGAGCTTAAGGCGCTGGTTGGCATGCTCTGTGCAAATGTGCCTCACAAGCCCCTGAGGGTTGCATCAGGATGGGACAATTCAGAATGGAGAAGGAACACTGCCCAGGCTTCTGGTTTTTCATTTCAAACCTCCTCCTTCTGAAGCTGTTCTTTAAAAAAGGGGGAAGGGAAGGAGTCAGGCAAGAGGTATTTGTTAAGATACTTAACAGCGTGATGCAGCAGCAAAAAAGAGCTAATGCAAATCTCAGCTGCATCAGCAGAAGTATTGTGTCCAGATCCAAAGAAGTCACAGGACCACTCTATTCTGCCTTGGTCAAACCACATCTGGAATACAGTGTCCAGTTCTGGGTGCCACAATTTAAGGAGGATATTGACAAGCTGGAATGTGTGCAGAGGAGGGCAGCTAAGGTGATCAAGGGTTTGAAAACCAAGCCTTACGAGGAATGGTTGAAGGAGCTGGGTATCTTTAGCCTGGTAAAGAGGAGACTGAGAGATGATAGTCATATTCAAATATCTTAAGGGCTGTCACATGGAAGAGGGAGCACGCTTCTTTTGTCCTGCTCTGGGAGGTAGTTCTCAAAAACAATGGCTTCAAGTTACAAGAAAAGAGATTCGGACTAAACATCCGGAAGTACCGTATTTTTCGCTCTATAAGACTCACTTTTTCCCTCCTAAAAAGTAAGGGGAAATGTGTGTGCGTCTTATGGAGTGAATGCAGGCTGCGCAGCTATCCCAGAAGCCAGAACAGCAAGAGGGATTGCTGCTTTCATTGCACAGCGATCCCTCTTGCTGTTCTGGCTTCTGAGATCCAGAATATTTTTTTTCTTGTTTTCCTCCTCCAAAAACTAGGTGCATCTTGTGGTCCGGTGCGTCTTATAGAGCGAAAAATACAGCATTTTCTGACAGTGAGACCTGTTCGGCAGTGGAACAGACTCCCTCGGGAGGTTGTGGACTCTCCTTCCTTGGAGGTTTTTAAGCAGAGGTTGGATGGCCATCTGTCATGGATCCTTTATCTGAGATTCCTGCATTGCAGGGGACTAGATGACCCCAACTCTACCATTCTATGATCTATCCTCCTGGACTATGACGCTGATTCTCAATGCCAACTCCTTGTTTGTGTCTTAAGGCAGGGAACAGACTGTGTCAGATGAAGTGAAAGACAAATTTAAAACTTTGGCCAAAGTTATGCAATTCGATCCAGATGCAATCACCTATGTATCCGAAAATGGTAAGGGCAATTAATGCTTAAGATTTTCTCCGCCCTGGTTTGAAGGTATGGTGATGATGATGCTAGCCGTTTGGACTCTAGAGATCACCAGATATTATTAGAATCTGGATATGAAGCCTGATAAGGAACAGTTGAGGGAATTGGGTGGTGTTTAGCTTGGAGCAGAGGAGATTGAGAGAGGATGGGATAGTCCTCTTCAAATGTCTCCTGGGCTGTCACATGGAAGATGGAGCTAGCTTGTTTTCTCCTGCTCTGGAGGCTAGCTTCTGAACCAGTGGATTTCAATTACAAGACAGGGGGGTTCCAACTAAACATCAGGAACTACTTTCTTACATTTTTATGATTTATTAAATTTGAAGATCTCGGGACAGTTCGCAATACAGTGGTACCTAAGGTTATAGACGCTTCAGGTTACAGACTCCGCTAACCCAGAAATAGTACCTCGGGTTAAGAACTTTGCTTCAGGATGAGAACAGAAATCACACGGCAGCAGCGGGAGGGCGCATTAGCTAAAGTGGTGCTTCAGGTTAAGAACAGTTTCAGGTTAAGAATGGACCTCCAGAACGAATTAAGTTCTTAAGCCAAGGTACCACTGTATAAAAATACAATATAAAAACATAAAAATACATAATAAAAAGGAGAACAATAACAAAAGAAACCCATAAGCCAGGGGTCAGAAACCTAAGGCCCATGGGCCAGAAGTAGCCCGTGGAGGGTGTTTGACCGGCCTACGAGCCACCCCCGAATCAAGCTGCAGGGACTCACTTCCACGGTGCTGTAAATCGCGTCTGCGCATGCGCAGATGCCGGAAATCACATCTGCGCAGATGCAGACGCTGAAAATCATGGGTGTGCCCTCTCAAGTGCGTGCAGAATCTAACCCACAGAGAGATCTCCATGGGACCGATCCGGCCCAGGCAAGATAAACCTTGCTGACCCCTGCCATAAGGCATCCCTCCCACAAACACATGTAAAAGGACATAGACTGTTCATCAGCCGAAGGCCTGGCTGAAGGGGAACGTTTTTGCCCAGTGCCTAAATAGATTTAACGGTGGTTCCAGCCAATCCTCCCTGGGGAGAATGCCCGCAAAATGGGGAGCCACTGCAGAAAAGGTCCGTTCTTGTGTTGCCACCTTCCAGACCTTTTGTGGAAGAAGCACTTGAAGAAAGGCCTCACATGATGATTGCAGAATCCAGGTTGGTTCATATGGAGAAAAGCGGCCCTTGAAGTTTTATCTAGAGAAGGTTTTCCCCACATGTAGATAAGCATTATGGATCCCTTAAAAAAGAGAAACCCTACTGATATCTGACAGCCAGTCTATTGTTGGCTATGGAACAAAATAATAATAATCCTGATCTTGTTCTGTGCCCTGGACCCAATCCCACATTTTGCTCACTCATTAACCGCATTTCTTTTCATCCACAGAGCTCTGTGCATAAGAAGATCCGGAAAAGGTACGATAATTAGTCCTCTGCACACTTACCTGGGAGGTCATAAGCTTTATTGAATTCGGTGGCGTTTACTCATGAGTAGACACATCTAAGGTTGTGCTGTGAGTCCCCAAGGAAGAAGCACTATACTCTGATTTGACTCCAGCTCTGCAGGGTCATATACAGGACACCATACCTTAAAGCACATTTAAAAGGGTTTCAGGTCACAACTGAAAGGCAATACCCCTCCCTTGGGGAGATTCCAGCTGCGTAACCCACCCCAGAGGATCCTGGGAACTGTGGTCTCCTCTCAGAGCTACAACTCCATGCACACTGAACAAACCTCAGTTCCCAGGATTCTTTAGCGTGCTTTAAATATCCTTGAAATACAAGATGTGTAATAATAATAATACCCCACCCATCTGGCCAGCCTCCCTAGCCACTCTGGGCAGCTCCCAACAGAATATTAAAAACATGATAAAACATCAGACATTAGAAAGTTTCCTAAACAGGGCTGCTTTCAGATGTCTTCTAAAAGTTAGATAGTTGTTTATTTCCTTGACATCTGATGGGAGGGCGTTCCACAGGGCGGGCACCACTACCGAGAAGGCCCTCTGTCTGGTTCCCTGTAACCCCACTTCTCGCAGTGAGGGAACCGCCAGAAGGCCATCGGTGCTGGACCTCAGTGTCCGGGCAGAACGATGGGGGTGGAGACACTCCTTCAGGTATACTGGACCGAGGCTGTTTAGGGCTTTAAAGGTCAGCACCAACACTTTGAATTGTGCTCAGAAACGTACTGGGATCCAATGTAGGTATTTCAGGACCGGTGTTATATGGTCTCGGCAGCCACTCCCAGTCATCAGTCTAGCTGCCGCATTCTGGATTAGTTGTAATTTCCAGGTCACCTTCAAAGGTAGCCCCAGGCCTCAGGAAGAAGTCTCCATGAACACTGATAATTTTAGCTGGTTTAGACCTGGGACCTTGTATATGCAGAACATGTTCTCTGACAGGGAGATAAACCACCCACCCCACCCTGGCGAGTGTCCAAGAAAGGGTGTTTGCTTCATACGAAATGATCTTGGCAGTGGTGTATGGGCAGTGGATTAGGGGAACAAGGTTGGTCCACTAAATGTTCCCCTGGGGCCTCCTTCCCAAAGCCCAGGAAACTTCTGCCCAGCTTAGGGAGGGAGGTGTTATGATGCTCTGATAGGTCCAAGAGCCCTCCTGCCACCTTCCCAAACACCACCTGGGATTCCGAGGGAGGCAGGAAGGCCCCAGCATCCTGCCAGAGCCCTGGTGCTTCCTTAAAATGTTTAGTTTCTTGTCCCGTTAGATTCACAAAATGTTTAGGGGTGTGCGTACCCCTGTGTCCCCCCAGAAAAAAGCACTGGCTTTGCCCATCATCACCTCTCAGCATGCTTGTTTGTGCTTCTACAGGGGAATGGAAGTCAGCACAGACCCCTCCAGCATCCAACTGATTCCGACATTGACACCTTCCTGCTGATTTGCTGATATTATTATTATTAATTGATTTTATATACCACCCTATACCCGGATGTCTCAGGGCGGTTATCACCTATGGCCTGGAGAGCAGGAACATTATCATTTGAAAACATCTGCAGGGACCAGAAGAAAACATCTGCAACCTTTGTGGGTTTTCTCCATGGGCCAAGGTCCCCACCTCTTGCTGTGATAACGGGATCTCTTGTCTTTTGCAATTCCATGCAGAAAGCCAAAAAAAACATGGGAAAGATGTCTGCATGAGGATGGGGATAGAGGAATCGTCCTGGAATCTGCCTCCTGCATTGCAAATACCAACCACCATTGTGAACCATTCCATTTGGAAAGAAAACTTGAATCATTTGGTTCAGATATATATAAAAATGGTATTCTAATCACATAAGTGGTACTGTTTTCTTGTCAGTTGGCCTTAAGAGAAAGAAAACTATTATGTGTACACCCCAAATTCATAGCACTATATAAAAAGGAAAATTCCTGGATTCTGAGGTCCAGGCTTGGTACTCTTTGGTGAGAGAACTCCAGTCGAGATCACAAAATACGCAGCAAAGTAAAGCATGGAAATATAGGTTGTTGGACCTTTAAAATATCCAGTCCACATTGTGTACATGATTTCATTTGGCAACGTTGCATTTCATACTCCTGATTGCACCATATGGTGCCATATCGCATCATACACACCAACCCCAGGACCAATGACCTGCAGTTGAGTTATGACATCCCGGTTTTATTATCTCTGATGTAAGATGATGCGCTCATTAGTGTAAAGCAAAGCCTCGCAGGCATCACAGGGCGAAAGAAATGGACAGTAGCATAACCAGTTCTGCACAGTGAAGGACTTCCCATTCCCGGTGGCAGAGCAAGCCGATCGGGCACCTGGGGCGGCGTACATGCTCTGAGCCCAGTGGTGGGGCCAGTCACCCACAGGGCAGGGTGGGGCCAGCCAGGGCAGGACGCTCCGCTGGGCCTCCGAGAAGCCTGCCTGCCTCCTCCCAGTCAGCGATCTACAGCTGAGCGGGAGGCGGATGGCAGACTGTTTGGGGCAGTGAGGAACCTGCGGGCAGTCAAGCCAATCCATCACTCCCAAGAGAGACGCATGGCTCGGGCACACTGCAGGCCCCACAATGAGTGCTGCCTGCCATTTTGTCACCCCCCAGTAGTGACACCCGGGGTGTCCCGCCCCCACCGCCCCATTTCTCCGCCCCTGCCCATTCCCAAACCTCTGAAAGTATAGTCATACCTTGGGTTAAAATTGCTTCAGGTTGAGCATTTTCGGGTTGTGGTCTGCGTCTACCTGGAAGTAACGCAGACGTGGGTTGAGTTCTCTTCAGGATGCGAACAGGGCTCCGGAATGGATCCTGTTTGCATCCAGAGGTACCACTGTATTTTTGATGAATTCAGATGACGAGAAGGGAGGCAAACCAAAGTCAGGTTCTTCTCAGCCTTCACCATGTAAGGATGAGCCACACGTCTGCCTCAGAAAATAATTGGCAGCCAATGCAGTCGGGCCAGGATTGGTACAATATGCTCAACCATCTTGCCCCAGTGAGAATTCAAGTCACCAAATTCTGCACCAGCTGAAATTTCTGAACTATCTTAAGAGGCAGCCATGAAATTCTGAGCCATGGATATTGAAGTTCCTCAAAACCAGCAGTCCTCAACACCACCTCTAAAACCGGCTGTGTCAGCTCAGGCAGGGGTGAAGGAAGGAGGGTGGTGGGGGTGGACCGCCCCAGGTGTCATTACTGAGGGAGGTGACATTCAGTGCACTGCCCGCCCATAACTCCCAAGCCTACCCCAAGCCATATTGAGGTTGAATCCTGACAAGATAAGACAGAAGTACTGTTTTGGGGGGACAGGGGTGTGTGGGTGTGGGGGACTCCCTGGTCCTGAATGGGGAAACTGTGCCCCTGAAGGATCAGGTGTGCAGCCTGGGAGTCATTTTGGACTCACAGCTGTCCATGGAAGTGCAGGTCAATTCTGTGTCCAGGGCAACTGTCTACCAGCTCCACCTGGTACGCTGGATGAGGCCCTACCTGCCTGCACACTGTTTCACCAGAGTGGTACATGCTATGGTTACCTCCCGCTTGGACTACTGCAATGCGTTCGACATGGGTCTACCTTTGAAGGTGACCCGGAAACTACAACTAAACCAGAATGCAGCAGCTAGACTGGTGACCGAGAGTGGCCCCCAAGACTATATAAAACCAGTCATAAAGGATCTTCATTGGTTCCCAGTACACTTCCGAGCACAATTCAAAGTGTTGCCCTAAATGCCCTAAATGCCTTGGCCCAGTATACCTGAAGGAGCGTCTCCACCTCCATTGTGCAGACCGGACACTGAGGTCCTCCTCTGAGGGTCTTCTGCTGGTTCCCTAATTGTGAAAAGCAAGTTTACAGGGAACCAGGCAGAAGGCCTCCAAATTGGTGCCAAAGTATTACTACTTTACCTTTTCTGCCCCTGCACCTTTCCTCTTGTACATTGTATTTTTTTTTAGATTGTAAGCCAGCAGGGGCCAGGGCTGTCTTATCTTAACTGATAGTATGCAAGCTGCTCTGGGAACCATTTTTCTTGTTCTTGTTGAAAAGCCTGGAACAAATGCTCTCAGAAAATAAACAAAAATGGTCTGTCAGACCTGCTTGAAGAAGAAGACTGACCCTGACTGGTACGCTGATCAGCAGCAGCAACAAAAGTTGGCCAGGAGTAGTGACTGAGATAGGGGAGCAATTCAAACAAGACCACCCAGAGGAATGGGCCTCTGCCCTGCCAAACCTCCAGGGTTGCATACCTTTATGGCCAAATATACATGATCCTAGCTGTTCATGGTTTACCCAGCCACCTGCTGTCCAGCACCTTGACATCTCTCATCCAACCATAGTCCTTGGAAAGACTTTCACTACCCATTTTTCACTGTGCATACTAGAATCCTCCTTGTAGCTAATATGGGGCTGTTCTTTGTTTTAGCATACAGTCATAGAATCATAGAGGTTTAGAGTTGGAAGGGACCGCAAGGGTCATCGAATCGAATCCCCTGCAGTGCAGGAAACTTGCCCAACATGAGGCTCAAACCCATAACCCTGAGATTAAAAGTCTAATTTTTTTTAGTTTTTTAGTTATATTTTCAAATTTATACATTTGATTAGTTTTACAATCAATTTAACATTTCAAAATTTGACTTCCTACCCCCTCTTTCTGCAGTTCCTTAAATTCATTTTTTCTGTCTTCTGCATATCCAAATTCATTTAACTTACTCATTTCTTTATCTACTGTAGATATATACTCTTATAAAATTGCAGGTTATTACATTAATCCCGCTAATGTTTTTATCTGTTTATAATTTATCTGGAAATTTTCAATAAACCATTTCCATTCTTTTATAAAAAGTCTGTTATCTTGATTTCTTATTTTCCTGGTAAGTTTTGCCATTTGTGCATATTCCATGAGTTTTTGTATCCATTCTTCCTTTACTGGGACTTCTGCTTCTTTCCACGTTTGGGCAAGTCACATTCTTGCTGCTGTAATAGCATACATAAATACATTTCTATACAATTTAGGTAGTTCTGTCCCTGTAATTCCCAAAAGGAAAGCTTCTGGGTTGTTGTTGTTTTTTAAAAAACGTTATTTTAAACATCTTTTCCAATTCATTATATATCATTTCCCAATAAGCTTTAACCTTACTAAAAGACCACCACATATGATAAAAAAAACCTTCTTTCTCTTGACATTTCCAACACTTATTTGATTTAAATTTATATATTTTTGCTAATTTGAGATTAAGAGTCTCATGCTCTACCAACTGGAGAGTCGTTAGGTTCCTCCTTAACTGGCTCATACCAGATTGATGGTCCCACTGGTAATGTGCCCAACCTAAATTCCACATCGCTCCCCTTCCCCACTTGACTCAGGGTGCACTGTGAGGACCACTGAGCAGGAATCTAGCTGTTTCCTAATTGCCTTGCATGTAAGAGATCAACTGGCTTAACTGTAATAGTAAAATTAGAAAAACACTATCGTTTCAGGTACTGTTATTTTTACTCCATACAGTGGTACCTTGGTTCTCAAACTTAATCTGTTCCGGCAGTCCATTCCAAAACCAAAACGTTCCAAAACCAAGGCACACCCTCCCATAGAAAGTAATGCAAAATGGATTAATCCGTTCCAGACTTTTAAAAACAAGCCCTAAAACAGCAATTTAACATGGATTTTACTATCTAACAAGACCAATGATCCATAAAATGAAAGCAATAAACAATGTACTGCAGTCACACAATCAACCAATCAATCAATCAGCAGCTGAACTGGGTTCCACACAGTCACAAAAACAAAAAAAGAGTTGCAAAAAACCCCCGCAAAATAAATAACAAAGTCTAACAAACCTCAGTGTAACACTCAAAATGGAAGTGTGGCACTCAAAACAGAAGCATAAGACTCAAAATGGAGCATGTTCACCTTCTGAAAAAAGTTTGCAAACTGGGACACTTACTTCCGGGTTTGCAGTGTTTGGGTTCCAAGTTGTTTGAGTACCAAGGCGTTTGAGAACCAAGGTATCACTGTACTGTATTTTAACTTGGATGGGTCTTATGCCCGTAACAAGACATGATTTCAACAACAAAAGATTAGTCCTGGGGGTGTGGAGCAGATGGACCCCTGCTATCTCCAAAAGGAGAGGCCAACGCAACTTGAATTTCCTTTGTTCCCACAACACCTGCCCCAGGGATGTTCCAGGTGAGGAATGTGGTCTGGAGGTACAACCGTTATTCTAACATTAGTTACAACTGGCTCTCGGCTCCTTTTGATCACAGCCCAGGCCTCCGTTGGTGGTGAAGTTCCCCGTAAACCACCACCCACAACTAACAGGGGAGGCCACAGGCCTTGGAGTCCTTCAGAACAAGCATCGATGGGCAGAGTGTTCCAGGGTTTTTAGAAAATGTACTCACCACGGATAACAATTAGTTCTGAAAATCACCTGGTTCTCTCTCTCAAACACCCCACGACCTCTTTTAATGGCAGGACTGTACTGGCTTAGATGAAATTTGGGGACATAAGCAGAGGGATATAAATCCAGGCATCGCTTGAAGAGCCAAGGTCTCTGCAGAAGTCGCAGACATTCCTGAACTGCTGCAAAGCCTTGCAAGGATGAACATTGTGCTGATTCTTATTGTGTTTGCTGGCACCTGCTCAGCCGTTCCTAAGTACGAGGTTCCTGTACCCATTCCGATGATGCCAGACTTGGATCTAAGGAAGGTAAATGGCAACATTTTTCTCCTTCACTTATAACTAGGGATGGTGACAAATTTAGCAATAATCAAGCTTGCACAGCCTTGTTCACCTGCTTACAGACTTTGCAAGCTGACTGTGCCCTCTTTATAACCCACCTGTTTCTCCACGGAGCGCAAGGTGATGTACCTGGTTCTCCCCTTCCTCATTTAATCCCCACAACAACCCTATGAGGTAGATTGGGCTGAGAGGCAGTGACTGTGAGCTTCATGGCTGAACAGGAATTCGAATCCTGGTCTCTCCCTAACCCAGTGGTTCTCCAAGGGTGTGTTGTGCCACACTGGTGTGGCAGGAGAGGATGGCAAGTTTAGCAGGAAGAATCAAGGACCAATAAAGAAAGATTTAAACATTTCAGTGTAGTATGTGTATATAGCATTGTTTTATACAGCCATACCTTAGTTCTCGAACGCCTTGGTGCTCATACGTTTTGGCTCCTGAACGCTGCAAACCCAGAAATACGTTTTTCAGTTTGCGAACGTTTTTCGGAAGCCGAACATCTGATGCAACTTCTGCTCGACTGCAGGAAGCTCCTGCAGCCAATCAGAAGCCGCTCCTTGGTTTCCAAACAGTTTCGGGAGGCGAACGGGCTCCAGGAACTGATTAAGTTTGAGAACCAAGGTGCTACTGTACTTATAAAGTAGTTGTGTTCTGTGTTATTAATCAAGCACTGCTAGGAGTTGCTTCTTTTCATTTTGCAATGTATTTCTTATCAATAATAATAATAATAATAACTTGATGTGGCTTGAAAAAAATTCCATTCTGAAAGAGGGGCTCAGAGTGGAAAGTCTGAGACCACTATGATACTTTAGCTACCAGTCTACAATATATATTAAAATGTCTTTCTCAATAACACACAAACAAACATCTTCTTTCTAGCTCACCGGTAAGTGGTTTCCTATTGCAACAGTACAGTATGACAAACAGACGAGAGAAGTCTATGGCTATGTAATGGAGCCCCAAAAGAATGGAGAACTGGTCCTCAAAATTGATGTTCCTAAGTAAGTCTGCATCCACTGCTATGATCATTATCTACCTTCACAGTATAAAGGGAAGGGTCCTGAGGCTTGGCCTGTTGCCTACCTACCCCTGCCTCTTTCAGCAGGGAGGCTAGGTCGTACACCCAGGGGTCCAGCCTTAGCTGCATCCCTGATCCCCGAAAGTCAATTACATCAGCTGAGATTCTCAATGTCTATTGGGCAGCTTCCAGTTGCTCCCTCCTTCTTCTTCTGAAACTGGGCAATGGGCCCCACAGAACTCCAGGACTGGCCAACTCCAAGCTGCTGATGGGGATGATGTCACGGGAAAATTTGTTCTCTGGCTGGGACAGAGGAAACCATATTTCTTAAAGGCACTACAACTTGATTCTCAGAGGAAACATGGCCCTGGCTGAGCACCTGGAACCCCTTTGAAATCTTGTGCAGAGATTGGGGGAGGGGGGCGTGCTGATTGGGTGGGGAAGCAACTTGACAACCCTGCCTTTCTTTCCAGAAATGGAGAATGTCGGCGTAGAAGAGTTGTTCTATACCCTATAAAGCGGGCCGAATTCGATACTGATGGTAAGTTTAATAGATTTCTCCATTATCTCCATCAAAACACACACATCCTTTATTTTGCATCTGTGTGACTCTTATGACTGTTAATGGATATTTTGCGGCTCTTTTTTCAACAGATGAGAAAACTACAGTACACATTGTGGATACAGATTATGAGACTTACCATATCATCCACTTCCTAATGGAGCATATGGGCATGCTACAGCTCTATGGTATGTCTGGAGCTTCTTTGGATACCCTTGGCTACAATGGGCACACCTGTCAGCTTTTGAAAATCTCACCCATCCTCCCAGTTTGTATAAGGTAGACATAGGCAACCTTCTGCCCTCCAGATGTTTTGGACTACAGTTCCCATCATCCCTGACTACAGATCCTGTTAGCTAGGGATCATGGGAGTTGTAGGCCAAAACATCTGGAGGGCCGAAGGTTTCCTATGCCTGGTCTAGGGATATGTAAACACCACCACTAATTGCCAATAGAATAATCCACCACTACCCCACAACTAGATTTGTCAGAATAATTGGAGTATCACGATAAAACCCCAACAACAAATTTGCCATAATCTACTGGCAATTCAAATCTTTGTCCCCACACCAACCCTGCGAGGCAGGGGAGCTTAAGGCACTGGTTGGCATGCTCTGTGCAAATGTGCCTCACAAGCCCCTGAGGGTGGCATCAGGATGGGACAATTCAGAATGGAGAAGGAACTTTGCCCTACACTTCTGGTTTTTCATTTCAAACCTCCTCCTTCTGAAGCTGTTCTTTAAAAAGCGGGCAGGGAAGTAAGGAGTCAGGCAAGAGGGATTTGTCAAGATCCTTAACAGCGTGATGCAGCAGCAAAAAAGAGCTAATGCAAATCTTAGCTGCATCAGCAGAAGTATTGTGTCCAGATCCAAAGAAGTCACAGGACCACTCCATTCTGCTTGGTCAAACCACATCTGGAATACAGTGTCCAGTTCTGGGTGCCACAATTTAAGGAGGATATTGACAAGCTGGAATGTGTGCAGAGGAGGGCAAACAAGATGATCAAAGGAATGCAAATGAAGCCTTATGAGGAATGGTTGAGGGAGTGTTTATTTTTGCTTGGAAAAGAGACTGAGAGAATATATGATAGTCATATTCAAATATCGAAAGGACTGTCACATGGAAGAGGGAGCAAGCTTGTTTTCTCCTTCAGAGGGTAGAACTCAATCCAATAGATTCAAGTTACAAGGAAGGAGATTCGGACTAAACATCCGGAAGTATTTTCTGACAGTGAGAGCTGTTCAACAGTGGAACAGACTCCCTCGGGAGGTTGTGGACTCTCCTTCCTTAGAAGTTTTTAAGCAGAGGTTGGATGGCCATCTGTCATGGATCCTTTATCTGAGATTCCTGCATTGCAGGGGACTAGATGACCCCAACTCTACCATTCTATGATCTATCCTCCTGGACTATAACGCTGATTCTCAATGCCAACTCCTTGTTTGTGTCTTAAGGCAGGGAACAGACGGTGTCAGATGAAGTGAAAGAAAAATTTAAAACTGTGGCCACAGATTTGCAATTCGATCCAGATGCAATCGCCTATGTATCCGAAAATAGTAAGGGCAATTAATGCTTAAGATGTTCTCCGCCCTGGTTTGAAGGTATGGTGATGATGATGCTAGCCTCTTGGACTCTAGAGATCACCAGGTATTATTAGAATCTGGATATGAAGCCTGATAAGGAACAGTTGAGGGAATTGGGTGGTGTTTAGCCTAGAGCAGAGGAGACTGAGAGAGGATGGGATAGTCCTCTTCAAATGTCTCCTGGGCTGTCACACAGAAGATGGAGTTAGCTTCTTTTCTTCCCTATTCAGGGAAGTTTTTAATGTATGACATATTAGTGTATTTTTGGTATTTGTTGAAGCCGCCCAGAGTGGCTGGGGAAACCCAGCCAGATGGGCGAGGTTACAAATAATAAAGTATTATTATTAATAATAATAATAATAATAATAATAATAATAATAATAATAATAATAATTACTATTACAGTGGTGCCTTGCAAGACGAAATTAATTCGTTCTGCGAGTTTCTTCGTCTTGCGGATTTTTCGTCTTGCAAAGCATGGCTATTAATGGCTTAGCGGCTTAGCGGCTATTAACGGTTAGCGGCTTAGCGGCTATTAACGGCTTAGCGGCTTTAAGAAAAAGGAAACAAACTCGCAAGAACTCGCAAGACGTTTTCGTCTTGCGAAGCAAGCCCATAGGGAAATTCGTCTCGCAGAACGACTCAGAAAATGGAAAACTCTTTCGTCTTGCGGGTTTTTCGTCTTGCGAGGCATTCGTCTTGCGAGGTACCACTGTATTATTTCTCCTGCTCTGGAGGCTAGCTTTTGAACTAGTGGATTCCAATTACAAGAAAGGGGATTCCAACTAAACATCAGGAAGTACTTTCTTACATTATTAGGATTTATTAAATTTGAAGATCTCGGGACAGTTCACAGTATAAAAATACAATATAAAAACACAAAAATACATAATAAAAAGGAGAAAAATAACAAAAAAACCCCACCCATAAGCCATCCCTCCCACAAACACATGTAAAAGGACATAGACTGTTCATCAGCCCAAGGCCTGGGTGAAGGGGAATGTTTTTGCCCAGTGCCTAAATAGATATAACGGTGGTTCCAGCCAATCCTCCCTGGGGAGAATGCCCGCAGAATGGGGAACCACTGCAGAAAAGGTCCGTTCTTGTGTTGCCACCTTCCAGACCTTTTGTGGAAGAAGCACATGAAGAAAGGCCTCACATGATGATTGCAGGATCCAGGTTGGTTTATGTGGAGAAAAGCGGCCCTTGAGGTTTTATCAAGAGAAGGTTTTCTCCACATGTAGATAAGCATTATGGATCCTTTAAAAAAGAGAAACCCTACTGATATCTGAGAGTCAGTCTATTGTTGGCTATGGAGCATGGCCCATAAGGAACAAAATAATCATCATCACCATCATCCTTAACTTGTTCTGTTCCCTGGACCCAATCCCACATCTTGCTCATTCACTGACAGCATTTCTTTTCATCCACAGATCTCTGTATATAAGAAGATATGGAAAAGGTAAGAAAATTAGTCCTCTGCACACTTACCTGGGAGGTCATAAGCTTTATTGAATTCAGTGGTGTTTACTCATGAGTAGACACATCTAAGGCTGTGGCGGAGCTTCATGCTCCAGCTCCAGGGGACAGAGAGCAGGCAGGGGTGGGGCTGGCTTACGTCCCAGGGGCTTTAAAGGTCAGCACCAATACTTTGAATTGTGCTCGGAAACATACTGGGAGCCAATGAAGATTTTCAGGACCAGTGTTATATGGTCTCAGCGGCCACTCCCAGTCACCAGTCTAGCTGCCACATTCTGGATTAGTTGTAGTTTCTGGGACACCTTCAAAGGTAGCCCCAGGCCTCAGGCAGAAGTCTCCATGAACACTGATAATTTTAGCTAGACCTGAGAACCCTCCAGCATCCAACTGAATCTGACACTGACATCTTCCTGCTGATTTGCTGATATTATTATTAAGATTATAAGGATTCTATGTACTACCCTCTACCAAGAGTTCCCAGGGCAGTTATCACCTCTGGCCTGGAGAGTTGGAACATTATCATTTGAAAACATCGGCAGATGAGGCTTTTGTTAAATGACCAGGAGCAGGGTCCAGAGGAATACAACTGCAACCTTTTGTGGGTTTTCTCCATGGGCCAAGGCCCCCACCTCTCGCTGTGATAACGGGATCTCTTGTCTTTTGAAATTCCATGCAGAAAGCCAAAAATAACATGGGTAAGATGTCTGCGTGAGGATGGGGATGGAGGAATCATCCTGGAATCTGCCTCCTGCATTGCAAATATCAACCACCATTGTGAACCATTCCATTTGGAAAGAAAACTTGAATCATTTGGATCAGATATATATTCATAAATGGTATTCTAATCACATAAGTGGTACTGTTTTCTCTTCTGTTGGCCTAAGAGAAAAAGAAAACTATTATGTGTACACCCCAAATTCATAGCACTATATAAAAAGGAAAATTCCTGGATTCTGAGATCCAGGCTTGGGGCAAGTACTCTTTGGTGAGAGAACTCCAGTCGAGATCACAAAATGCGCAGCAAAGTAAAGCATGGAAATATAGGTTGTTGGACCTTTAATATATGCTCTCTAAAGTGAATTCCAAAATGTCCCCAGTGGGGGGGGGGGGAAACCTTTCCAAAGTTTCCTTCTTCCCCCAGGAGACCACAAGCTTGGAAAATAAAACATAGTTTACTTATAAAATCTTGAAAGGCCAGGTTCATGGACTTCAGAAAATTGCATAGGCAGTAAAACTTAGTTAGAAGTAGTGGAACTTCCTTAATTTCACAATTCACAAAATGCCTCTGAAATGAAAACAGCCTCTCCCTTTTCCTAATTTCAAGGCGCTGAACCCAATAACGATAATAAAATTTGTTGACCGGCTCCTGTTGAGGAGATACAAAGATAGTCGTGTATAAACGACCCAGTCCACATTGTGTACATGATTTCATTTGGCAACGTTGCATTTCATACTCCAGATTGCACCATACGGTGTCATATTGCATCAGCCCATCATACACACCAACCCCAGGACTGATGGCATGCAGACTGATGACATCTCAGTTTTATTATCTCTGACGTAAGATGATGTGCTCATTACTATAAAGCCTCACAGGCATCACAGGGCAAAAGAGGTGGACAGTAGCATAACCAGTTCTGCACAGTGAAGGACTTCCCATTCCTAAACCTCTGAAAATATTTTTGATGAATTCAGACAACAAGAAGGGAGTCAAACCAAAGTCAGGTTCACCTTAGCCTTCAGCATGTAATGATGATCCACATGTCTGCCTCAGAAAATAATTGGCAGCCAGTGCAGTCGGGCCAGGATCGGTGTAATATGCTCAACCATCTTGCCCCAGTGAGCATTCAAGTCACCAAATTCTGCACCAGCTGAAATTTCTGAACTATCTTAAGAGGCCATGGCAAAGCTTCATGCTCCGATATCGGGGGCGGAGAGCAGGCGGGGGCGTGGCTGGTGCCCCCAGGGACGTGGCATGCCACCTGCGGGGGTGTGGCGTGCGTTCTGGGGGCGTGATGCGCCACCTGTGGGGGCCTGGCACCTGGGCGCACGTAGGGTGATGTGTGGCACATATCGGGAAGGGGGGCCGCAGTGATGACACCCTACTGGAATAGTGGTACCGGGGACGGTCTGCTCCCTCCTCAATACCATTCCTCCGCCAGTGTTAAGAGGCAGTCATGAAATTTTGAGCCCGGCTTAAACTCCCAAGCCTACCCTGAGCCGTTGGGAAAGGGGTGAAGTTGTGCTGCCTTGCCGGTGGCCTTCGCGCCTTCCCCCTTCGTTTTGACAGCTCAGGGGAGGCTTGGGAGTCATGGGAGGGCGGCGCACCATTGCCCCATGCTCCCGGGCTGCTTCCTGGGGGAGGGAAGCCTCCCCAGAGCTCTCAAAAGGAAGAGAGAAGGGAGGAAGGCTGCTGGAAAAGCGGTGCAGCTCCCTACCACCCCCCTCGCCCAGGAAGCAGCCTGCCATGGGCATCTTGCTCCACACACACCCCATGGGCGTCTCGCTCTGCCCCCCTGGGATGCTTGCCCCTCCCCCATGGCCCTGTCACCGGGTACACAGCATGTGTACCGCTCCGGGTGCCAGAGCAGCTAGCTCCGCCTCCGAGCTCAGGCAGGGAGACTGCTGGACAGCGAGGTGGGCGGTAAACCAACAGAATCCAAAATCTGTCCCAACACACACTAGATCGCTGCCAAATGGACAGAGAGCCTGGAGAGAGAGAGTCTCTGTTTTTAAAAAATAAAGGTAAAAGACCCCTGGACAGTTAAGTCCAGTCAAAAACGACTATGGGGCTGCAGCGCTCATCTCACTTTTCAGGCAGAGTGAGCCGACGTTTGTCCACAGACAGCTTCCCGGGTCATGTGGCCAGCATGACTAAACCGCTTCTGGCACAACGGAACACTGTGAGGGAAACCAGAGCGCATGGAAATGCTGTTAACCTTCCCGCTGCAGCGGTACCTATTTATCTACTTGCACTGGTACACTTTCGAACTGCTAGGTTGGCAAGGAGCTGGGACAGAGCAATGGGAACTCATCCCGTTGCACAGATTTGACCTTCCGATCGGCAAGCCCAAGAGGCTCAGTGGTTTAGACCTCAGCGCCACCTGCTCCCTTAAATCTCTATAGACCACAGCAACTCCCCCTCCCCAACCCTCAAGTGTGCCTGGTGGGTCAAATACCTGGTGGGTACAACTGAGTGACACCAACTGCACCCTGCTCACCAGCCCAAGTCTCATTTATATAGACCAGATAAGCCTCCTCATCCATAATCAGATCATGGGTGAGGGAGGTCTTATTGCAAGACGACATGACATTCAGTAGCAACACCCACAGATGTTTGGACTCAGCAGAAGAGCATAAAATATAATTAAATAAAACACTGACACTTCCAAGCTGCTGAGAGCAACCAAATCCTTGATGAAGGTTGGCAATATTCCCATTCACCTTTGGAGTGGGATCTAGTCACAGGTTGACTCATTAGATTCCCAGCAGAACAAGTGGTGATGAGCACAGTGTCCTATATGTTTCAGATGATGCCTACTAATGAAACAATTACTTCTCAAAATAACCCAGTAATCTTCCTTCCCGGTGCAGAAATAGCTTCAAAGGGATGGGTGGGTGAATACTCTTGGATAAGCTTTGAGGAAGGAAAATCTATACTGACACTGCAGATCTTGCCCAGCTAGAGACCATTGCAAAGATGAAACATCCACTGTTGAGTTTGGCATTGACCTGTCTATACTTGCTTCATGCTTCAGCCACTGTCAATGTTCAGCCAGACTTCGATATCACAAAGGTAACCACAAACGTATCTCCAAATGGGTGTTTTTATCCAGACCAAAGCAGAGAGTAGAGGGTAGGAGGGGACGCTACATCTGTCAGCTCTATTTCTGATGGAGACACTTGTCCCATTACAAAATGGCAGCTACTGCAGTGTTGTGGCAGCAAGAGAAGTGTTGAATGCCTCCCAGCAGTCAGTTCAAGGCTCCAAAGCCACAGTGAGGCAATGATTTGACACTGCCATTTTGGGTCCTTGAACTTTGGAACGCAATGACCACCTGTCTTGGGCTGCGGGCAGGAGGTAGGAGATATCCCAACAATCTATATACTATTCCCCCACCACCACTACCATCAAATAGTGAGCATTGCTTCATGAACTGATGTGAGTGGAAAGAGGATCATTCCAATGCATGCATTTATAGCGAGGAAATTGACTTAACTCCTCTTTCTAGTTTGCTGGAAAATGGAACCTCATTGCACTGGCTATGAAAGAAGGTCAACCATCAGATGACAACAGGGTTCATACTACAGTTGTGATTGATAATGATGGAGTCATCACTTTCAAAACACGGGTTCCAGTGTAAGTTCTCCTGAATTACTTTGATCACCACCTTCCTTTGTTTTGGAAGGCTCATCAGTTCACTTGTTGGAGGGAAGGGGCAGCGGGGGGGGGGGGGGCTAAAATGCAATGATCTGGAGAGGCTTCCAATCCCAAATTTCAGCTGCTGCAGGCACAGATAGTGGGAGGAAGCTCACTTCTGCAGAAGCGCCATGATCTTATATTTTCTTTCCAGAGGGAAGGAGTGTAAAAGATTGCAGACTCGTTTTTCCCCAGATGAGCAGCCTGGAATATACAGGACAGGTAAAAAGCAAATGATTTACTCTTCGTTCAGGGTGGAAGGAAATCACAGTATTCCAACCATCCTCCCATGGGAAGCCAAGTTGTTCCCAATCCACCTCTATCCCCCTCTGATAGGGGCTTCCAGTTGGGGGCTTAATGTTGCAGTTGGGGGCTTGAGATAATCACAAATGGATAATAATAGCAATAAATTATTAATAAATTATTATTATTACTGACAATGGGTTTATTTAACATTGGATTTTTGCTGAAAAGTGAGAAATCTGATTTAATGCGGGGGGTGGGGTCCAGAAACTGGTATTCAGGAGCACTGCTGTCTGCAACTGTGGATATCAGAGCATAGCTACTGTGACTAATAGCCATCAACAGATCTCCCCCACCCTTTAAAGCCGTCGATATTTGTGGGCATCACTGCCTCCTGTAGGAGTTCCACAGTTTAATAATAATAATAATTTATTTGTCCCCCGCCCATCTGGCTGGGTTTCCCCAGCCACTCTGGGCGGCTTCCACAAGGCCAAAAATACACCAATATGTCATACATTAAAAACTTCCCTGAACAGGGCTGCCTTAAGATGTCTTCTGAATGTCAGGTAGTTGTTTATCTCTTTGACATCTGATGGGAGGGCATTCCACAGGGCAGGCGCCACTACCGAGAAGGCCCTCTGCCTGGTTCCCTGTAGCTTTGCTTCTCGCAATGAGGGAACCGCCAGAAGGCCCTCGGCACTGGACCTCAGTGTCCAGGCAGAACAATGGGGTTGGAGACGCTCCTTCAGGTATACTGGGCCGAGGCCGTTTAGGGCTATAAAGGTCAACACCAACACTTTGAATTGTGCTCGGAAACATACTGGGAGCCAATGTAGGTCTTTCAAGACCGGTTTAAGTACGCACTGCGTAAGAAAGTGCTTTCTTTTAAATGTCCCAAGTCTTCCAGCATTCAGAATCATTGGATGCCCTTGAATTCTAGTGCTACGAGAGAGGAAGGAAAGCTTCTATCCACTTTCTCCAGCAAAACCTTGTATGGCGATGTCATTGCCAATACATTGGAGAACTGGGGTGGGGGTGGAATCAGTTCTACTTGGAACCCCCCCCCCCCCCCCATGGCATATGCCCATCTGAGGTAACTGCTGCACCAAACTGTAAGAGAAGTGTGTGCCCTTAAAGGATCTCTTTTGTGGTCCTGATTCAGATGCAGGGAAGACCACCATTTACATTATGAAGACAGATTACATCCATTACGGCATTATTTTCGTTTACACAGAAGAAATGGAGGTCCTGCAGCTATACGGTACGTGTCTTCATCGATGGGAAAGAGTGTGTTGCGAGATGTAGATATGGGGCTACTGAATGTGTCAGGTATACTGGCTAGCTGCAAATATACAAGAGTGTTAGATCCTCCGAAAGCCTTCCTCCACTCTCTGTTGTGCAATTTGAAGCAGAGATGAAGTTTCTTCATCTCCACTCCAAATCACCTCCACCAAAGCTCCTCTTTCAAAATGAGTAGTGTTTACCTCCCCAACCACAGAGCTGGTCCAGGAGAATATGATGGCACTGGTGTAGCAGTTGCCCCAGGTGCAAAATGGTTGGGGGAAACAAAATTTCAACACTTTCTGCTGCTTCAGTACAGCAGCATGCTCCTGTTGCCGGGCTCTTGATAACAGCTTCTCCATGCAAACCAGGAAGTGGCCTTTCCAGACAATGGAACGACTCTTCTTATCTCTGCGGGTGACACAGATGCCATCAGGCAGTTGAATGCACATGAGTACTCCATCTGTTTCCCTCCCTCCCTCCTCTCTGCGAGGCCCCAGGTGCTGGCAACCCACGCTAGACCACTGTACCATGGTCAATGGTATCCAAAATCACTGCACCATGAAGAAGCAGGAGCAGGCCCACTCTCTTCTTTCCTTCTTCTCTAATATAAGTCATCCATTGTGCTGAGCGGAGTCATTTCAGTGCCAATCCCAGGTCAAAAATCAACCGCAAATGGGCCTAGATAACTCGTTTCCTCTTAGTATGCCTGAAGCCACAGGACCAATGTTCTCTTGAGCACTTTTCCTGATAAGGGAATGTTTGGAACTGGGGGTGGTAGTTGTCATACATGCCAGATGTGCTTTGTCTTATAAAGTCTTCTCTAGCGGGATACAGCTAGAGAAAGGCAGGTACAGATACAGACAGGAGAGCAGCAGCAAAGTGAAAACGGAGTCTTTTGGGCCTGGGCATCGTTGCATTGCAGAAGGGCTTTAGAGCACTCTGAATCTGCAGCAGCATAATGTGCTATACAAATTGGCTCCCTGAAGGCACACACAAGAAGATCTTCTCCCACCATATGCCTCTGAAGACTTTCTAAGCCAAAACAAGTACAGCATACAGTGGTACCTCAGGTTACATATGCTTCAGGTTACAGACTCTGCTAACCCAGAAATATTATCTCGGGTTAAGAACTTTGCTTCAGGATGAGAACAGAAATCGTGCTCCGGTGGCGCGGCAGCAGCAGGAAGCCCCATTAGCTAAAGTGGTCTTCAGGTTAAGAACAGTTTCAGGTTAAGAACAGACCTCCAGAACGAATTAAGTACTTAACCTGAGGTACCACTGTATTTTAGTGCTGTGGTGCAGTTAGCATTTGAAAGACTATTCAGCCAGCACAGCAGATATTTCAATATATACTGATGTGATATTCTACACTGCATCTGCATTGCAATGTTGGGAAGCCACACAGCATGGTTTGTTTATAGTGTCCGTTCTATTCGCCTAATCCCCTTTCAAAAATAATAATCGAATAATTTTATTATTTATATGCCGCCCATCTGACTGGGTTGCCCCAGTCACTCTGGGTGGCTCCCAACCAAATATTAAAATCACAATAAAACATCAGCCATTAAAAAATTCCTTTTGAAGCCATCCACATCCTTTTCGTGGCAGATTTCATCCTTTAACTATGTGCTTCATATCCAAAAATGCGTTTGTTGCTTGGGATCAAAAATAAGTATGTTCCATCTCTTTTTTCTCCCTCTTATTTCTCAATGTGACAACTTTTTGGGGGTCTGAAGTCAGGGAAGAGGAAGCATCAACGGAAGTGATAGAAATATACAAGGAGATTGCAGCGTCAATAAATCTGTCTGTCGACAAGATCATCTATCTTCAGAGATCTGGTAATATGAGGTTCTCTTACGCCTTATTATTTCCAGGTTTGAGATAAATAGTGATGCAATTTCTTTTTTCTTTAAACAAAACGGATCACAATTTTCTAGCAATGATGATCAAGGTAGTTTATGTTGGGGAAATAAGTAGTATGAAGTAGATCTTGACTGCCCCTGGTTGGTGTTTACTTGCATTCTGTATCTTGGTCCCAATTCCACATCCTGCTCTGAGAGCTTCTCTCTTTTATTCCACAGATTCTTGCGCAGATGCATGAGTAAGACACCTGAACCTGGAACTGTGTGTGACTGCAAAGGTGAATCAAAGTTGTTAAACTCTCCCATTTGGAAAAAAAAGCAGCTGGATCTCATTCCCATAAATGTTACAAGATGATGCACCAATACCACAGCCAGTCATTTAATTATCTTGAAAACTAGTCGAAACGGAAATAAAACCATCCAAGACCCATATAAATGTGTTCAATTTATTTTCACTTAATCAATTTATCCTACGAATCTATAGGCCACCTTCATAACACTTCAAGGGGCTAGCATTGCAAAAATGTGCAATATAAAGGAAAGGAAACCACCGTATTATAACAAGAAGTTGCCGTTGTAACAGCAATGATAAGAATTTTAAAAGACATTAAGAGTTCTTCTTTGTGCTCTCTGTGCAGCCAATCATAGAAAAGTGGGTGTGGCCAATGGGAAAGGTGGATTAAGGGCCGCAGCTTTGTTGCAAAGCGCCTGCCTTCCTTCCACACAGAAATTCTATCCTCATCAACATCTCCAGGTAGCATCTGGTTTGCTCCAATTTTGGCAAAATAGCTCTTTTCATGTCTTACAGGCAGACACAAATACCAGCCTGTTCTCCACAGCGACAGTGTGGAGTATCACTTCTGTGTGAGTTTGTGTGTGCGACGCCCCTTTCAGTTGTTTTATGACACATCACATGGAGGGATTTCAAAATTCCCTCCAAAAGAAAAGGATTGATAAGATTTAGGGACACACACAGTACAATCTGTTCAGGACCATCCCATCCTCTGTGAGGAGGAATCCCCAAAGAGTGTCCTGGAAGCATCAAGAAGAGGATATAAGCCGAGGTATGTCAGAGAGCAGAGAAAAGCAATGGAGTGTTGCTTGGAGCTGGTGCAGAACATATTGATGCATACAACCCAAACTCTGAGGGGTGCAAGATTCCAGGTGCTTAGCTAGGGTTCATGTTTCCTTTTGGAATGAGGCATAGTGGAGACTGTGGTACAGTATCTTTATGATATATGGTTTATTCACAAATATATACAACCTGAGACAATGATGGAGGGGTTCACAGCTAACACCCCAAAGGGTATTGGTCCTCTCATAGCCACAGCCTTGGATACAAACAAACATCAAAAATTGTTCTCTTTCTCTCCAGCTTGTTGTTTCCTTCCAGGTCACATCCCTGCCCCCAAACACTCAACCCTGGCTCTCCCCCACCCTGAATTGAGGGGTGGTATTTGCCATCTCCCAAACTATCCCTTAATCCTGCTTAATGGTTCATCACCCAGGCTATCACCTCACCAGGAAGATAGCTTGGCTTGATTTAGATTTTATCACTTGCTGGTTCCAGTGGTTAGTGGGGTCTTGCATCCAGTTTAACTTCCCTAATTCAGAACACTATATAGAAAGGAGAATTCCTGGATGCCAGGTTTGGGGAAAGTACTCTTTGGCATGAGAACTCCAGCAGATATTTAAAATTACAAAATAAGGAGCAAAGTACAGAATGGAAATATAGGTGGTTAGACCTTTAAAATATGCTCCTTAATGTCTCTTTTACAAACTTGCTTTCTCAGGTTTCCCTCTCCCCCCAGCATGAAAATCAGTTTACTTCCAAACTCTTCAAAGGTCAGGTTTGTGGACTTCAGATAACTGCACAGCCAGTAAAATGTGGCTTAGTTAGAATGTAGTAAAAATCCCTAAATTGTATAGGAACACAAAAGTGGCTTGTGAGAGCCATGCAGCTAAGCTGGATCAACCAGTTTTCCACACACTGAGTTCATCAGATAGGTAGGGGTGGGGGGGTGACAATCAGCTTGTTTACCTATTTCCTCCCAAGGTGAGGGGAAGTGACCTAGGTTAAGCCTGGCAGGACAGCTTACTCTATGGTATTAACCACTTCATGCATTAAGCATATTGGTTGTATGATGCCGGTTATCCCACAGTTGGAGTCAGAGAAGCAGCTGGAGTGTCTGGTGAGACTGGCAATTGGAAAGATGAAAAACGGAGGACAAAGAATGATATGGGAGGAAGAATGGAAATGCAGGGAAAGGGTTTGGTGGAGGAGAGCCAGCCAGCTGAAGTTAGGGTTGAAGAATGGTTATTTAGCATTTCATATGGATGATCTGTTCTGGGCATTACTTTGTATATACATACCCTTAATACTGGTTTCAGCTAACTGTGTCATGGTCTGAGTGTTGTCAGGCAGGAGTATTTTCAAGCCCTACATGGGACTGGACCTGGAACCTCCTGGATACAACACAGGTGCATTGACTGCCAAGACCCCCTTCAACCAATCGAGCTAAATAAACGTAAAACATGTTGATGTCACAGGAGTGAAGCTTTTTGCATGTTACAACCGTTGGCACAAAATGTATTGTGGGTTTACACAATTTGACACAATCACAAGAGGGAAAGTGCTACTGTTTCCTCTGATATAGCCATCTGTTTACTTCATCATTACCACATCTCAACCTTTCCTATAAATAAGGAACTTCTGAACAGACGGTATTATCAGTGTTATATGGCTGTTGTAGAGTGCTTCTATCTAGTACTTATCCAGGCAATGCATATTGTATTTTTAATAAGACAGAGGCGTAGGTGTCTTTTTGATCAAGGTGGCTAGTCCAACTCCCTGCAATGCAGGCATCCTGTCCACAGCTATATATATAAAATAATTACAACAGAAAAAAACCCTCTCCCACATGACATATATCAATAAGCCTCCATTTCATATGGTTCACTCATCCCCACCTAACTTCCAATGTGTTGGAAATTTTAAAAAGGACAAGAATTTAAGAAAAACGCATTTATAAAAATTATGTCTTGCTAGCATTTCCCCCCCAGTAGTTGGAATAACTGTATTGCTTATATATCTATACTCCGTACCGTATCACAATTTCAAGTATTCTTTTTATTTTTATTTTCCCTTTCCCTTTCTCACTGAAAATTTTCAATAAAAAGTAAGTATGAAAAAAAGAATTTAACAAAAATGGCAGGAATGCTTTATGGCACATAAGGTATTGGAAAAATTATTTTAAAGAGCAATCCTAGGATATTCAGCTCCATTAGATACACTGTACACACACACACACTTGAACTGCATGAATGAACTAAATTACCAAAACCAAAGAATTAGCACCCCTCATAGTCACAACAGCCAGGATTCTCTGTGCATAATATTTGAGAATACAAGTTACACCCTCCTTCAGCTAATGGATAAACCAAATGGTGGATTTTGAACTTAAACTCACCATGTGAGAAAAATGAAAAATACAACTATGGAGCAAATTTACTGTAAACTTATCTCCTTTTATTCATTTTTGTAAAATGAACACTTTATAATGAAATATGCAGCTTTTGTTTTTTAAAGGTTATTCCAGATACTGTGCATAGTTTTGTCCTGTGTTGTGTTGTAAAGTGTTGTTGTTTTTTTAAAAAAGTAACTAAACAGTAAAAGGAGGCAGAGAACAAAATGCAGGGAACTATTCTGGCAGGATGCAGGAGTGGTATCTGGGATTTTGTGCATTTGAACTACTGAGTAAAAAACCAGGCATCAAAGGAGGTCAACCTCTTATCGTCTTCCAGAGGCACCAATCTTCCACGGGTCAAGGCAATGGTGTTTTAAATGTCTCATTTTGGCTTCTCTTCTGTCAGAAATATGCTTTCCAATACCACAAACTCTAGATTACAGGACTAGGTGGAATGACATGCATACAAGAAACATTTTCGTAACATTCTTCCTGTTAGCATTTGAGAATGGGCAAGGCCACGTACAAAGAAAGGAATAAAATGCAGCGGCAGAATCCCATGTTTGCTCAGGTTTTCATCAGAAAAGTAGGCAACAAATCCTTTTTTAAGTTTCACCAAAGCAATCCTCACTATTGCACTGAACAATTAGAAGGGTTTCAGCCTCCATTAACCTTTGATACGGCAAATGAACATACAATCTCAAAATTGTATGTTTCATGTGACAAGACACAGGCCTGCTTGATAGCTTCCCACAGGTATCTGGTGAAAACTGGATGCTGGAGTAGATGGGCCATTGGTCTGATTCAGCAGGCTCTCTGTATGTTCTTAGCATACTGAGAAAACTCCTGGCACAGAAAGGAAATTTTAACAAACAGCATTTTCCACCAGAGTGCCATAGTGACGAAAGGAACTGTTCCCTAAAATGTACTGGCAGGCTTATGTGAGATTTTCCCCAACCCACTTTGAGATGAACCGCTTCTTTTTTGCAAGATCTTAGTTGCTGGTACTCAGCTATTCATTGGTTGCCACTAAACAATACTTTCAAGTTGGGTTGCTGTCCCTAGGCTATGACTTTCACATGCAGCTTATCTCAGGTGTCACCACTCTCAAGGATGGGTACAATACTCTTTGTAAGGGGAAACAAGAACATGGGGACTCTGTGCAATTTATATTAATTGCTTTACTGAAGTTGTTCTTGAGATGCAATTTGGGGCTTTCAGTTGTCCACTACCATACTAGCTGTCCACTCTTCTAGGATGGCAATTTAGTGTCTGTCCATGATAAAAGGATCTGAACAGATATATTTAGAGTTCATTATTTGGCCAAAACTGCTAAAGGTATTACTAAATTTGAAATACTCAAGCTGGTGAAATACTTAAAATGGCCATGGCTATATCTCTGTCGTGGATATTCATGATAGCCTATATTCCATCAACGTGTGGGATATTTGTACAGAATGATTTTATGGTCATAGTTGCTAAGGCAACTTTCCATTAGAAACAAAATTTTTGAAGGCCTTAAGCCTTCAGCCAAAAATAAATGCATAATTGCAATAATCTAGGGATACTGCTTTGCGAGGCAAGACTCTCTACAGAAACATGACTTGCTAATGTGATAGATTCCTCCTTCAATCTTCTCCCCAAACCAGATTGTGTATGTCTTGATTGGTATGCAAGACTAGGTGGAATGAGGCACAAACTATTTGTTTCCTGACATGCGGAAAACTTCCAGTGCCAAGGCTTGATCATTTCTAAATAATCAGGATGAACTGTGCTGTTAATGAGAGAAGTAAAAAACCCAAACTCAACCCCACCCCCATGCTCTAAACTCTAATAATCCAACAAATTCCCATTAGGACATGAAGCTTTGCAGATCCCCTTAGATTCCACAGAAGGCAGCTGTGCACTGTTGGCGTGTATTCAGAATCCGTACACATCTATAGTACTAACACTGGGATGCAGGTTTGATCAAAGTAACACAGAGGTCAACTTGCCCGAGGAGCCAACTGATTTGACCACAATTAGTTACAGAAGAATCACATACACATAATTTTCTTTAATTGCAGTTTATTGAGCATCTTCTATTATATGATGAACACGTTATTCCCACTGACGCCATTTTGTTTTCAGTCTCTGGACTTTATGCCACCCTGCACCATTCCCTTCACAACTGGAGAAACAAAGGGCAACGAACAAAACCCATAAAAAGAAGGAAGGAAGGTCTCTTGATGCTTCATATACCCTACAGAAATAAGAGAGAAATGGTCACCGTAATATAAAACCAGGGAACTGGAATGCTGGGGAGGGGGAATGGAGAGACAAGTAGCACAAAAACCACCATCAGAGTAGTTGGCTTCGTCGTTGGTAGCCACCAGAGACTCATCAAGGATACTGACTAGCCTTGAAGATGGTTCTTCATTATTGGGGAAGAAAGAGGTATAGTAGAAAATATGAGCTCAGGTCAAACAAGCATGTTGCTACCACTACCCCCCTGCCATGCATTACCTGTCCTCTGGCGAGATAGTGGCAGTCTCTGGGGCTGCTGACCCAGCATCAGAGTCCTGTGAAAATATTTCATAGAAAGGGGGGGGGAGTGCGTAAGTAGTTTCACAAGCTCAACAGTACTCTATTCTCCTGCAGTTACAAAGCTTGCCTCTGGAAATGTTATTTGGAACAAAAACAGTTCTGGAATTTGTGGAGAAGCAGTTTTGCCTCCAAGGCCTTCTAGAGCAAACTGTAATCTTGCTTATTCCTCCAAACACTGGGTCAGAGGCTGGTGGGGCTCCTGCTACCCACTTTTCTGAGGGACAGGTGAGTCTGTGTGAAATCTTCATGTGAAAGGAAGGGGAAAACACTTTAGTAGCAATTCTCTTTGCTTCTTTGTCAAATGAATTTGCAGTATTTGCCAGTATCTGCAGACTAACCATATGATTGAAAGTCTGCTTTAGTCAAAACTAAAAATCCAGCAGCCCAAGAACTCAAGACTGTTAGGACACAAGTGGAATAAACTGTGCAGGTTGCACAAAGTAAGCAATTTGAACGTGTTCTTTTAAAATGCACTTGAGGGAAACTAAGCCCCTCCCTTCTCTTATTGCATTCCACTGCAGCAAGAGTTTCTCTAGAGTTCAGCTTCCTTTGCTAATAGGGCTTGACTGGGCAGGGGAAGCAGCGAATTTTTAGAAATACTGGAATGTGGCAAGCTAAGGCAAGAGGGGTTTCATTCTTTTTACTGACACCGCTTTTCATGCAAAAATAGATCCAGCCTAACCCCCTGTTCTGCATATGAACAACACACACGTACACGGTTGTCTTGTCACATCTAGTTTGACTCATAGATGGTCACGTCACCTTTTGTTCAAAGTTTCTATTTGGATGGAAGAATAGCTTCACGCGGAGCCCAAGGACTGATGAGGCTGTAGGGAGCAAGAGGGAGGAATCTTGAGAAGCCTGGTAAAGAAAGTAGCTGAGGTCTTGGAAGAGGAGAGCCCTAGAGGCACGAAGGAGGGCAGTGTAAAAAGCTGGATAAGTTATTTCAAATTACACCTTTTTCCCATGACAGAACTGAAGGCAGTGTGCCTGGAGCTTCTATGAGCTTTGTGTGGCTTTAAACCACTACTAGCCATTATGAGGCATGTATAGGGTGCTGGGGGAGAAGTAGTGCCTCTGGTGGGGGACATGCCATGCTCCTTCTGGGGTAGTTCGTCCACCATTTGTCCCCACCCTGCAGTCAGCTCTCACCTGTGGCTCCTAGAAGCTGTCAGAGCGACAGCGGCCACATCCCAGGAACAGCATCGACTGGCTGACTAAACCAGGTGAGAGTAGCTGATGGGTCTCAAACCCTCGGTGAGTTAGGGACTTCCCCTGAATGCGAATACAGGCTCCACTGGATTGAGCAAGAGTGGGTCCAAGGGTCAAGAAGGCGGTTTCTGCACGTGCTGTAGAGGGAAGTGAGGGACAGATGGGACTAGTCAACCTGGGAAGGTAGCTAATCTAGGAAAAGGCAAACTCTGATGCTAAACCTCTGTTGGCTCATGAGATATATTGAGGAGAAGAGCAAGCTAAGGAGCAAACCCTACACAAAGCCGGAATGGAGTGTCCAAGATGGTTGGATGGTGCCTTATACGTCTCCTTCCTGCAAATCCTGCAGCCAAGCAAGGCCAAGACGGGGGTTTTGTCATCTGGACAGCCCAGGACCTCCATACACACTGCCCAGGCTTGCTTCCCAGGGAGGTCACTTTAGTACTGCTGATGCAGTGGTTTGGCTGTGCCCCCTAGAGGTGCACTCCGTTGTCTATCAAGACAGACGTGAACAACAACAACAGCCCTTATGTACAAGGACATGAAAAAGAAGAGCAAAGGAAAGCATGGGTTGGAGATATGAAGGAACTGAAGGAAAGCTGTATCAGGCAGGACATAAAAGTGGCTCTGGAACTAGAGGGAGATGGGGGTGGGAGAGGAAGAATTTTGCATATTAACTCAATCAGTGAAGGATCTGGCTGTATATCTCTAACTCTGTAGCAATGATTTCAAATATTATTTTAAAAATGCATGAGAGTGCAGGGTCTCTGGCTTTTTTTCTACTCCCCCTTTTAAGCACAAATCACATTTTATTACAAGTACTCAACTGAGTGATTGGTCTGTAGTACTTATGTAGACCTACATATCAGGTAGGGGGCGGACGGGCGGACACTTTGGGTCTCTGTTAAATAGTGGCACAGCAGCAGAGGAAGATTGAAGGCTGGTTCCTAATGCTCCTCTCTCCTTTTCACTTACAAAGCTTTCCTCCCAGCTGCTTCCCTGGCCCTCCAGTAACATGAACACACTCATCAGGTATGCCAGCTGGGAAAAGCAGGTGTGGTGGAAAGATTACAGGCATGTTTGCAGTATGCACTGAAATCAGCATTCTTTAGCCACATTAAAAAGAGAGGACCTGGGTGGAAGGATGCTAGGTTATCGAATTACTCCTTAGACACAGGTGACTAGCGCATGACTACTTTTACTGCATTTAATTTTATTATTTACATTGGTTTTAGCAAGTTTTTATATGAAATGAGCTTAGGGAGGCATACAATCAATGGTCCAGTTCACACATCACTTTAAACTACAGTTATGTTGGTGCATTGGGAGAAAACCAGGACCACATCACTCTTTCCATAGTCCTGCTTTTCTGCAATACAGTGGTACCTTGGTTCTTGAACTTAATCCGTTCTGGGAGTCTGTTCGACTCCTGAAACTGTTCGAAAACCAAGGCACGGCTTCTGATTGGCTGCAGGAGCTTCCTGCACTCAAGCTGTGAACCAGTTCAAGAGGGAGTGCTATCCCATCCTGCACAAACTGAATGCCCCCTACCCACCCACTAATCACACCTCCAGCTTATCTAGGTTGAGCTTCAATTTATTAGCCCGCATCCAGTCCATTACTGGGAATGAGGTTGCCACATCTGGATTAGAGGGAGTTGGATGACACCCACATACGAAGGTCACTTCAACCCAAATTCTTGGCCATCACTCAGCAAGTTCAAGTAAATATCATTGGGGGGGGGCAGGGCCTGTTCAAGATGTTTTGCTGCCTGAGACAGGTCAGCAAATGTTGTCCAGCTGCCACCTGCTCCACTGCTTCCTCCTGCTCCAGCGTTTCTCCCTCCCCACGCTCTGCACCTCCAACGTGACTGTTGCACATTGCCCTGTGAATAAAGGCCTTGATCCACCCCACTGTTTCCCTAAGTCATACTGTCACATATCTCTTGGAAGTCTCTTCAAATGCAAAAAGGGTGCCTAGATACCTGCTCCTCTAAGGCACCCCTACTATGTGCTCTGTAGGTGGAAAAAGGTAACTTGTTGCACTATTATATCATTCAGGGTTGCCTTGCTTTTTCTAACTGAGGTTCTGTCTTGTAAGCATATCCAGTTTCCGTGCAATTTCCCCCCCTGAAATAAGACAGGCAGCCCAAAACTCATGTTGTGCTTCTCAGAAGTGTCATATTTCAGACACTCAAAAAATCACTGAGAAGCAAGGGGCATCTTGGTCTAGCCAAACACAGAACAAGTTCACATATGTGGCAGCACCAATGAATTGTTTCCACAGAATCCTATTACCCAGAAACAGTACTGCATGGATTCTAGTGGTTCCTGCAATCACAGCAGCCATTCACTTGCACATTAACTCATCTTACACAAAGCTGTTCAGATGGCAAACCATGAACATTTGGTGGAAATGTCTCATAGGTTTAATATTGATGTTTATATTGTGCTTAAAATCTGTGGCACATTAACTCCCAGATTAACTGTGATCTAATGGGCACAGTAATGATCACAAGCAAGTAGTTGTAAAAGATCTCTTATGGCAATTGTTTGTACAGCTACAATTGATTTCCAACGTATGAAGTTTCAAGGGTCAGTTTTGGAAAAAGTCTGTAGGGGAAATATGAAAGTCGAAGAAATCTTACTGTGATATGTTTCGAGATCATAAATATTTGCTTCTCATTCCACTCAGCTGCTGACAATTTTCCCCAATGAGTTCTATTTCTAACTGCTCATTCCACACAGCATTGCCTACATGAAGTATGAGCCAATGGCTCTTTAATGCAGAACATTCCTTGGAACTGAAAATCTGGGCCACAGTGAGATCAAATGTCAAATTTCACATTCCATTTGTGTTTAACGAAATTTGTAGAGAGTCATTTCCTTCACCTTGAAATACGTGAGAAGTATAAATACTACATGGAAAATGCCTTTGAAATGGAAGTGATAAAAATACAATCTAGCAGTACTTTTTGGAAGAAAGTGTTACATATTTTTAACATGAGCAAATGGATGCCCTAGGGGAAGGTTGTGATAAACTAGTCAGCAACAATCTCTTAAAGTACTGTGTAACATGAAATCCAGACAAGCACACGCAGGTCTGTCAGCCCTCCATCATGGCTTTTAGTCAGTATTCCAGATTAAGGAGAAATGTGGAGTGTAAAGATCCATTATTGTGGATAAGAATTGACCAAGAGTCAGACTCACCATGCAGATTGACAAGTCAGGGAAGCTGCCTCTCATCTTTGCACGTTACACCAGCTAATGTTTTGGAATCCATCTCTCCACACATGGCAGCATTCTCAGTTCACGGGTGCCATCTGAATAAGTTCCTTCTTCTGCTGCCACCTACCAGTTTTATTACTCTGTTGCAGCACAAGGGTATATAGAAGAAGTTCTTGTTCAGCTTGCAGAAAAATCATACAATGGGGATCCTTTTAAGGCACCAAAGCTTATTTCAAGCTTTCCCCCATATCCACCCACACCCTTCAAAAAGAGTTCTGGACAGACGATACTCAGTAACAGGCTCTGGAAGGCCTCCCTACAGATGGAACTATCTGGATAAAGGACAGATTAAAATAGGATAGGCAAATACCACCTGGGGCTGCTACCATGTGACTTCCATACATTTCAATAGGAAGGGGTGTGCAGCAGCTGTGTTGGTTGGGTTGAGCTCAACTAATTTCCAGGTACTGTAGAACCTAGAAGGCTATTTAATTCTTTCTTATAGCATATTAGTAGCTACAGATCTGAAACACACGACCTGAGCCACATAGAACATCACAAAACCAAACAACATTTACTGAAGATGTAACACCTTCCTGGGTTCCCAAAGGGGGGGAAAGTAGCACCTTGTTTTAACCTTTGTTGGGCACTGTTCACACACACTCTTCCCACAGACTCCTACTGCTTCAACACCACTCTCATCCTTCTCCCTGCCCCCTTGGATCTCTCCTCCCAGGAGCAGGGACAATGCTTCCTGAGGTGTTCCCAATCCATTGGGAATACTTTTATTTTCAGCAAAGGGACTGCAACTGATTACCTCCTTTAAGATATCAATTCACAAGGATGCAGCCAATTTAAAGGAAGCAATCTGCAGTATGAACTTTTCCTTAGTCTGTTTGCAAGTCGAAAGAGGAGAGCTTTAATTGCTCACCAGGCTTTCAACCACCTCCTTTAAATTAGCCAGGTGTTTGCAAATCGACAGGAGGGGGGAATACACTGCAAAAGCAGCCCCCCTCACCAGCATGCGCAAAAATCACAAGAGAGGGTGCATTTGTCAAAATGTTTGCAAAATTATTGTGCCCTCTTTAGCTAGCTCTAAAAGGTACAACCATTTCTTTCAGCAATCAAAGAACAAAAATATATTCAGGAGTAATCCTTCCATGCCAAGTGAAAAGGAGAAGCAGTAAAAACAATATGCAATAACAACTGCGAAATCTTAAAACATAAAAAGGCAAATCCTGCACTAGTGCTGCTTAAAAGATGTCCCAAGCTACAAATTTCAAAACGTGTTATGGGATTAAACTGGCAAAGAAACGTTTTGCTTTAGGCGGTGTGCACACAAAATGTTAAAATACAGCAACACTGAAAAATGACTTATTTTCAACTTGTACACTAAAAGAATGATTTTAAGTGTGTTTATCTGAAGCATTATATTCTTCCTCATTAGAAAGTACCTTCAATATAGGCTATATCTTTGCAGTTGCAGTACTATACAAGTTTCGGGCTGTTAATAAATTGTTTTCAAAGTTATCAAGAGATCATTTGAATCACCAAGTATTACTGACATGAGTACCATCCTCAACAGCACATACTAAAAGTGTCTGAAAACGTCACCCTCAAATGGCCTTAACAAAGGATGAAAACCACCCTCCTCCCCCCCAGCCCTGCTATAAGAAATTAATTTTATATATAACTTTGTACAGCTAGTTTTTCATACCTGTTATTAATTGATGCCGATTAGTTTTGTGCTGATTGTGCCCCTGGAAAGCACCAAAGCCCTGTAAAAACTTAAGCCAAGAGTGTATATGGGGGGGGGGGGAGGGGGAAGGGAGTGAGAAGAGCAAGACAGGAACATGGGAGGGTGGAGATGGCAGAATTTATGGAATTACACACCATCCCACCACTCCTTTCTGAAGCAGTGCATGTTGTTTAAACTCATCCTTGCCAGGATCCTACTTGAACACATGGATCCTGAAAAGGTTTATTAAAACATGGCTCTAGCAAAAAAGCAAAAAACAAAAACAAGAAGAACACAACATGCTTCCTAAGCCTCATTCTTTCTGGACAGTAATAATATTAAAACTAGGGTGTTAGAAGAAAGGAAAGCAATGTTAGCAAACATGGGATGATCAAAAGAGCTGAAAGTTACCTGCCAACAGGTCGGTACCGGATGCCACCAAACTGCTGCGTTTACTGTTTTACCACAGGGGGGAAAAGTTTAGGGAGGAACATTCTCAAGGATTTTTCACAAGCTCTTTCTCTTGCCATCAGAAAGGGGAGAAGGGAAGTTTTTCTCTGGATTGTTTGACTTTTTTGGCTCCTGAAAAGTTTTGCAAAGAACAGTAAGAAAGTGTGAACTGTTAGAAACATCAGCAAAACGAATTATATGTATATAAAAGTTTACATAGCAGAACAGTGTTCCCCAAGAACTACAAATTCCCACCCTAAAACATGGACAGTGCATTAATCAAATAAAAGACATTCAACTGAAAACTGGTACATGAGGGGGGGTATGGAAACTTCCAACAATGGTCCAAGCCACCATCAGATCATCCCAAAAATCACCCTCCAAGGTCAGGAGACTCAAAATAAAAGTAAAAGAAAACTAAAGGAAAAAGGTAACATTTCATTATTAATCCTACAATAATTTGCATTTTAGGAATTCCTAGAACAGAGAAAAATTAAAAATAAAAAGAGACAGTAGCAGCAGAGGTTACCTGTCTGAGCACCTACAATTCCATAGAGAGAACAGGAGTGGGTCGTGAGTCTCACACCAGCCAAATAGCTCATAAACCTTCTCAAAAAGAGTGAGCCATGAGAAAGAATTGTACATGTTGATACGTCTTACAATGTTTAAGCCCTTACACATTTAACCTACTTGGGCTTTGCTTTTCTAAACTGGGAGACTTATTGGAAGTTTAAATGATTTATTCCACTTGTTGATTCTGGTCAGAGTCCGGTGCAGCACCTCTCGTAGAGTTCTTTTTAATTTTTATAAGCATCGCAGGTCCAGAACATTTTTCTTAGGAGATAATCCACATGAGGCATTGCCGGCAAAGTCAGTGAAGCATGATCACACAGTTTGAAAGGTGAGTGCAACCCAACAAGAACAAAAGTAGTCCATGAGTGTGCTGTCCTTCCATCATTTATTACTGATGATCTATCACAGTGTTCCAGAATGAGAGGAGGGTTTATAAAATTTATCAAAACATTAAGACATTAAAGATCTGAAAACATACAAAGCTATAAACACAATCTGCATTTCTACACAATACAAAAATGTATGAAGGTAACCATTTTATCTGCAGAATTTGCTATATAGAAATACAAACATATTAAAAATACAAATAAAGCATATGGAATTCATCAAGCTCCACCCACCACCACACATCCCAGCAACTTTGCTTCCATTTGTGTTATGTCATTGGCTATGCTGATACTATGACTTCTGTCTTACCAAGAGCTCATTTCAACATAAAGTTTCAAACTATGATCAGCAACGCTGGTGCTCTTACTGTATTTAAGTAAATATTCTTCAGAAAAGTGTGACATGTAGCATTAGCTTGTGTGGAAGTTTCACCCTGATTAGTAAGAGCGTGATTTATTTTCTTTACCTGATAGGTATGTTGTTTTAAAAACCTTCTACCATGACATTTCCCTGGTGGAGCTACGATAGGAAGGGTAGGGGGATGACTCTACAACCCTTGTGTTTTTAAGTACAATTTTCTGTGAGATTTTAGTGCAACTTTTCTTCTCCCACAGATTAGCCACAATTTCCTCCAATCTCACAATACATCCATGACCATCTCATGACAAGTAGACAAATCAAAGCTTGAAAAACTCTTCATGTTTCGTTTGTGTGTGTGTTTTGTTGTTTTTTAGAAAGAAATGTGTGTTTCATTGCACTGTGTTTATATTGGTGTAAACTGGGTCTAGGAATTTGGGGTGGGGAACAAAGACACGTGAGTGTGAAAATCAGACTTCTCACTACCAGTTTTGCTCAAGCAACGTAGACTAAATGCAGCCCATATCAGAACTGCCAAAGAGTTACCAGTTCCTTCCTGGATTCACTTTGTTTCTTTTCAGTGAGTGATTCAGAGATTTGTAAAGTTCTATCAGATAACAGAAGGATAATTCTTTGCTCAAATTCCTGAAATATGCTCAGTGTTTCAAAGCACATATAAGGAAAAAGATTACCCAACTGGGTCATCAGAGAAACCTGTATTTTAGAAGACACGTGTAGCTGGCAAAGGGTTGAAGAACCACCAACCAGGAAAAAAATTGTCAAAGATTGGGCTTTGCCTGAGTTGCTGGGTGTTTGGGGTTTTTTAAATGAAAACCTTTGTATCTTTTGTTCCAACCTGGGCACTCAATTTGCTTCATCAGCTAATGTCAACAGTCAACCTTCCACTTGATTTAAATAATATTTAATTCTACAAAAAAAGAAGAGTACATATTTTAAAAAACAAAAAAATGTACAAACAAGGCATGACCAAACCTCCATGAAAGCAGGTTAACACTTTTCTGTTTATTGCCGCCTGACGCCTCTCTGCGTAGTAATCCTCAACTGGTGTGTATTTAAGATCCGAGTGAAGGTTAGACAGCCAAGTGGAGAGGATGGGCCAGAGGAATGAAGCTCAGAGCCTGAGAAGGCAGAGGGGCCAGGCTCCTTTGAGGCATCCAGATAAAAGCAGCACTGTACACATAAGCTGCCCACCCTCCAAAAACTTTCCACAAACCATCTTCCTGTTGCACACATTTTACTATGTGGTGTTTTTTTAATAAAAAGTAATAGGATTCTGTATATATTGTTTCCATGTTGTACACACCTCAAAGAAAATAAATGAGTGAGAAATGGGTGAGGAGGAGGAAGGTGAGGCCATTAAAACAGACCCAAAGCTGCTGTTTTGGTTCTTTTATCAAATTTAATAAGAAAATGCACAGCCAGAAGTATCAGGATTGGGTAGGGGTTGGGAGAGGAGATCATCAGGCATTCTGGAAAAAAGAGTGACGAACTGGACAGACAAAAAACCAATGACAAAACAAAGCAAAATACAGACACATACATAGGGGCCTGAGATCCACAGAAGTGTGGCCTTAAATCATATTCCCATTCTGGCTGGGCCTTACTAGCAAAGTGTCCTATGTTGTTGCCCAAAACCTGCTTATTTCTCTTCAGGATTTATTCTTAAGGACGTCACTTTAGATTTTAATGTGTTCTACAGAGAAACGTTACTAATAGTAGTAACACGTTAAGTTTACTCCAAGGTGGTTGTGAAATTTGCAACCACTTCAACCCTCCTCCACACCCCCTCCCACATTTTTCAGGGTAACAGATTAAAAAAAAGGTGTCTAGTTTTTGTTTGTTAAATAGTGGTGATGTTAAACAGTATGGGTATTTTCAAGTTTGGCCACTGTTAAAGATGCAGGCATGGAGAAGGAAGTGTTGGACGAGCATGTATTAAAAACGAAACATTAACATAGCATATATCTTGCAAAAAGGACTAAAACACTAACAAATACAAGTCAATGCACATTTGTTTTAAACTAGTGTTATTCTTTTTCACATCGGATTAAACATTATTTTGTACACCAAAAGTTAACAGTGCTGTTTATCTTTGCCTTTTGCGCAAAAGAAAACATGCCACTTCTGCCATCAATGAACAAGACTGAAATTTAGACACACCTTCTCCCCCCGCCCCAGGAATTAAAATAATTTCTTAAAAATCCACACATACTAAAATCTTTCTCCGAAAGAAAGTGGTTTGTTTTAAATAGAAATGCATGGACATAAACCCATCTGTTAATACTGAAATGGCAGAAGTCACAGGTTTGGTTCAAAAGCTCATGCTGAACTAATAAATGCTGCACCCTGTTTAATTGCTTTAAGGGCCAGACTTCTGAGGCCATTACAGACTGTTTGTCAGGGATGCGAATTCTCACAGATCCTACAGATGTTAGATGGGAAATGCCAATATCTAGAACCTTTGGATGAAACAGAAATTGGCTGCCCTAACCTATAAACTCCTAATGGGACAAAAAGCAAGGGGTATAAAATAACCAATAGGACTGAGCGCTAATGAGGTGAGGGGATGGTTACAGACAATAGTTTACAAATGCTTTTGGAGAATTAAAACTTCTAAGTTCCGAAAGCACAAATCAAGCTGAATCACTTCCCAATGAACCCACATGCTCTGCAATGAGTTTAAAAATCACAGTGGCATCCCTAATGTCGCAAAGGTTCCAACCCCCTCCCCCACACAAATGCAGGTTCTTAACTGGGCATGACCAAAGGGAAATTGGCTGTCAAAAATATCAACTAAACGTATGTTCTGCAAAATCAATAAGTAGCAAAAAAGCAGCATTCACAGAACATGCGTTTTGATCTTGATCCCCAGACTAAAACCTCCCTTCACCTCCATAAGCTGCTTCCGATATACAGCACTACAAGTAGTTGTTGTTGTTTTTTTAAAAAAAATGTACAAGAAAGTTGGTCATATTTATTTACATGTGGCATCACTCCACCAGGAGCTTAATCTCATTGGCTATTAGCTGGTTCATGTTGAATATAGCCCCCGGGAGCTTGGTGAGCAACTCTCTCTCTGTGGTTTCAGGGTCGCTGTCGACAGAGCTGGAGCTGGCGCTCATATTGTCGACAGTGGCGCTAGCTGGAGGGCCCAGCTCTGGCTCGCTAGTCTCGCTAGCCGTGGACACCACAGAGAGCAAGGACATGCGTCGTGTCAAGCGACCGGGGGGAAGAAGGGAAGCGGCATAGTCCGCTATGATACCAGCTACGTCTAGATTACAAGCCTTGTCAAAGGCAATGAAACCTACATTTGCATTGGCCTCGCAGACGTAGAACGAGCCATCATCCTTCATGAGGAGGTCGATGCCACATACATCCATCCCCAAGATGTTGGACACCTGGATTGCCAGCTGCTTGCCTTGTTCACTCAGCGAGCACATCATTCCTATGCCACCTGGCAAAAGAGAGAAGGGTAAGTCTTAGGGTGGGGCTACTGAAGGTCTACCTATTTGGGGGCTACAGCTTTAAAAAACCCATGGACCAAACAGGTAGAGATGCGGGGGCTCCATAACAAATATGACTGAAATCTTGGGGAAACATTTAGGGAAGTCTGTATCAAAAAGATGGAGTCCACCTGAATGACAGAAAACCCAACAGCTAGTGCATAAATGGATGGGCATCTGTCATGGATGTTTTAGTTGATATTCCTGCATTGCAAGTGGTTGGACTAGATGACCCTTGGTGTCCCTTCCAACTCCACAATTCTATGAAAACAGGTGACAGAAAAACTTTTCAATCCAGCAGGGGATGATGAGCGAGATAAACAGATTCTATTTTTAAAAATAATAATTGCTTAACAGTACTTGAATACCAGCTTTTAACCACACTGCTTCTGAAAGTGGTTCACGATTAATATAGCTTTACAGGCAGATGATAGTGCCCTCACATTTGGTTCAGGATCTCACTCCATGAGAGGCAAAGCAAAAGGAGTGAATGAAATAAAAGTAGGCATTTAAAAGCTTGGTGGGATAATCAAAGCCCAAGATATGTAACCATGGATATAACAGCCACAGAAAAGATAAAAGTGGTCCAAGGAGACAAAGTTTCAAGATAAAATAAGTGATAATTCAGCCTATTTTCAGTCACACAGTTCATTGGCAGTAAGTTGGCACTTATCTTTAAAAGTGACTACAGAAATGGTGTGGAGTACAACATCACTATTCTTTTATATTTGTGACCAGATAAAACCATATAAACTGAAGGAAGCCTACTAGGTAGTATTCTAAATACCATTATCTTGTCTTTTGAAAAAGTTGGTCAAGTCTCCAATTTCAAAATCTAATTTTTAATGTAACAGCTTAATTATTTGTAATTGCACATGAAGCGGCTGCCAGTTAAATTAGATTTTAAACTCTCCTTTGCCGACCCCAATTCCAACCAAGAATAAGCACACTGCCATTCTTACCAAGCGAGCAATTGCTCTGCATTCTACCGTCTGTTGAGCAACGCAGCATAGTGCCCACCACACGACCTCCCACTACGATGACACGAACATCTTTGCCATGGGATTCTTGGACATATTTTTGGAATAGATAAGGGGCCTCATGACGAATTAGATGGCTCAAGTCTGCCAAATGGTGCTTGTCTCTTGCCAGAAACACAGCTTTACCTGCATAAAGACAGTATAGAAGGTGAAAGGGGGAGGAGGTCAGTGAATTTTCTGCATATTTCAAAAGGGTATGAAAAACATAATCCTTAATCTCAGTGCTGCAAAAAATGTATCCTGGCAGCACTGGTGCATGTATGAATAAAATTAAAATTGGTAAAGCGCTTTGCACATTTAGTGCTATAAAAATAGCAAAATTTGAAAAACAAAACATTACCTTAAAGCAAACTCACAATTTCCAACGTTTATTCCAGTTCTCAACTCCCTCAGTATAGGTCTGCCAGTATCCTTCAATCTTGGCCTGTACCATTCCGTGCTATTCTAGTAGTACTAGGTTGCAAGAGCGTTTTGCAACAGGTTTTGGGTTCTCTAGACACATAAAACAGAGGGCTGCACCAATCACAGTCCAAAGATGACAGCCGATTCCAAGGTGCTGTGTATGATTAGCTGATGAACCCAAAATGAACCACTCCCAATTAATTGGCAGCTACTAATTAGTGCAACAGTGAAAAATATAAAAATTATTTATTTGCCAAATGCAAATCCACGGGAAGTATTAGAATTCTCAGTATCATTTAAGATGGGAAATATTCTTTTGTTGTAAATACCAGTAAGCTGAATGCAACAAAAAATCTATTTAAAAAATTATCCCTAGAAAAATGAACCCTGAGCCAGGCCTAAAACTAAACTGATACAGACAGCTGCCTCAGGTGGCAGTGCCCCCTATACTAGTCTTAAGGCCCCAGATGCAGTGGCGATGCAGAGGAAAGAAAAGGCTGACTGCTCTCGACAAGGCAGGAAAGAAAACTGGAGCTGTGGTGGTCCACTTCACAGAAATCTGTGCTCCTGCCTTGCCCACAAGCGGTCAGTTTCTTAAGCCTCTCAGTACAGCGAGGCTTCACAATACATTGCTTCTGAAACAGCCATAACCACACCATGCAATTCTTGATCTCCAGCCCTTCCTCTTCCTTAACTGACCTATTCAAACTATCTACTTGCCATGAAACACACAAGAGCCTGGTGAAATGAAGATAAGTCATTCCTTTTAGCAACTGATAAGGAAAGCAAATCACTTTTGCTTAAAATGTTTACTTTAGGGAAATATTTCATCCCTGTATTTATGCAATCCTGTGTCCACAGGCCTTGGACTTTTGCTTACAGGCAAATTCTTTCTTTCAGACAACCCCCAAACAGCTATTCTCCTGCAAGAGGCCACATAACAGAAACACAAAACATAAGCAATGTCCAACAGAGGAATTTCAAAGGGAAAACCCAGCATGAAATAGCTGGACTGGAATATAGAAGTTTGGTTCTACTCATTTGGGTACGCCCCATTGCAGATGTGGATTTACTCAGCCATGCTTAGATCACTGTGTCCTCACTAGGGCTGGGCGATAAATTGATATACCATCCAAAACTGGTTTAAAGTCCATATCGTGATATCAGCTTCAAAATTTTTGATGTGGCAATATATTGTGGATCATGAAAGCCAGCCAATGCCTCTGCACAGCTCCATCCTTATTTCAGACATCATGATATTATCAGTATATCACAATGTTCAGCTGGTGATATATCACAACGTTGAAAGCTAGATTTCGCCCAGACCGACTCCTCACCAATTACTGCTGTTTTAAGTTGTCACTGTGTTTATTTCACATACATTGAAGCTTTTTCTGGAACAACTGTCTGGGATATGTGTGGGTGTGCGTGTGCACATGCATTTATGTGTAGCAAACATTTGCCTGTGGTGTTTCACACCAGAATTTCATCTGCAATCACCTCAGTCCAATGCACATGGCTGGTTCTGCAAGCCTGGCAACAGGATTTAAGTAATTATATCTTGCTTCTGACTGCTCCTTTGACTGTGTGGTCAGAGAGTTGCCCCACGAAGAATAAATATTAGCCCTGCCTACCCAGCTACCCCTTTTCGCTGCTTCCATGATTGTTACTGTCTAGATATCCAAAACACTGATTTTTCATTAATTCCACATCCCTGCCACCACCAAAAAACAGGACTTCAACCACTATTTCCTAAACTGCCGAGTTCATGGGTTGGCTTCCTGTGGAAATGTTGCTTGCTCTAGTGTATCCATTCCCCCTCGCCGGCAAAAAGCTTATTCTCCCAGAGATGCACAAAACCTTTCTTATTGGGAGCCTATTTAAACCATGCTAACATTACACGCAACTTAGGAGGCCACTGGGAGAAACAGACCGCATGGTGATCCTGCATATGTGAAAGTATCGCAATTACTATTATTTTAGTCCTGCAGAATGTTTGCCGCCGCCCCTCCCCCCCATACACACACACATATATGTGTGTGTGTTTTCTTGGTTTACACAGGTATGTGCAATGTCTCTTTTTTCAAGTTACATTTTCCATATATCAGTTTCATTTGTTGAGACATTAGGGTTACATTAGGAAGAAGGGGGGGGGAGAGGTGGAGGGGGGAAAGGCGAATGGGGGTGGGGTCGCCCCTCCCCCCCTTGTAAACTACTGTATCTTTGCTTACTAGTCAATAGCTTTAGTCTTAGTATTTTCTTAAAACACTTGCTCAAAATGCATTAATTTTATTTTACTGACAGGAAGGCCACAAGCACAACATGAGTGAAACAACACAGTGTCCACTTGTGTTTCCAAAGCAACTTGTGTACGGAGGCAGAATGCCTCTGATACAGAGGTAAAATACAGCCATCATGACTACAGGTCATTGACCACCTTAACCTCCAGGATATCCCCTGAATATTTGTTTTAATGGCTTCAGGTTGTATTTTTCTTGAAATGATACTGTTTGTTTATTACATTGTAGAGTTTTTAAAAATATTAAGCAGTTTATAAATGCTCTAAATAAATAAAATCAGAAACTAGAAAAGCTTTGTTACAAATGTTGTTCGATAAGCTCAATATAAATCAATGACTTAAACAGCAGAGTTTAAATTCTAAATTCAAATGCTAACACCAAAATTATCACTAAATTCTAAATTATACTTTACACTAGCTGCGAAAAGGTAAGAATTTTTGTTCCTCTTCTTAAAATGATTCAACATGCAGAAATACACTTATGTGATTTTGTAGCTAAATAAAACACTTGGTCTTCTACTTATCCACATGTTGAGAGAGGTATACCACCTTAGTTAGAAGGTCTAGGCAAACCTCATTTGCCCATTCCACCCATTTCCACAATGTCTTTTTGACGTTTGGGGCTACTGCTGGGTTTGGTGCTATGCCCGATTGCGCATCATTCGGACATGCCTAAATTGCTAATTGCCTGTACATCAGTTTGTTATTAAGGCAAGGGTTGATACTACTACATCACTGTAAAAATCTGCTTCTTCTTGGCAAGGCTGAGTTTAGGATGTTTTAAGTGTTTCCAAAATAGCCAGGTAGCTTTAGACAAAGCACAATCCTCATTCAGCACTCCATAGCAATTATGCACAGATTCTCACTCACCTCTATGACCACGTGTGTTCTTCACAACCATGGGGAACTCCAACACTTCTGCTTCATCAATCATTTTGGCAAAATTTTCATGACCACCTGGACAGAAAAAAATATATGCATGTTGCCAGTGAAGCGTTCAGCCAATTTCTAGCAAAGGTATATTCCAAAGGCCAACACAATTATTTAAGAAGGCAACCCTGGAACCCAGATTGTTCATTTTCACATCAGAATCTAAACAGGTTATCTATTCTGGCCATATGCTGAATAGAATTTCCTATTAATTTACATGTTGCTTAAAATGTGACTTTCTAATATCAAATCATCATCATATTATAACACTGATGCCTTTTCTTTCCTCAATTTTAAAAAGCCTACAATTATAGTAGAAATAATCTCAGGCCTCATGTGAGGCAGTGTCCAAGCTGCTCTGCATGGGAATGCATTTCTCCCAAAAGATCCAGTGTGCTTCCTTTTTGTATTTTTTGTATTTATATTTTATTGAAAGAACTTCAATTATCAATTTGCTTCCTGAGGGCACAGATCAATTCAGATTTCATTAGAAGTGCAAATGATATTCACAGCATGCAGCGTCTAATACCAACTAGGGCTGGTATGCAAGCTGCAACTGCTTCTCAACAAAAACAGCTTGGCCACAGTGATCCATGCCCTAATAACTGCTTGACTGCACCAATACAATGTGGGCTGCCTTTGGTGATTTCCCAGAAATTTAAGTAAACTCACAACACAGCTGCTGTGTTACTAACTAGGACTGGCTATAGATCTCATCAGAGCTTGCAAGAGCTGCACTGGCTGCCACTCCATTTCCGAACACAATTCAAGTGTTGCTCATTCTTTACAAAACCCTACATGGGGCTTTGCTTCTTGAAGGAAGGTCTTCTCCCACACAAACCGGCTTCAACCCTTCATTCTTCATCCGAAGCCCTTCTTCTGATTGCCTGCCCTTTGAAATTAGGCATGTGGTAATCAGGGATACGGCCTTCTCAGACGTGGTACCTTAAATATGGCTACTTTTAAATCGGTCCGGAAATCCCAAATGGTGTGGAATGCTGCTACTTGGTTTCTGGTGGGAGCAAGGCGACTGGAGCACATAACTTCAATTCTGTACAAGTTACACTGGTTATTGGTACACCTCCCAGTCCAACTGAAAGTGCTAGTTCTGACCTTAAGAGCCCTAAGTAATTTGGGACAAAGTTTTTCAAAGGACTACCTACATCCATATGAACCTGCCTAGATATTAAGAGATGCCTCCAAGGCTCTGCTTTTGCACCTGCCTGTGAAGTCTATTTAGCTGGTGGCCATGACGAAGACTCCTTCCTGTGGTGGGCCCCAGACTGGAAATTCTCCCTGCGCACACATTTTTCGCCGCCACCAATTCTATGCATCTTGCCGTAAAAAGTGATGATCACACGCATGGTGCAAAGTCCAGGCATTCTTTACTCAGGTACTTGCGTATAAAATATCTAGTGAGTAACAGCCCTGAGTTATCGGATTAAATCACAGCCTGTTCTTTCTTCAGCTGAAAATATGCTACAGATCGCTACCATCTTATGAACTCTAACCTTCTAAGAAGACCAAACATTTAAAGCCTTGTTCTACTATCTCCCTTCATTTCCCTTTCATCAAGCAACCAGAGACGAGTATTCTGAAGCGCCAGAAACTGAATGCTTAGTACGGGTGTGGGAAACCTTTTTCAGTCTTGGGGACCACATTCCCCCATGGGCAAACTTCCAAGGGCTGCACGCCAAGTAGTGAGCAGGGCCAGAGCCAAAAAAGTGAGCCAAACAAAAGTGACTCGTATCTTTGTACTGTGGATTAGATTCATGCTACAGGAAAGTCAAAAGTTTACCTGCACACTCCCCCCCCCCCCTTCTGTCCTTCACCAAGGCAAGAGTTGTCACAGTTCAAGAACGCATTCCAGGCACGAAAAAGTATGCAAGGATGGCACAGTGTATGGCTGATGAGGGGCCTGGCCCTAGATAGTCCCGACATTTAGAAAGAGAAGCTTGGAGAGCCACATTTGACACTCATCCCGGGCCTGAAGTTCCCCACCCTGGCTGTTCTCAAGAAAACCCTGCTACATTTGCCATTCACAGGCCAGAGAAGCACCTGACACATAACCAAAGGGGCCTATGCCAGAGGTTCATATAAGACAAACTGCCTCCCATCCTTCAATTAATGCTTCCTTCTCCCTGTAACAGCAGAGCTATGGAATCAAAGGAGGAAAATTAGGTGTCAGCAGGGTAGTAAATGGGAAGACAAGGCTTAGAGGCACAGGCACTAAAAACCTGATTAGAAGCTAGCAGACCAAGCCAGAATCAGCTCTGCATTTTCCTTGTTCAGAGGAATACGTGCGCTGTAGGACTTCTTGCTTCTCTTGGCAGCCCTACATTTTAACCATCTGGCACTTGAGGGGAAGAGAGAAGCCTGAGTCCAGGTCCTTGTATACACATTAAGAAAAACATATTTCTAGCCCTCCACAGACTGAATTCTTAAATACAGTCTGATGGACACATCTATCATCCTGAACATTAACTCCTAACTACCTAGACCTAGAAAAGCAGCAGCTGGCCTGCTGAGGGGCAGTGAAAAAGCAGAATGAAGTGAGGTAACTTATGTTGTTAACCACCATTAATAGTCCTATGCCTCAACAAGGCCCACAAAATATGATGTAATGCATAGGAGTTTGTTTAGCTACACATTTATCAGGCAGAAAATGTTTCTAGGGTGGTCACCATTATAAGAACATACTGTTGCTAAGCTTCCATAAGTAAAAGCAACAAAAGATAAAAAAGCGGTGGGGGAACGGTACCCTATCATCAGTGCATTAATAAAAAAACCAACATGCCTATTCCTCATTCATTCATTTTGTTTACATACCACTTAGATATCAATTCAAATTAACAATTCAATCAAAAAACTTACTTAAAATGCCTGCTGAAATTTAAAAATCCCAGTGTTCAAATGGATTTACTGGTCCTCACCCCATCCACCACTGCATCCAGGCAGAGGCTGAGATATTGCAGTCTCTCCTGACTCAGGTGTTATGGAGAAACAGAACTGCATGTCATCAGTGTACTGATGAAACTTTGCCGCAAAATGCCTTCCAATATAGAATACTAGAGACAAGACAGTGCCCTCCAGTGCAAGGATCACAGGGACAAAACCCCATCTCCCAATGTTATCCCCTGGACACATCCCTGCAGGCAGGAGCAGAACCACAGTAAAACAGTGTCCCCATGGTTGGTCAAGAAGGATTCCATTGTCAACGGTATCACAAGTCGCTCACATAGAGAACTAGATACAGGGTCACACTCTCCCAGTTCTACTCTCAAACCAGTTCAACCAATTTAGTTCTAAAACTGCCGGAATCCAGATTGAAACAGATCCAGATAATCCTCTAGGAGCTCCTGCAACTGTTCTGCTATCACTCAACCACCATATCCAAGAATGGAGTATTTATGACAGGCGGTAGTTGTTATAGACCACAAGGCCCAGGGCAAGCTTCTTCAGAAGTGGACACACTAATGCCTGTTTAAGGACAGGAGGCCCAACTCTATTCTTATTTGTACTTGGCAATTTGTCACTAGTCAAGTTGTAGAGTTTTGATTCTTTTTTTGATTCATTCAAATTTCCCCAAACCATTCAGTTTTAGTAAGGATCTCACTTGCTCCAGGTACATGGTCACTATGGACAATAGCATTATTTTAATCTAGGTGGCTTACCATAGGAAAAGGTGTCTGGAAGAGGCACACCATGGCCAGCTAGCTCCTGGAAAGTCCAGAACTTATTGACACAATTAAGTATGGCTTGGGGGCGATTCATGAGCCGGCAGCCCATCTTCTCCAGATGGCGAAGAACTGTAATGTCACTGTCACTTTGGACCCATGGTGTTGGCACACGCACCACCACTACCTGTGGGTAAGCAGTGATGAGTTCCCCGTTGACTCGAAGACCTGCAGCAATAATAAATGAAGGAATGAATGAGAATCTGATAAGAAAACCAAGGGCCAATCCTCCCCTTCCCACAAAAAGTAAATAAAAGAATGCCAGCTCTAGGTAACAAAAGCCTTTTAATAATCCATTTGACAAGAATGATGAAATTAGCCACAGATACACACTACTGATCCATCACTAATGCTCCAGAATACTCCTAATTGTTAACTTAAAAGTTTATCATCTTTTCAGTCTGCTTTTTTCAGCCAAGAAACCACACCCGTCTTTTACAATGGTGGAACACTTTCTCCATGATCTTTAGCCAGTAACCAGATGTCTTTATTTCTGAGTTTCCAGAGAGGCAGTCATATTAAGTGTCTTGCAGCAAAACCAACCTGCAACTCAACATAACTCCATGAATGACTGAGAATTGGTTTGTGCCTTATTTTGGATCAGATTCCTGAACAAAAGGGCCAGATTTTTTTTAAAAAAAGAAGAAGAAAGAAAAAAGACAGCAGGGGAGAAAGAAAGCAATATTGCTAGCCTGGGAGGCCATTTTGACTTTAAATCCCCTGTAAAGAACAATCCATTAAAAAAAGAGAGGGGACACACACCTTACATTATATGAATCATTTCAGAAAGAAGTGGATCAGCAACCTTGGGGCACATGTCTCAGCCCCTAGACCATGCCTCAGTCCCTAGACCAGGAATGGCTAACCTGTGGGCCTGCCAAAGTTGTGGAACTACAACTCCCATTATCCCTGACTTCTGGAGACCAACAAAAAGTTAGCTATTCAACTGCACATGTGTGATTGCCACTACTGAGTCCCTGGGTCCCACAGGTTCTGTGAAGCTGATGAAGTTACAGGGAAACAAAGCCATCCCAGCTGCCTTCTCCTTCTCTGCCCCTCAACAGGGAAGAACACCTGCCATTTTGAACTATGTGTTCACAAGCCCTAGCGGAAGTGTGGGGAGAAAAGCGAGGCTGATTTGGTGTTTGATTTGTGTCTCAGGAATACACCTTCCCCAATGGAGAAGAGCCTGTGACTGGTTGTTACTAGGAAATGAGGGAGAGAGAAGAGAGGAAGAAATCAGCCTTGGCAATTTAACTTATGTCTCCTCCAAATGCTTCCTCCAGTCATAGGGTAAAGGAAAAATAACAATGGTTCCATGCAAAGCATTCTCCTTTTTCTTGTGGGGGATTCCGCCCCCCCCCCCCGGCTCCCTGGAGCTAAGGAAAAGGCAATAGAAAACTAAACACAAAATGTTTTTAAATGTATTTTTTTAATAAGCTGTAGTAGGCACTGCAATTAAGCCTGTCACCTGCTCTCAGGCAGGACAAATTTGGGAAGCTCCCTTAATTTAGTGCCTTGCTTGTACTCAAGAGGGGGTGCTATATGCACAATGACTGCTCCTCCCCCCAGCAACCTGGAATAATTTCTTCTGTTTTCTCCTGTTCTTTTGGCACCTAAGATACCTTTCAAACCTGAGTATGTAGCTGGAGTATAAAATGCCTTAGCAACCTTAGCTGTACATGGCTTAGGATGCTGCCTGCCCTGCCCCCACTGGACATTTTTCAACCTCCACATTTACGGAAGGCAGTAAACTAAGCAAGTTCATGTGCTGTGCTGTCCCTTCCCCTTCCCCAATCCTGACCTCATAATTTTATAGAAAGAGCAGCAGACGACAAGACACTGCTGCAGCACACTTCATTAGCTGCAAGCGAGCACTGCCGCATTGCAGCTGACTTGTGCTTGTAAAGAAGTGTGGTTACAAAGAGAGATGCACATAATTTCAGATCAAATTCTCAAGCACTGTCACTAACCAAAACAGGGTATTTACAAACTAGATACCAATGACGGAGCCTATCATGATCTCTTACACGTGCTAGAGGATTGTTCCAATTTGACAGAAAGATGACTGATGTTATCAAGAGTGTCTAGTCTGCCATGCATCCTCTCCTAAATCTCAAGTAATACCCGCAATATTTCCAAGACCATTCTCAACTCTGCATGTACTGCAGCGAAATGAACTCCCAGAAAAAACCCTCAAAAGCATTGGGGGAAGTAGCTACCACTACCACATCTCTAAAGAGTCACAGAAAAAAACCATCCCTTTGTTTAAACAGCATTCAGACAAAGTGCTTGTTAGTTTTTGTTGTCAACAGTCTGAACATTGGTTTGGCCATGTCATCAATATCAAGTTATTTTACGCAATCAAGGTTGTGAAAATTTGCACAATTATTGCATTGAAAAGAAATGGAAAAGCCACTTACATCTTCCACAGAATTTCAGAAATGTAACTGTTAACACTGACAATTTAGCATAATGTCACATTTGCAGCATAAATCTGAAGTTAGTCAGGGTTAATCCGTTTAACTGAATTGACTTAGGTTACTGCCTTTTGTTAGTTTCAGAAATATAGTCCAAGTAGCAGTAAAATTGAGTCACCTCTACTGAGATACACTAGTGATTAGCTTCTATTTCTAAAAATACAAGACAACTCCCCCAGATGAAAAACAGAATCTGCCATTTTGGAAAAAATGAACGTCTATTTCAGTTTGTCTATTAGAAGCAGCTGTCAATCACCAGACTACCATTGCTACAAGCAGAGGTACAGGCTAGAAGCTAAAATTCGAGCCACACAGAGACTTGATTAAAATTGATAACATGCACAAAATTCCTCTGCTGTTGGTTATTTGCATTTAGAAACATTTTAATATTTTAAACGTTTTAATCAATTTTGTTTCTTTTGTAGGCTGCGTCCACACTATGGCATTACTACATATGTAGGTCATTGATTGTGTATTTGCACACCTTTTGTCCACATAAGAATTTTCAGATTTAGTGCCTCCAAATTCTATCTAGCTGTTTCCCAGACATGTTGGTTTGCAGTTTGTAGAAACTATTTTATTTGTTTAGCTCTAAGCCATAACAAAGAGAAAAAAGACATTCAAAGTTGAGTCACAAATGTGTTTCTTAATTTCCTGGCAGCCAACTCAAATAAAGAAACACACATGGTAACTTAATTTTTATTTTCCCACAGCAAAAAGCACACAAACTTACTTGAGGTAACAAAAAAATTCCTGCAGCTAAACTAAGACGGATATTTTTCACCAGTATCTTTCTACAGAGGACATTGAGTAATGTGGTGAACAATGTCATCTATAATCATTTTAGAAATACACAGAAATGCTGTTCCAAAGGTAATTTCTTACAGCAGCCATCCAGAAAGGTAGAGAGTAAAACGCTAGGCCTTAATTCTGTAAAAGCAATTATACGTGCAGCCAATGTAATTAACTCCAAGCAATTAGCTGTCTGATGTTACCGAGATAGGAGTGCAGACATGATGGAAATGTGGGCTTGGGAGAGCATATCTTTGTTTGAGTCTGTCTTGCCAGGTGACACCCAAAATCTTCCTGATGCAGTTCATGTGGAAAGCGTTGAGGCATTGCTCCAGGTGGGTGTAAGTTGCCCATGTCTCACTACCAGAAAGCAGTGTGCTCAACACACAAGCCTGGTAGACCTTCATCTTCCTATTGACCGTTAGCATTACATTCTCCCTTTTGGAGAGATGAGCCATCACTGTAGCTGCCTTGCCAAGAAGCCTGTCCAAGTCAGTGCTGATGGAGGTTGCTGCTTATGGTGAAGTCCAGGTAAACAAAAGGCCTGCTGGTAGGTAAATAGATAGACAACCCTACAAATTGACTGCAGATTTGATAAAGTTTGGTGGGGCAAAAGAAGAATCCAGCTTAGCAGTTGAGAATAGACCTCTTACTTCCTCCAATTCAAAAGATTTGCTTACTGTCAGAGCCTGATAGAATCTAGAGCCTGACCTGTGACAGGAGACCTTTTTTTTTAAAGGCAGGAGAGTAGAAACCCAACTGAATAGCTAATATGGGGCATTTTCAGTCTCTCTTCAGGGTTGCATGTTAAATTAACATGCACTGAGTGAAGTATTACTTCCTTTTGTCTGTCCTGATTCTCCTGCTATCAGCTTCATTAAATAGCCCTGAGTTCTTGAGTTATAAAAAAGAGGAAGAGAAGTTTCCCTCTATCAATCTTCTAGACACACATTAACTCTTTAACAAATATGTATTTCTAATACTCTGGAAATACTTTTAAGCACTTCAGAATGAAAGAGCAGCAGTAATCTTAAAGAATAGTTTAAAAGCACTTGACAGCCAGTTCTGTGCAGGGAAGGTCAAGGCCACAAGAAACTGGAGTTTACAGCAATATGTTGCTGTGCTAAAAATAAAAATCTGAGGGTGCACTAAGGGCTACATGGCTTTGTATTGTTTCAAAGTGGTCATTTTAACACCATGATTAAAAACATGAGACCTCTCAGGCTAAGGCCAACTTGGGAATCAGTACTGAATTGAATCAATGCCCTATTGAGGTCTATGGCAAAATTCCTCATTAGCTGTAATCCATTTTTTTTGGCTTTTATGTGTCCTGAAAACACATTTTAGTAAGTGAAGCAGGCCAAATATAAATTAGTTTCAGATTCAGAAACAAAGAGATCCCACAAAATTATTTTTTCTAATTGATTTTAGAAAAAAGTTATATAAAAACACAAACCACAAAAGGGGGAGATAAAAGAAAAAGAGAAGAAACAACGGGAGAAGGGGGAAAGAAAAATAAATAACTTCTGATTAGTCTATCAACTATTTGTAAACATTATTCAACTCATCCACTCCAGTATTACACCTAACAAAACCACTTTCTATAAACCAACATTATCTTCAATCTTCAAACCCAAATGCCATTAATTCATTTCATTGTGCAAAAAAATTGTAAGAGGTTTTCAATCCTTAGCAAATGTGTTAGAAGTCTTTTTTCTCTGATTAAACATGTCAGTTTCGCCATCTCGGCTAAGTCCAGTAATGTTAACAACCATCCTTCCATTGTTCGTAAATATGAATCTTTCCATCTTTGCACATATCAAAGTCTTGCCACCATGATCATCTGTTGGAATAAAGTTCCATTGGGGTCAAAGTTCCATTGACCCCAAGTCCCAGCAGGAAGAGATAATTAGAGAAAGGGATAATTTGCAGATCCCATGCCCATCCAGGCTCTTAACATGGCCTTTGGGCAAGATGTTGATGTTGTTCACCCCCATCGGGGTTCCCAGGAGCTGACTTCTCCACTTCCATCTCCATACGTAAAAAACAGCTTTTTCAGAGCATCAGAGGTTAATCCCCTCTGTTCATTCTTATCTCTAGAGTGAATTCAATAACCAAGATTTATGCCCGGCTTTCAGCAATCACCACATAATCATCTCCATCAGCAACCTATCAACAAAAGACGTTCAGTCCTGTGTCCCTTCCTTGGAAGTCCGATCCCTTTTTAGAGATGAGTGTAACATTGCCTACTTCCCAGTCTTCTTGTAAAGAGATCAGTTTCAGGGCCATGGCAGGGAGATGGCTCACCCTCCGACAGTGGCAGTGCTGTGGGCTCAGGCAGGAGACGAGTGTTGCAAAGCTGGAGATCTTTGGTAGGATGCTGCCATGGCCTCAATTGTGGTGCACACCCTGGCAGGTGGCAATGCAGTTACAGGCAATGGTGAAGTCTGAACATGGTGTTCAAAGCTTATGAATAGGGGTGTTGCTGCCATTTGTGGTAAGCTGGAGACCTTCTGTCAGTGTCTTCTGTATCTGCCACGACATGGCTGTTGTGGGGACTCAGGAATTGCCCCCCACGTTTCTGATCAGATGCACACAGTGTGTGTATAGAGGCCGGCTACAGTGGCTGCCTGAGTGGGATGGGGAAGACGACAGCAGGTACTACCACTGCTATGGCATCCTCATGGATGCTCCTACCACCAACACCAACCCCCGTCCGCCCGTTGCAAGGTACACATGTGCTTCCTGGCCTATTGTGGCTTCTGCTGTGCCTTTGGCTGTGGGTACTTTTGGTAACTGCCCAGTCACATCTCCCTGTGTATGCATGTTTTTCGGTGGGTGGGGGCCTACAATAGCCTGCGTGGGCGTTTGTGAGGTGTGTGTGCCATGAGGAGCAGGGTGTGATGGTGATCTATGTGACCTGGTCCTTCCCTGGTCGTGTTGTGTTGCTTGGTTGGTACCTGTAGCTGGGAAACTGGTGTAACTTAATACATGTGTTGACTGGCTGCTGCAAAAGGCACTACTGGGAACATCATGTGCACTTTATCTCGTTTGTTTGCATTCCTGTGCTTGTGATTGTAAGATGCTACCCATGGGCTATATGTGAACAGCCTTACAATTCCTTTGCATCTGATTATGGGGCCCAAAAACTCTCTCTGTGCATCAACAGAAGGCTAAGCTGGCTCTCCTGAAGTTTTTTCCCCATTTCACCAGAATGGGCCCAGCCTAGATAGCATTTCTCTCCACCTAAGAATCCTGAACGAACTCTGGATCTGACATACTATATGTTGGCTTAATAGAAGCTGAGGTAATTTATACTAGTTTCTTGTGCTCAGGATCGCTCCCTTAACTTTGTAAGCCCCCTCTGCCTCTTTTTGTGACATCTTTATAACGTTTAGGGGCTACTTCGAGGTTTGACGCCATGTGCGCATGATTACGAGACATTTGGACACGCCTAAATTGGCCATTGCCTATACAGGAAAGTATTTTGTCCAGTACAATCACCTTTATTATTTATATAAAGACTGGATAAAAAAACAAATAAAATCCTTTCAACAGAAAATGGGAGAAATAAGATCACAATTAAAAGTATTTATGAATCAGACTTTATTAGAAGTAACGTAATATGAAAACTAAGAGTCAATATGTTTTAAATGCACCTTTGTCATAATCCAAAGAAAGCACTTTTCAAATACCACTTGCTGTTGTATGTAAAAAACAAGTTGCCCAGCATATTTGGAAAAGTGGACAACAAAAGGCACAAGAGAAATTTCCAGGGAATAATGGAATTATTTATGGGGGAAATTAATAGTGTAGAATAGAATAGATTCTACACTAGAGGAAAACTGATTTAAGATGTTATCACAATGAAAATAAATACAACAATTTATTTATTTCATAAAATTTATACACTGCTTGACTGTAAAACAAACAAACCTCAAAGCAATTTACAGATAAATATTTAAACAATCAATAAAACTCTTGATTTATTGCTGGAAGTGTGGAAACAAGTATTTTGACCATTGTTGGTGGTCCTGTGTTAAGAGGAGTTGCTAGCTTTTGTCTCTCCAGATGGTGGATGCCAACTCCCATTAGCCTCAGTCAGCATCAAGGACTCTGGGTGCTGGATACCAACAACATTTAGAGAGCCACAGGTTAGCTACCCCTGTAACCAGATTTGTTTGGAATCAAATATTAAAAACTATTAATTTCAGCTTCAAAGTCTGCGTTTGGATCCCCAAAAATATCCCCATTAACAATATTTAAAAGGAACTGCACCCAAAGATAAATAAGAAATATTATTTTATTACAGGTGCAGTCAGAATACCATATGCTAAATACTGGAGGCGATGTGCTCTTAGGTAGCTAGCTAGCTGCTAAATAAATAAATATTTAGCATTCTTACATACAGCTTTTTTAAAAAAAAACCTAAAGTGATTTATATCAAAACAAAACATATCAAAGAATCACATAAACAATCAAGATGGTAAATAATAGTAACACTACTACAGGCTTTTTTAAAAAAGTTAAATTAAATTATTGCCTCCAGGCACTGGTTCAACACCAACACCAAATTTCATTTGGATTAGATGGCATAGAGAGGTAGACTGGACTGTAAAACCCCAATAGCTGCCCCCAACAACTTCATATAGTTGTTAAACAGCATGGGAGGCAGGATAGAGCCTTGCAATGTTTCACAGGACCCAGCAATGGGGTCAATCAAATATTACCCACTGCTACTCTATGAAAATGACCAAGAAGGCAGAAGCAGAACCACTGTGTTATCAAGGCCCCAACCCACAACCTGCAGAGTCACTCCAGAAAAAGACCATAGTCAATGTTGTCAAAAGCTGCTGAGAGAAAGAGCAGGATTAATAGGGTTGCACCTCCCTCATCTCTCCCTTGATACAAGTCATCAATTGGAGTAACCAAAGCTATATTGGTGCCAAAAGCGGGAATAAAGCTGGATCGAAATAGATCAAAATGCATCTTTGAGGGAGGGGGGTCTGATAATTGTGCCTGTCACCATGAAAGAGATTGTGGTGTGTGTCCCCACCTTAAGAGGCCCTGGATCCAGAAGGTATTGCACAGCTGCAAATACCCACTTCTTGAGCAAGGTGCTCAAGAAGGTTATGGCGCTACAGACAAGCTTGATGAAATATAGATTATTTATCACCCCATAGGCCCACCCAATCAACACACTTCAGCTAGTTCATATAAGCAGATATATGCAAGGGTTGAGAGCAAAAGTAGTTGGCAAATTATAGAACTCAGCTGTCTTGCATAAAAATAACTTAAGACTTTATGGGTGGGTGTGAAATCAAGATATTTTTGAAAATGAGTTTTCTGCATGGTGCAGGAACACAATCAGAGTTGCTAGAGTAGAAAACCTGTTTCCATTGTTGTGATTTAGTGCTTTCACGTGCAAATAGTACCTCTAGAAATTTGAACATATAGCTCTGCTTCCTGAGATAATTTAATGCAAGATGCCAGAGAAGGAACCAGGAAACTTAATCACTAAGCTCTGGCCTCTGTCTTGAGAGTGTCACGTTTGGTTTCACAGATAGACTGTTTTGACTTAGACCAGGGAAACGTAAATTCAAATCTCTACTCATTCATAAAACTCACTTGAGCCAGACATACAAACTTGTTCTCTCTAACAAACCTTTGGCAGATTACTTTTACTGTATTTCACTGAAAAAAAAATTAGTATGAGATAGTACAAGATGGCCAGATAACAACATGCAGGACCATCTATACTATACTGTTGCAAGAAGATTTGAGGTGGTGAAATCTTTGCTATATTAACAGTAAAACTGAAATTGTCCTGTTTTGCTTGCATAGCAGACTTGAATTACCCCAAGGTGCATCAATTGTTATGCCTGCCCTCCTGCCACACCACAGCTGTGACCATTCCATGCCAGTGTTAGAAGCAGAGATATGAAAGCTAGGAGCTAAATGGCACATTAAACCTAGGTTATGGGTGCAACAACAAAATGTCTAGGCACACTTTTTAATAATAAGAATACAAAGCTGAAAATGAATGAACTGCAGCTAAAATATTATATTCACTTTTCATATGGTCTAGTCCTTCTCCTGCCCACCCCACTAATATTCTTAAGAGGGCCTCTTCTCCAATCTTCAGAGAGAAGCTGGAAGTGGGGAGGCAGTTTTAATCTGAAATTTTAGGTGCAGCACTGTGCCCAAAGCTCAGAAACTGCTCTTGCTAATCAAATTCCCTGTTGCAAAATGTGCCTAGAACAATGGGAGTTTTGAATGCAGTTCCGTGCACAAACATCAAATCTCCCTGTAGGAGAGACAAGCACAGGAACAATCCCTGGCCACTACAGCCACAAATACATGTGTATTTAATATTTTCTAAAATTCAACACACATTTAAAAGATAGTAAAACCGATTAGGCAGTAGAGATTATATGGAGAATACAATTATGCAAGACCATCTCCCAACTGTCTTCTCCACTTCATTCCAGAGTTCCAGGTTCAATTCATTAGCCATGCATCCATTTTGTAATCTGGCAAGCCTGTCACACAAGATTCTTCTTCCTCTTCAGCTGTCCTTTATCCTCCCCTGTCTAAGCAACCTTGCCACAAGCACATTCTTCATTGCAGTGACTGACTTGACATATCCCCAGGTGGTGACAATTTGCCATGCAACTGCAACGGCTGTAAAGGGCCAGCTGCTCAGCTCTAGGTTCACATAGCAAAGGCCTATTTACTTTGTACAAAGAATCGTAGAGTTGGAAGGGACCCAAGGGTCATCTAGTCCAACCCCCTGTAATGCAGGAATCAAATGTAAGCCTCTTATTTACAATTGTCCTACAATGGCACCATCTTTACAAAGCCACTCCCTAATTATGCCATTTCATCCACAAAACCATTTTTAGCAAATAGGCTCTGCATGTATCTAAGTGGTCCTGTAATAAAAGCTTCTTTCCAATATTACTATTTTATTACAGCAGTACCTCAGGTTAAGAACTTAATTCATTCCGGAGGTCCATTCTTAACCTGAAACTGTTCTTAACCTGAAGCACCACTTTAGCTAATGGGGCCTCCCACTGCGCCGCTGCTGCGCGATTTCTGTTCTTATCCTGAAGCAAAGTTCTTAACCCGAGGTAATATTTCTGGGTTAGCGGAGTCTGTAACCTGAAGCATCTGTAACCTGAAGCGTATGTAACCTGAGGTACCACTGTATTTTGTAGATGCCTACTCCCATTTTAAAGCTGTGTGGAACAGTGGATCACAAAGTTGCTCACAGCAGTTGGTGGCCTAGGCACCTCTGGGGAGCATGATCTTCCTGATTTCTTCAGGAACATGATGAAGGGAAAGGGGTACAGGGGTGATCCTGATATCCCTTCCAAGAGCTCAGGGTAACAGAAACAAGACACCACATCTCCAAAGTGCAGCAAGGAGGACATCATCATGTGAACCACAAACTGTGTTTGAATTACTACCTACCTACCCACAAACAATTAAGCTTACTTCTTCCAACCCAAATTGCAGCAAGGAAGGCATTTTCAGTGAGGAGGGGGTTTGCAGGGAGGGTTTAACACTTTCCTCATCAAGTGCAATCCCCCTTCCTTATTAGCCCCATGGCAATTAGGCTTGCAAACCAACAACAACCCCAAACCTCATATTTTCTCAAACAGAAGGGTTTTTGCAAGCCTAATTGTAGTAGAGGAGGGGTGAGACAAGTAACGATGCTGTGGGGCTGACAGGGAGGCCCCTGTGACTGCCCAACCCTGCTGTGTTAGGTATAAAGAAATCAGAGTTGAAGTTCATATCCAAGCTGAAGATCTGCATATTAAAAGTCCTCATCTTTTCTCATAAAACAATTGAGCTGGAGTAGAGCCATGCCCATGGACTTTGGAAATGTTGCCATAAGAATCACAGAAGTCAGAACAGAATTGGAAACCTAAATTATTTGTAGTGTGAAAGTCTCTGTAGACAATGGTGGCATGATCTAGTTCCAGCAAATTTTTATCTGCTCCCAAGAATTCTGCAGGTGCAGCAGTAGAAAAAGGGACACAATCCATCCTGGTGTAGAGTCGCATGGAAGTCTATGTCTCAGCCACAATTTTAAAATTAATGTGTAACAATATCAGGGAGTACATGCAGAGCCTTTGTGGTGAGTGACGCTTTAATCTCTGCGACTGCTCCCACCAAGCACTTGGTACTCAGAGGGCCTCTAGAGCACTTGACAACCTGACTGTACACATGGAAGATTGGGGCAAAAAATCTCTCTTAAACCCCCAAAGCATTGGCAAAGGAGGCTGTGCTTAAGCCACTGATTTTTAAAGAGTTGATGCTCAGCCTTGAAACAATACTCAGGCAGAAAAATACGGCAACACAATTTGAAATGAAACACAAACTTTTCTTAGTTTTGCTTTTTGGCATTTATAATTTAACAGCTCACAGCCAAGGACATTAGTGCCTGAAAGATCAGGCCAATGGCCCATATAGTCTAGTATCTTGTTCTCACAGTGGCCAACCAGATTCCCACGAGAAGTCTGAAAACAGGACCTGAGTACCATCACACTCTTCACAATTGTAATTATCAGCCGATGGCATTCAGCGGCATACTTGCATGATACACCATGTCCTCCCAACCGTCACCTTTCCATACAACCTTTATTCTTACCAAGGTTTCCTTGCTCAATGGTCAGGACCACTTCATCCATCACCAAAGCTCGGAAGTCCAGGTCCTCTTCACAACATTTGGCCTTGAGTGCTCTCAGGATTTGTTGTTGAGGGTAGTCTTCCCTAATACGACGATCCGTTAAAAACCAGAGCCTGGGAGCAACCGAACTACACATCTTGAACTAGTCCCACAAACGTCAGGTGTCCTTTGAAAGGAATGTCTAGAAAATTAAAGAAAGAAATTTAGCACACAAAAAGGTTTCTATTTTTCTCATTTACTATTTGTATACAACGAGTAATGCATGTGATCAATTTAATCTCAATCCATTTCAATCTAGACTTCAATTTTGCACATGCCACACTCCTTAGAATGATTACATCCTGAGTGTTCTTAAAACTGTCACCTTGGCTCACAGCATCCATTTGAAATCCCAACTGTGTTATGGACGAAGATGAAAGCTGAAACATTTAACTAAACTGTCTTTGATACAACTGTTTCATCAATCACTTTTTTTTCATATATAAATAATGTTTGACAGTATCCTTTTAGGATCCAGGGCTTACTTAGGCTGTTTGTTTGCTTTAAGATTGGCAAGCAACGCTTATTTACTTAGTTCTACAGCAAAATATGGCAACATCAGGAAGATTAGTAACACTACTAAAAATGCCTTCACTGATAATCTCAAATACCATAGAGGGAGGGAGAAGAGGGAGGATCCCTGTTCCTAAGGAGAATTTAATCATTTCCATAAACCATACATGCAAAACCTAGTATGAAATATCTCAAGGATTTAATACTGAGATAGGGTGGTGAAAGGGCCCATATAATGAAAGGACGCCTGACTGTCAGTCAGACATTTTCATTTCAACACCGAAAGTGGGGCAACAAGAATGAGCTGTGCCCCTATCTGCACAGCCCCACCACAGGCACCCTTTCTTGGTCATGCTGGAGTGTGACAAATGTCAGAAACCTGAAAGTGGGTTTTATTACAGAACTGCGGAAGTTGCCCTATAGTTTAAGATGTCTTGGCTTTTCAACACTCTTAGGTTTTATAATAAAAAACTTAAAAATCAAATAGTTTGTCATATTGGTATGAAATCTGACATGAAGACTCAACTCGATGAGAGGTATAATTTGGCAAAGAGAAAGTTCTAAAGAAAATGGCTGAGTTTCTATACTGAGGTCCAAGGCTCATACATTTCCTCTCCCTGCCAACCAATTCCTCATTTGGAATGTTTAAATTATTGTTGTATTTTTTAAATCAAATATAATGCAGGCCTGTCCCTTTCACTGGTTTGCAAATCCACTGTGGATTCCTAAAGTTACAAGTTTCGATGCTCATTTTAATCACTGTCAACTGATCTAAGGGCAAATTATGCAACATGTCTGAATGTCAGACTGAGACCAAGTGAAACCTGTTTCTCCAAGAGAAAATGACCCAGCAATGACTTGGGCAGACTATAGTACTGAATGTCAATAGTTAGAAAAAAAGTTTCCTGTTCCTGCTCTATCAAGGGTCGCATGCTGATGGTGGGAGAAGCCAGAGCCAACATTGGGGCAAGGTTAGCTCACTTTCTCCCTGCTTACCCCACATTCTTCCTTCCTACCTGCCTAACAATATGCTAGAGAAAGTGACTGATTGTTCTTGCCAGAGGGCTTCCTGCTCCTCCTTCCATTTTTGCTTCCCCCTTGCCCTTTCCAGGCTCCTCCACCTGTATGAAATTAGGCCAAATGGGAGCAACATCCCATGTGTACAAGAGAATAACATATGTGCTCCTGCTGCATGCATTCATGCATAGTTACTGCTACTAAGTGTGCGTGTGTGTGTGTGCGCGCGCACACACACACACACACACGAGGAGTGTTTGCTGCATACATGCCAGCATGTAATAGTGCACTCGTGTGTTTCCTGTAGCACAGGGGAGCAGCAAGTGTAACAATGGGTGTGAATCTGAACTTTTTCTGTGGATATAAAGAGAGAGCCCCATTATGAGCTACCTTTATCTTAAACATGACCTGGAAGGCATGAGTACATATCCTGATCTCCTAATTCTTAATGTAAAAATCAGTTCATTAATTCCATCTCACCACCAAAGTTTAATGATCACCCCCTGTAAGGAACTATCAGGTTTTGCATATCCCGAACTGGCAAAAATGACGGTTGAGATTAGGAGATAGCCTAACCAAAAATTCCAAAGAAATGGAAAATTTACAGAGATTATCTAAAAAAACAGTGTCCTGAAGTCAAAACCTGGATTTGCTTTGATTAATTTTCACAAATCACAACATGGATTACAAGTATGGTATGTGGAAAACTGTGGAAATGAAGGAAGGGTAAAAGGAGCAGTTTAACAAATAGACAAAATAGATCAGGGTTGAGGCAGACGAAAGTCTATTAGAGAACAAACGGAATTGGGATTAAAGAATATGGTGACATAAATCCGTATGTAAGAACTTATGGATTTATGGTTGTATGTATGCGTGTGTGTGTGTATTCCATTTTGGTTGTTTTTGTCATTTTATTATTTTACTGTGTGTGTTTGTTCATCAAGTAAGAAAACTAATAAAAAGCAAACAGGGAAAAAATGATTGAGGAAACATGCAAGATAACCAGTTAGTTGTTTTGCAGGAGGATCGTGACCTTTAGATTTCAAAATGGGCAAGGTAAACAAAATGATAGACAGACAGGAACTTGTAGTAAGTAAACAATGGTACAAAGGAATACTCATCCAGAAAGACCCCTCCCCTCTCCATAAGGGTGCATTGATAGAAAATTGTACTTAAAATTCCAGATTTGCAATTGCTGGGTAGCTCACAGGCTCTAATGGGACCCTCTACTCTCAAGGACCAGCTTCATGCATCATCTGACCATGGACCAAGAAACAAGTGAGAGAGATGCTGTAGCCTTGCTGGTACGGTAAATCAATGGGGAGAGCTCAACTCTCATGCAGAAGGTACAGATCTCTCATTCCTGAGTTGGGTTCCTCTTAGGGATACCTTTCCCTTTTCCTCTCTACTTTTAATGTGTGTTTGTGGCAAATTGCTGTGCCTATTCTTCAGGCTTTTGGGTGGTTAGGGATTTTTTTTACTCTTTAAGATCAAGGTGGGTATGTCCTGTATGATTTGCTACTCCTTTATATGTCACCTTGCTGCCCAAAGCAGCATCCATTGTTATAACTATTAAATTTGTATGCCATCCTTTAATCGTAGATCTCGGGGATGTTCTCAATATAAAAACACAAAATACATGATAAAAACATTAACAAAAAACCCAATAACCCCCATCCCATAAACACATTTTAAAAGGGTGTAAGATGTTCATCAGCCAGAGGCTTTTTTTATTTCATGTATGCTCCTTTTGTTTCATGCAAAAACCAGTCTTTCTTTATTCCTCTGATGTGCGAACCTCTTGCTGGGCATGAAGTTACAGGTAGGAACACATATTCATAATGAACACACACACGGACTCCAGCAAAAAATCCTAAATCTCTTCTGAGTGTGTGTTGAGAACAGCTCATAACGGAAGAGTTTCTATTACTTATTTGTCTGCCCACCTGTTCCACCACTGCTTCATTCAAGCCACTGAACAGTGCAGTGCCAGTACCTCCCCAAAGCTCATCAAACCATCTTCTGGGGCAACGATGAACTACTCCGGGAGTGGAAAGCCTTTTCTCTCTGGTGTGCCAAGATCCTTATCTGCCCAAACCCTGCAGGCCAAGTCTGACAGGTGGATAATAATGTCAGATTATAGCTAATGACTAATTTAGGCATGTCTGAATAACGTGCATGTACGGTGGTACCTTGGGTTACATACGCTTCAGGTTACATACGCTTCAGGTTACAGACTCTGCTAACCCAGAAATAGTACCTAGGGTTAAGAACTTTGCTTCAGGATGAGAACAGAAATTGTGCTCTGGCAGCAGGAGGCCCCATTAGCTAAAGTGGTGCTTCAGGTTAAGAACAGTTTCAGGTTAAGAACGGACCTCTGGAACGAATTAAGTACTTAACCCGAGGCCTCTAGATGCGAACGGGATCCGTTCTGGAGCCCCGTTTGCATCTAGAAGCAAATGTAACCAGCGATGGCACGTCTGCGCACGCGCACAGCGCTTTTCGCCGCTTCTGCGCATGACGTCATTTTGAGCGTCTGCACATGCAGCGAAACCCGGAAGTAACACTCCGTTACTTCCGGGTTGCCACAGAGCGCAACTCAAACGTGCTCATCCCGAAGCACATTCAACCCGAGGTATGACTGTACGTTGAAACCCAGGAGTAGCCCCCAAACATCATAAAGACATCACAAAAAGAGGCAAAGCAGGCTTGCATGTGCGCGCGGGGGGGGGGGGTTACACCTCTGAAGTGTGTTCCTAATAGAAGTCACTTGGAAATTCATTTCACTTGGAAGTCACTTGGAAATGAATTTCCAAGTGAGGGCCACACCTTCACCTGCCTCCCACCTGATATTGTATATGGTATTACGGGCAGGGGAGGATGGTTTGGGAGAAACAACTCTACACACCAGATTAGGACACCTGCTTGACCTAATTTAGCCCACAGGCTAGGGGTTTTCCCAATCATGGATCACACTGTATGCCTAGCACATTTGCTGCACTATTGGGCAAACCAGGAAAGCAATAAACAGGAACTAAAAGGGGATAATAAAAAAAAGTCTAACTTGCAAGTTTGGTATAAACATCATTATGATAAAATATATGATGGGAGACTGCCAGCCCTGGGACCTAATTAGATCTACCAAGCTTCCCCATTTCAGCCAAGTCATGCCCAGCTGCCCTACATCGGTTGTCATATGGGGCACCAGGCATGGGGCCGATGAAAGCCCAACTCAATATAAAAAGGGTGTCCAGGCACAAAGCCCTATTAAAAATGCAGGGCAAAAACAGCACTCTTAAATGGGCTTTTGAAGGCCCCTGCAGGTAATAAAAAGTTACCCGGCATCACCGTGATGTCATGTGTTTGCCGTGTGGATGGCTCTGTCCCCTTACTAAATTTTACCCGCATGGGGAGGGGAAATAATGACCTGGACTGCTGGCCAGATTCAGTCCCCACCCCTGATATATCATGAGTTTTCAACACAAAGTGGTTTCATTTCTAACTAAATAATACAGTGGTACCTCCGGTTATGAATTTAATCCATTCCAGAGATCCGTTTGTAACCCAAAACCGCTCATAACATGAGGCACGCTTTCACTAATGGCACCTCCTGCTGCTGCCAACGCACGACTTCCACTCATATCCCAGGGCAAAGGCCGCAACCGGGAGCATCTACTTCCGGGTTAGCGGAGCTCGTAACCCGCAGTGTTCACAAGGGGGATAGTACGTAACACGAGGTTCCACTGTAGAAGCAAAGTGTAGTTAATTTTGCCATGCCTCCCACCCTACTACAAGCCTCAGCTACTTAAAATGAATAAAGTCACTCACAAAGTCCCTCTTGATTTGTCCTTGACTAGAAACTTGTGACACCTTAAGGGTCTGTTTAAATACACTCATAGTTGCAGACACCATGCCTCACACTGACATTGCCACACTTTCCTGCAACTGTAGTTAAGATGACTCAGGAGGTTTTAAGGCTGGTCTGTTCTTGCTTGGTTGAGTTTAAGCCGGTTTAAACATTAAAAAGGTGGGAGAGATACCTTCTTGCATTTGCATACAACACTTCCCAGATATAATCTTCATGCAAAAAATGCTGCTCACTATACTGATGTGTTTAGCAGAAACGTATGGGGACCAAACCCAAAGTTGTCTTCAGAGGTTAATACACGCCTAGGTCGCACTATTGACACCTACTGAAGAATTAGTTATTAGTTATTCCACAATAATAATCCAACTAGCTAAATAGTGACTCCACTCCCACCTTTCAGAACTTTTTATAGGTACTGCATAAATTCAAAGTCGCATTAGTTGTTGAAAGTTCAGGTCAGTGAATGTTATGTATTCTCTGGATTAAAGAGTTTAAGGCTGTGATCTCGTGCTTGGAGTACAAAGCTGAATGTGAACATAAAAAGCAGTTCGCTATCAAAAGATCACAACACAAATGGTCACCTGGTCTCTAACAAGCCTGGCTTATTGCTGTCACAAGCCAATAAGAGCACTATTGTGGAATTTTGACTGAACTGGATAAGGCAGTTATCTCTTGCAGTCTAGTCCTTATAAGGTGAGCATTAAATACATCAAAATGGCCATCTTAAGAGTAGCTAGAGACCTGCAAATCTGCTTTTTATATACAAGAAACATTTTCAAGCCTATCCCCATATAATTGGTCTGCTTTAAGACAACAATGGTGCAAACATTGGAGAACCTAGTCTCTGTGAACCATCAAGCCATTTTCCTGTCTCCTTTTAACTGACAGGAACAGAAGGAACTGTTATTATTATTATTTATTGAATTTATATACCACCCTATACCTGCAGGAACTGTTGTTCTGACCTAACTTCTTCTGTCTGCAGTGTGAGATTTTGCAGCAAGAATGCAACCAAACAGATTTTATATGGAGCTCTCTTGCAGCAATTTTTCAATCACATAGTATTGTTTCTCAACCTTAACATGCAGCAGCCATAAGCTGTAATTTCTTTACCAAATAAAATAAAATCAAGTATTCCTTTTCTATGCCAGGCAATAAAAATGAGTAAGATGTTTCCAGATGTTTTTCACCACTAGACCTGAAGGCAATTTATAAAATGTACACCACTTGGTATGAGATCTAAGGCATGTGATTTGTGATTGTGACCTATTCCTTCATTGTCTGTGGAAAAATAGGGGGGATGGGTGAGGAGAAAAATCAGCATTAGTTCTTTGCCTACTATTTGAGACAGACCCAGTTCTAGGATTCACAAGTATCTACTCGAACTGAATATAGCGATTTATTTATTTTTGTGAGTTTCCATGTATATTTTGTATCTTTCCTTTCCACTGAAGGGGAAGCAAAATGGCATGAATATCCTGTTAAGAAAACAATAATCTACAGCAGCCTTTACCTAACCTCATTGCACTGCACTATTTTATTCTTTAACAAAATTTGTAAACCACTTGATTGTAACGAAACCTCAAAGTGGTTTACAAAAAATATCAATAAAAGACAGTTAAAAACAGGTATGTTAGAAAAACGTAAAACAAACCTAACTAGAATCAACAAAAAACAGATTAAAACACATTTAACTTCTTACATGTCTAGATAGGCTTGCTTAAACAAACATGTATTAATGCTGTCTTGTATACTGCAAGAGACTATTATCAAAGTAAGAAAGAATGTTTTATCACTAGAATGCATCCTGAATTAGTCAATATAAACTACTGTACAACACTAGTGCACAACATCTATCACAATAGGCATAGTATACATTGCATAGCCATAAGAACAAGAGACTCTAGTGATGGGGCAATGGGTCTCTGCAGAGACTTTGTGTAACTACAATGGGGTATTGTGGATGAAATTCAGCCCAGTCGTCTGGGTTTGTAGAGAGGTTTTGTCTCTGCTGCAATATTATCCTTGAGTGTCCATGGGAATGAATGACAGCCAGTCACCTATAAGGGTAAATTAAGCATAACCCCCGATTTCTCTACCAGAAGGGCCTTTTTTGCAACAGTATTCTTTTTTTGCTGCATATGGCAGCCATTTTGTGCTGGCGCCCACGGCACTTTTATCAATATATGAGTACCAGCACCCCATTTTGTTATGAAAAATGCGCTGCTACCAGCGATCCCTTTTTGTGGAGGGAACTATGAAACTTGGGTTCAAACAGTAATGAGATTGACGAAGGTATGAACACCAGAGCCCACCTAAATAGTGTGCAGTATCTCCAGCCCCCAGGCTTTCTGAAATTAAGTAGGGAAGCAATCAGTGCACAATTTAAGAGGATGGGAGCAGTAAAAGCTGAGATTTATTTAATAGGGAGAGGAAGCAAGAGAAACAACTTAGGTAGGTATACAAATTAAAGTCTCTAAGCAGCAGAACTGGAGTATATGGAGTCCAATAATGGAGCATAAGCGAAAGTGAGCATTCAGTGACTATAAGATCTGTCTGTGGTTACCTAGTCCTAGAAATGGGATGGGCCTCGAGCCGTTACGCACACTTGGTCTGGAGCTGCTGCTGAAGAAGTGCTGAGGCCTTTGGCAGAGATCTTTTTGATCACCTGCATTTGTGGAGACGCAAATGATTGAACCTAGGACAGTCAGTACGCAAAGTAGGAGCTCTACCATAGAACTATGGCCCATGTAAAGTGATGCACTCAAGGATACCACTGGAGTGGGGGGGAGGAACCTGTTCTGTTGACCACAGTGCATTGATTCAACTATGTCCAAAATTGTTTACTACATCCCATAGAATTCAATGGAAGGACTGAACAGCCCTTGTCTGGGTGGCCCTACCCCTTAATATCTCTGGCACCGGCTTTTGTTTCTTGGTGTGAAACTAGAAAATTATTTTTTAAATTACTTCAAAAAGCTAAATTGTTTATTCCATGATACATACTTTCTTCAGGAAAATCATCAGCCACTATGATGATTAAAGCCAAACCAGACTTAATTTTCAAGTCTTGGGCACAAGACTTTTCCTTCACATATTGCCAGCGTGGGCAGGGGGCAATCTGGACAAGGATCCTACCATGAGTTCAGAAGAATTTAATCCACTGACCTCTACTGGGGCCCTGATCTGAAGATGGTGTGAGGTAATCTGTACCATGACCATAGCACAGGGTTAAAGCTCCTTAATGTCATATTCTCAATCTGGAATGGGGGTGCACACTAGCAATTTCTAGAAGAAAAGGCTTGCACTCAAGGACCAACTACATGACAAATGTGACATGTAGTTTGGCCCCTAGGCAGGAGCAACCCTTCCTATATGGCTAGGAATAGAAGTCAGCCTGATTGAATCCCACTAACCACCACACAGTGGACAGGACCCAAAAGGTCAATTGCCACATAATGGAATTAATGTTCCTTACAACATATTCATTTAAATTACAGCCCAGTTGTGTAAATGTAAAAATAATTTAGCTAAAATACTACTCCAAAATGAGAAGATCCAGAGGAAGAATGAACAAGTGCAGAATTTCAATAAACTTAGGTAAAAACTTACATGTAAAGAGTTGGTTTAGACATAACCCCAAAACATGGCTTGGCATTACGTGCATGAGTCTGGCTGGTCCCTCAGGCTCACAAACTCCACCTCCCATCTCCAGTGCCTTCTGCACAGCAATTTATAACCTTCTTTCCTAGTATGAGGTAAACCCATAGTTTGCCACCTCATCCCAAACCAGCAAATTATTTATGCTTATCCAGCAGAATAAACCAAAGTCCACATGTCTGAGGGCCCAGCCAGGCTTGTTCATATAATGCCAAATCATGGTTTGGCATTGCATCTGAATCACCCCAATGAAACAAATACAATTCCAAACCACATCTCAGATACTGCAAACCCCATTGGTTGAAAACTCTGCTCCATCATCTGTATAAGCAAATTTTGGTTCTTAGAACATAACAATTTTTGAATTTCCTTTCATTAATTATAGGCTCTTTTCAGGAATGTGCCTTCCAAAGTGGCTCACAAGGTATTAAAAGCATACAATGAAGCACAATTTGAAATTGAGCAAGCATTAACACAACCAGGGAAGCCTGCATACAGCTGTATATTCTGGCTGTTGATCCTCTCTCCATTATAGAAACAGCCACTGCAGCCAGGTGATAAACTACACACTTCTTTGAAAGCATCCGTACGTCAATACCACCACTACTCTGCATCCCTTTTTTATTTGCAAAAGACACCAGTCTGGAGAGAAAGGACTGTTTCAGCTACTGTGTTTGTCCAACTGCAGAACCATAAAACATTGCTTAATCTTCCAACTCATTCTGTGCGTCCTCCCATGCATTTGGGGTGTGTGTGTGATTTTTCCCCACTCACCCTTATTTTTTGTACCATTATACTAAGAGTCATCCCCTTATGAGATGATACAAGTCTCTGCACACCCATTAAGTCTGCATTCCTTTTTGCAGGTGCCAGCCATTTCCACATAAACAGCACATAAACCCCAAACTTGTAATGCACAAAGCAAGAGATACAAACCCTGTTTTCAATGTTTTACACTAACACCCACAGTCATCCCTGCTTCCCCACCACCACCACCACGCTCACCATCTCGAGGCACGTCTCTTCACCACATAGTAGAGTGGAGGTGGAGTGAAACAGAACAGAGTGAATGAATAAGTGAATAATGGTAGTGTAACTTACCCAACGCTTGGGGGTGGGAAGAGCAGCAATATCCAGAGACTGTTGCTTCAATCTTCCTTCAATGCGAGGAGGCTTTTCTTGGGACCTTCTCTCTTTCTCCCCACCCCACCCCAGGGAGGTAATCAAGTCCTCTCAGTGCCTTTTAGCTCTTCAAGCTTGGTTTGGTCACGGAGCCTCCAAAAGAAAGAAGCTGTCATGTGAACTGTATTATCCTGGTACCCCAATGAGTGATGCCTAACTACTGCTCTGAAGAGTAAAGAAACGTGGGGGGACAGATTTTATATTCCTCCTCCCTCTAATGAAGGTTGATAAAAAAGAATCTTAGATTCTGAGGATTGAAAGTACAGTAAACTCCTCTTGTGTTTCTGCTCCCTCAGAACTGGGCCCCTTAAAAAGCTGCACCTGGCACCAGCAATATCTAGGAAAAAAGAATGAAAAGATCCAGGTTAGTTTACTACACTTAAATCTTAACACAGTGGTGTACAACAGAAGACAAACTACATGGTTAAATTCTCAAATTACTAAAGCCCTGTGTAACCTAAGGCAACTTCAAAGGGGGAAAGAAACTGGCCTAACAGAGCTTTACATTTTTGATACAGTTAAAAAGACAAAATCTGTGCCTTGGCGTTAGTAAAAACTTGCATTCAACACCCACGTCTTAAACGGAACTACTGTCATACAGAAACGAAGTGAAGCCAAATTAATGTGTAAAACTGTTAAGCCCCTAAGAAAAGCAAAGGTCATTGTTTCAGGCACTGAGTTTGCTTATACAGAATAAGCAGAATATTTACTACAAAACGCACGTTAGCACACAAGTCTGCATGGATATTGTATTTTCTACCCAAGCTACCGTTCGTTCGTTCTTTAAAAAACAGATATGTTTTTTTAAAGGTCCAACAGAAAGGGCTTTAAGATGACACAAGCCAAAAATACACTATACTCCCCACACGGTAGCTTTTGCACGTCGACACAAACGCCGGAGCATCCTGCGTTCAGACAAAGAATTATAAAATAAAATATGCACGTGCGTTCCCCATCTTGAACACAGAAAATGAGACAGAAGCCAATATCACGTCGGCAGCACGGCTTTTACACGAATGACTAACCTGGTTGCTTCTTTCCGACTCCTGTTCCTCCTCCTGTGAACAGCACTTTGGATTTAGGGTTGGGGGGTCGGGGGGAGAGAGAGAAAGAGACGCGTCGGTCTTCCGACCCCTCCCTGGATTATTAGGGAAAGAGGGTTAATAAAAATAAACTAGGGGTGGGGGAGACCTCAAACGGGGGTGGGGGGGTGGGAGAGGGGGGAAGGGGAGAAGTTACAGCAAAACGAAGAGGGCTAAACCACCGCTTTGCGAATCCGAAGAACAAAGATTGGGGGTGGGGGTGTTTTCCCCCCTCCCCTCCCCGCCCTCCTTAGTACCCTGCCCGATTATTTCCGGTGATCATGATCAATAATTGGGAGAAATTGCGAAGTAGGGCTGAAAACAAAGGGGGGGCGTAGACGGGTGGACGGAATCTGCCCCGCCCTCCTCGCGCGCGCTTTGAGGTTGGGGGGGGGGGGAAGCTTTCCGCGAGTCCACAACCCAAACCGTGAAAGTTGGGGAGGGGGGGAAGGAGGGAGGGGCGACTTGCCCTCGTCGAGAAGCGAGCAATTTAATGCCTCCCTCCCCCCTCGACTTTAAAGGCAGGCAGGCAGGCAGGCAGGCAGGCAGGCAACCCACCCACCCAGCTCCCGCCCGCTCGCTCGCTCGCCCCCAGAGGCTGTTCTGCAGAGCGAGCCTCCTCAGAAACCGCCTCACGGCCGAGCTCTGCCTTCCCGACTGACCGACCGACGAGCCGGATGAGGAAAGGATGGGGGGGGAGAAAGAGCAGCGGGCGGTGGGCGGAAAAAAGCGGGCCGACCTAAAGAAAAGGAAGGGAAAGGGTTAAAAGGGAGGGGGACGGGAGAAAAAGCGGGGAGGGGGGGGACCGAAAGACGCGGCCGTCAGCGCGCGCGCCCGCGGCGTGAGGGGAAGGAGGGAAGGCGTCGAGTCTGTACGCGGCGAGAGGGTGGGTGGGTGGGTGGGGGGAGCGGGAAGGGGCGCCTCCGCCGCCGCCGCCCCTTTTCCCTGGCGCGCCCGTTGTCTCGAAGCCCCCTCCCCTTCCTCGCAGCCAATCCGGGTCGAGGAGCGGGAAAGGCGCGCGCGCGCCCCAACTGGGCTGCCGCCCTCTGAGGTGGCTCGGATCGTTAAAAACTTGGGGTGGGGGGCGCTGCGTGTTGTGAGGGAGAGACAAGGGGAAGTGAGCTGGAAGCAGCCGGGGGGAAGTGCCGCCGCCGTTCCTCCTCTCCTGGCTCCGACGCGGCGTAATGGTTCCCGGCGAAGCTGAGGAGATATTTAACCCCACGCACCCCAAGAATTCGTGGCCAGGTCTACATTACTTTCCCCCCCCCCCCGCCAAAAATATTTTTTTTTCGTCGTATTCGCCCGCTTTGTAGGCCTCTGGAGTGAAAGGGAAACGCGCAAACGTAAGCCCGCGCTTGCCCGGAGGTGCGAACGCCTCACAGCGAGGGCTCTGAGGGAAAAAGGAGTGGAATAACGCTGAAAAGGAGGAGAGAAATGATCTGGATTTCAATAACTGTCACGTTCCTAAAAATACTGTCGGCATCTTTCCATGGGGTGGGACACTCACCGCCCTCCACCATCAAACTGCAGGTGGCAAAGCTGCACCCTCAGCCAGGAAAATTGCCACACCCGGGGCCGTGGCGCAAAACCAAGAATCAGCACGTGGTTTTTACATGGCAGGCCCCCACCCTGAAAAAACTGCTAAATTGCACTTTGCATCAACGTTCATCAGCTGAACTGTGAAAATTGCAGAGCCATCCTGGGGCAAAAGCAAGGGGTTCTGTGGACACACATACATGAATTGGCATGGTTTTTCCCCTGTATAGGCTTCCCCAAAAGGCATCACGAAATTGGGGGGATACAGATCCAGGGCTTCACAGCACCACTATGAAGCAGAAATGTCAATCCACTCCATGTATCCACATGGATTCTACCTAAACTCATCAGATCACATCCCTGCACCACAAAAATACATGAGCTGTGTGTTTCCGGCACCACCACAGCACAAAAACATGGACTCAGGACACTGAACCTCATAAATTCTCTTGATTTTTAAACTGAAGTGCCACAAAACGTCATCAAATCACTTACCAATTATTTTAACGCATGCCAGAGTGCCTTATACGGTTTATGCTACGCTAGTGGTGAATCCCTAGGAGACAAGCAAGACAAACTCTTCTAAATGAACACACTACACACAGCAACCTTATGAAGCAAGCCAGTGTTGTTTCCATATTACAGATGAGTGTAGAAACCACCTGTTGTTTAGGGTTGCTGCCCAGTATTGCTGCTGCCCCCCAGCTTGCCGCACATTGGCTAACATGAGTTCTCTTAACCCTATGGAGCAACTTCCAGGAATTCATGGTCACACATCTTCACAGCCACCTTCCCACTTAAACTCATTTTATGTAAAAACAAAAAACATTTTTTTCCTTCCAGTAGCACCTTAAAGACCAACTAAGTTAGTTCTTGGTATGAGCTTTCGTGTGCATG